>OU343225.1:326923557-327015354 GCA_910596185.1 Chrysanthemum makinoi | reverse complement strand
CATTAACCAACCTTTTTTGTAGCGAATCGGATAAAGTAGAAAAGATCCAAGACAAGATAATCTTGTCAACCTTTTGCTCTTCCGTTGTTAAAGGAGTGGGAGTGCTAGTAGTCCCTGTGAAGATCGTTGTAAGCTCTTAGACGAGGTCTAATATTATATCTAGGAACACATAATAATGAAAGCGGAATATTCAAACAAAGAATCAACATTATTATGAACAAGGTTTTTCATTATCATAAACTAACTAACTAACTATAATAAAGATCAAAGACTTGATCTAACACTAACTAACTAAACCCTAAGCGTTTTCCCTAGCCTAAATTTACACACACCTTTTAGGTTTACATCTTATGCGTCTCTAAAACTAATGACCCTATGTCTCTTTATATACTAGAGACATCTAGGGTTTACAAAGACGAATATATTTAGAGCTAAATATTCTTTTAAGCATATATTCTAGAATCTTCCAAATCCTCCATCTTTTTGTAGTTTCCGTCTTGTCACTTTTAGTCCTTCATATTTCATTCTTCTTGTTTTGTATCATCAAATCTATAATAGACCCAACAATCTTCCCCTATTTGATGATGACAAAACAAACACGATGTCAAGAACTTCCTAGGCGAAATAGCAGAAGTTGATCTTCTTAAATCTCACCATGAATGAAACATTGTAACATTATTCCATGCAATGCCACTCAAACATCTCTTCCCCTTTTTGTTATTATCCAAATAGGGAGCGTATGCAAATAATGATCTTGACCACCACGAACCAATATCATACTTCCAATCTAAGACTTCCAATGCTTAAAATGCTTACCATTACTCACCATAAGAAAATGGATCCAAGCAATAGAAACTCCAACTAGCAATAGTAATAATGATCAACATTAATAAAATCAAACACTTCCTTGAGTGATGCATGTACATCAATGATTCTTTAAATCAGAGGCTTTATGTAATGATTACTTATTGAAGAAAACCATATATGAATTTGATGAAGAAGTAGAATTTTCCAAATTTGTGTCTTAAATCTTTTACTATCCAGAACCCATACTTATGGAATCACCAAATATAAGTAGACCGCAATCCTTGACAAGAATCCTCAACTAGTATGAGACACTGAGCACTACAATGTAACTCCTTTAATTGTGTGTGTGATAGAGCATCATAAGAAGAATCACACATTGCTAGATTCATCAAGCTATATGATAAGAACACAAACGCATTGACACTCAACTACAACATCAAATAAATGATATTTCTACCCTTAGTGTCCCATAAACTGGCATTTTAAATATTTTTAAGAACAACTTCTCCTCTTGTGTGTGAACGTTTCTGTGCAGCTTTAAATCCATAACAATCCTTTTCGACTTCCCCTCAAGTCCAAAACTATTTAAGAACCAAAAATCCTTTGTCGTCCGATATCGAATGATATAAGCGGCATAAACAAATCTTTCTTAGACGACACAAGCAGTACTAACCTTTGTAGCAAACATACCAGTATTAATCTTCCCAAGTTTCCATCTTTAACCAAAAACCACAAAAGATAAATCGAATACAAAAGTATTAAAACGAAAGCAAATGATGTCCCTTAACTGCCGTAGTCGATTAACATGTGAGCTACATAATGTATTAACATGTGGTCAACAATGTCAAGTCATATCTTGTGCAATACCAATACAATATGTAGTCACCGTCCCTTGAGATCATGTTGTCAACCAATCGACTTTTAGAAGACCCCTGACCAAGAATCAATGAACACATGTGAAGAATCAATGAGCAATAACAGTCCCGCCACGCGTTGAACCATGAATGAACTTAGAGACATCGTAGCTTTCACATAGTTGTTCAAAGAAAAATTGCCAAGACCCGTAGTTCCAATCGTCAAATTCAAGTTTGACGGGAACGCGAGTGTGTAGGTGATGGTGAGTGACTTGAGACAGTTTTTCGGATAGGGGGATTATGGGTGTGTTGGATCCTGTCATTGTTGCTCAGTTATGTATGTGAAGGACGATTATGGTTTGTATGGGAGGATTTAAAGTGGTACGAATTGATAGGGTTGAACAGGTACAATTAAATACCAAAACTCGTGACCTGCAAAGCACAAGTAATGCGCTTAACAATGCAAAAGAGTGATGTGGATTTGTGGCGAAACACAAATCACCAAATGAGAAACAATAATAACGGTAACACGAGGACGATCCTGAAGAAAGATTGTATAAGGACTTTGAGGGAAGAGAAAAAAAAAATGTACATATGGTGGAGGGCGTGATTATAGATTTGGAAAGAAGTGTGGTATTTTAAGTGTTTAATGGCTGTGATACCATGATAATACACATAATGGATAATCTGTGATTGTGATTGATTTTGGGTACATTACACATATAAAGTTGTACATGGAATAATCTAAAATCGGGCTCAAGCCCGTTACACAAATGTTACACAAAAATACGGGCTAACATAAACAACTTATCTTATCAATACAAGTTGCCTACAAAGTTCTACCTTTTACAATGAAAATAATACGAAAATATTATAAGATTACAGTTGTGACGACGTCACTTATAAGTTAAGATTATTGTTTCACATTTGAAAAACTGGTCTTCACATGTGAAAAACACTATTCCGTAGGTCAAAAAGACTTTAGAAAAGTTTATTTAGGTGATTGCATGTTTCGTAAATGAGTTTTGGCCATTTTCAAAGTCTAATGAAGTTATAGGGTTGTTTGGTTATGATTTAGGAAAAATGGTTATTATATGTTCTCGTCAATTACTAAATTTGTTATTCCAAAGTTGAGGTATGCGATAATATTTGATAAAGATGAAATTTATAAGTACGTGATGAAAGTGGTGAAGTTTCGTGAAATAGGGTGGGACTAGTCGTTACAAAAGGTTTTGAAAATCTTATAGGTTTGAAAATAAATACTTTGCTGGGCCGCCATATAGTTTTAAGTGTTGAAAACAAGGCCTACAAGGCCGATTAATAAATCGATTAGGTCTTTGCAAGGCCACAACCTTTCAATTTATAAATGGGTCAACCGTGGTCAATGGTGGTCAATGACGGTTAATGGTGGTCAAACTTGTCGAAAACTTCATATAAGTTAACACATACCCATAAAATTGTTTGAATAATTTATGGTCATTGTTTATATTTATTACAAGATGTTTTTCAAGAAAAATATTGCCGAAAATACATAAACTTGTCGAAAATACCTACAACTTGTCGAACATACCTAAAATTTGCGAAAATACTAAAACTTGAAAGTGCCAATCAGATTAATCACGATTAATCCGCTAGACCTACGATTACAAAATTTCTGAGGGGAGATTAGGCCTTTCGACTACGATTGATTTTGCAACATTGGTTTTTAGGCTAAGATTTCTCACATGTAGGCGTAAAACATCATTCCGGACAACTTTCGTGTTTTAACTTTTTGACGAATCGGAGCAGAAGGGCCTTAAAATTGCTATTCAGAATTGTTACTAAAGTATTTTGACAGTTTCAGTTTTTCGGTTTTCGTTAACTTCTTTTGGTCATAACTTTTGACTCGTGTGTCCGTTTTGGGTGATTCAAATTGCTACGTTTTCCTTGTAAGGTCCTCTATCATTTTATAAGATCTTTCAAGGTTATAAGCAGATAATTTTAGTCATTTTTCATAGTATAAATCACTAGTTTCATTTGTATATTTATACAAGGTATAATTTAAATTTAATTTTTTAAGGTTTTTATGCATCATGTGATCAGTATAACTAGACATATATAGCATATATTAAACATGTAAATGATATTGATTAAGATGGTGAGCTAGGTTTTATTACAACTTTTGGCTTTCAAAAGAAAGGAATAACAAATAAGGGCTAGAACTAGGACTTTGAGCAATCTCCCACACTTTAGCAACCTTCTATACTTCTTCTATTCTTGAAGGGCTTGTGATGAGACCTTAGGTGACTTGAGTAGATTTAAACTCAAGATGATCACATAAACTTGCAAAGTATTTGATGTAGTTACTTTGGCCTTCAATTTCTCTTGCAATACTTGAAGTAAAACTTGAATGAGAAGTGTGTTTGTGTGTGTTATATGGGACGGCAAACAACAAGTATCAAGAGGATTTTATAGCCTCTTGAGGAGGTGCAAACATGCATGACCCACAATACTTATTAGTTAAGTATTGTGTATGTGTTTCAATCTTGAGTAAGATTGAACACAAAACAACCATGTGCCCTTGTGACTCATAATGGTGTAAGAGGTAGCAAATTTGGTTACTTCTACTTAGTTCAAGAGTGTGTTTAGGGTATTAAATGTGTAACTTGGTAAGTAAGGGTGTGTTGCTTATTGGTTAGTTATGTTGTGACTCATCACCAAGACTTATTAATCTTGGGGATCTTCTCATTTAAACGCCCAAGAGGGGAGGAGGAGGGAAATGATGAGGTGGAAACAAGAAAACACAATTTGTTTTCTTAGCTAGTGTTTTGAGTGGTTTGATCCAGGATTATTGTCAAGCAATTAAATTATGAAATTAAAACCGAGGCAATTAAACATAGAATTCTTGAAAATGATGAAACTTGTCAATATACTATAACTTAGTATATTAAATGATAGATATGTTTATTTGAACTCGTAGATGTTGCTAAAACCTAGAATTGTAGGTTTGGGATTACGTGAAATGTAAATTGTACAAAGTTTCCATAGAAATGGAAAAAAAAATGTGGCCCGTGAAATATTTAAAAAAATCAATTAAATGACATAATATGACGTCATAAAAAGAGAAAGCTTATAATATTTTCCTCGTATCTTTCTTGAACTTGTTATTTGACTTCTTGAATATTGACTTTTATGTTACTCTTTGTCTTGAAATTTTTTGATTTGTTCTTGTTGAGGATAAAACATATTAGTATGAGTATGTGTATGTGGAGCTGAAGATGTTGATGTATATGGTGGTGGTGCATCCGAAGCGGCTTTCATCATTGGTACTTGCACATTTAAGGTAGATAATAATGATGTTAGACTAATCGATCCTCGTGGACCTTTTCTTAGAAAATTGTTCCACTACAATTGTTTACTAATGAATGTCTTAATTCCATTCACCTTAGAAGAGTCTAATTAACCTCCTAATTCAGTTAAGGAATGATATCAATACATTAGATAAATCCAAGTATAGACCTACGTCATCAGGAGTCGATTCATAAAAAGAATCTCTTTAGTAGGTTTCCAGCTCGAAGTGTCGGGTGATCCTATTTAAGAATTTCCCCACCTGTCGTTACCAGAATTGGATGTCCTCAAGAAAGCTAACCGGGGGCGTGACTTCATAGCACAAAGTCACCAGGTATAAAGAACGACCTCTACATGAGTCGTTTGAAAAGTTTAGATTCGATAGGTAGAAAAGTTTTAACAAGTACAAGTTTTACAAGTACACATCACAAATGAAAAGTGTTTTAAGCTCACATCTAATGTCAAGTAAAAACCTCCATGATGGTATGACTGAAGGTTGTGACTCATGAATGATGCTCCAATGCAGCGCAAGCTAGCGAAACTAAACACATGAGAAATATATGCTAAAGATGTCAACATAACGTTGGTGAGTTCATAGGTTTATGTAAAAGTAATGTGGACCACACGATTTCAACGATAATTGTATTAAGTACGAGTTCATGAAAAGTAATATTGTTACACTAAGCTCATGACACCAAAGCCTTGATAGTTAGTTTGTTTATTCGCCCCAACCAGGTGCCTTGCCAAGCACATGTATGATATGCGTCCGTTTGACCAATTGGAGTGACCAACCCGGACGGGGGAGTTTACCCCAATAGATCTATTCACAACAATCTTGCTTACAATGTAATTAACGGTTCATCAAGACTTTAATGGCAAATGTGGTAACTTAAACAATTCGTAAATGCTTTATGTACTTGTGTCCATATGTAAAAGCAAAGCAATGTATTCACACCCCCAAGTATTTCAAAACGAATAGTGAAACAAGTAAAAGTGGGGCTATGAAACTTACATCAAGTGATCAAGGTATTCATAATAGTAAATTGTAGAATAACAATCGGGAATCCTAACGTGACCTAGAATAATAAGTGGTTTTAGGGAAAATGCAACATGTATGAGTTTTATGAAGTTTTATCACCCTTATATACTTGTAGTGAGGTTTTAAGACTCAGAACATAGTAAAACGTAAGTTTCATCTTTTAATATTAAGTTTTCAAAATTATTCAAAAACGAGTTTTGCTCAAGTTTAGAGGTTCATAAATCCTTCGGGTCTTATTGGTTTGGGTCATTGCGAATTCCAATGTCAATATGCCGCGAGGGCTGTCAACTACTGCTCTTAATGAATCTAAGTCTAAGGTCTTCGTAAACAGGCCTTAAAGTGGTCACTCGCGTTTTTGTGTTTAACACTTTAAAAACCCTTATAACAAGAACATTTTTTTTTATACTCCCCTAAGGTAAAATACTTTCGAAAATGATTTATTGAGGGAGTATGTTTTGAAGCTCGAGTTGTGCACTAATGTGTACACAAGTGATACATGAAGTACGAGTTATGAACTTATTTGTCCATAAGTCATAGAAATTTTGAGAAACGACATGTTTTGAATTTTTTTTTAGTTTTAGTTAACTCTCACTTAAGCATATTTACATTTCCTTATCATTATTGAATGACATTTCTAGAAACGTAAATAATATCCATTATATGAGAGACATGTTGTAGAAGAATATTTATGGTATTTTTGTTTTTATATTGTTTTGTATTTCTGAAATTTTATACTTTTATATATTATTTTTCGAAAAGTATTTATAGTGAAGCTTTTGAATAGATTCAAGAAGATTCGAAAAAATGTTATAACTCTTCGGGAGTTAGGCTTCGTATTCCAATTCGGTTGACTAGATACTCAAACCTTTCTTTTGGAAGGGCTTTTGTAAACAAGTCAGCCAGTTGATAATCAGTCTTGACAAAGTAAAGCTCAACGATACCTTTTTCCACGTCTTTGCTTGATAAAATGGTATCGGACAACTATGTGTTTGGTGTGGGAATGTTGAACTGGATTGCAAGAGATGGCTATGGCACTCTTCGAATCATATTATTGGTATTTTATTGAAGATGAAGGCATAATCTGTGAGTTGTGTGTGCATCCAAAGGACTTCTTGGCGTAGGGGTGTCAAAAATCCGACTTCGAACCGATTAAGCAGATGCAGTTACTTGGGTCAATAATTGTATTAGGGTTATGAATTGACCGAGTAACCTAATACTAAATAAGTCGGTGTCGGGTTGAAAGTGTTTGGCTAACTTTCTGGTTGAGATTAGGCCGTTTGACCCTAATAAGTTTTTCTTTAGTTAATTTTTTAATAATTTTTTTTTTATAATTATCTATTAAAATGAGTTCTAATAGGCAATTTTATTACATTTTACTCGTATTTGGGTTGACCCAACCCCGAATGTACCCGACCCGAATTAACCCGAACTCAAATAGGGTCGGGTTCACATATGTTAATTTTAGCATTGACTCGAACCGAATTGACCTGGACCCGAATAACACCCCTAGCGCGCAACACGCAAATAGTGACACATACCTTGCTTCGACGATTGACGTTGCTATGCAGTCCTGCTTTTTGATGACCAACTGACTAGCTTTTTTCCCAAAAATTGCACGTCACCTGATGTGCTTTTGGATGTGCATGATCTACATCTGAAAAAGCCATGAAGTATATTCCGGTGTACTTAGGATACCAAAGTCCCATGAGAATGGTTCTTTTGAGGTACCGAGAGAGCCATTTGACCTCCTTGAGGTGTTTCTCAGTAGGCTTTGCCTTGTACCGAGCACAAAAGCAAACAACAAAGACAACTCTTCAAGATCCTCTTCGAGCTCAGTCTTAACCCTCAACACACCACAGTTGGATCCCTAGATCATAGAGTCAAGACACAATGTGTCAATAAGTGTAAATAAAACAATTGTATAACCGCGAAATGTAAAAGGAGAAAACCTATCACGAGATCTATATTACCCTCATATAAAAAAAAGAGTTAATTACATAAATGGTCACTGTGGTTTGGTCATTTTTCTTTGATCACTAAAGTTTTGGTAGTTCGATCCGTAGTTTGCATATGTTACCGGTTCAGTCCATATCCGAATAAAATGACCAAAATGTCCTTGTCATCTTCTTTTTAAAATCTTTTCACAATTAACTAACGACCGTTAGTATAAAGGACTAGGTCGTTAGTTCTTTTCTACGTTTTCATCGAGTATTTACCGCTTGCATTAAAGTATTTTACGTTTTTCGTCTGTTTTTACAGGTTTTACGTCGTTTTACGTTTTCATCCGTATTTACCGCGTTTTCGTGTCCGTATTTGCGTTTTGATCGTTTTACCGTTTTAAATTACGTTTTACGTTTTTAGATACTGCGTAACGCGCTTTTCGTCCATATTTACCGTTTGTTGAACACGTTTTCATCCGTATTACACGTTTTCATCCGTTTTTGCGTTTCGTCCCGTTTTACCGCGTTTTTAAAATTACTGTTTTACTGCGTTTCATCCGTGCCTGCGTTTTCATCTGTTTTTACCGTTTTCGTTTTTGTTTTCGATGCTTTTTACCGTTTTCATCATTATTTACTGCGTTTTAAATTACGTTTTTACGTTTCGTCCGTTTTACCGCGTTTTGCAAATACATTTTTACGCGTTTTCATCACGTATTACCGCGTTTTATGCGTTTTACCGTTTTTGCATTAGTTTTAAGCGTTTTTCGATACGTTTTACCGCGTTTTCATCAAGTAATTACGTTTTCTTCGTTTTTACTGCGTTTTCATCCGTATTTACCGTTTTAAATGCTTTTGACCGCTTTTCAATTGTTTTACGCGTTTTAAAATTGCATTTTTACCGTTTTCATTAGTATTTACATGTTTTTCGTTTTTGTTTTGCGTTTAATTCCGTTTTACGTTTTATGCGTTTTTACCGCGTTTTAGATCCGTGCATTACCGTTTTCGTCCGTTTTTACGTTTTCATCTGTATTTACTGCGTTTTAGAAACATTTTATATGTTTTATGCATTTTTACGCGTTTTCATCGCATTTACGTTTTGCATCGGTTTTACGTTTTTACGTCAGGTATTTCCGCGTTTTGCGTCGGTTTTACGGATGGCGCGTGTAAATGCCGATAGCGATGTACTAAACATGCTCGCAGAATGGCGTATTAAGCAAATAACGTGTAAAGCGCACGATGTACATACGGCAACACCTTAAGCACGAGCGAAAGGGTGTAAAAGCGGATAACGAAAATACAGACGGCATCAAAAGGCAGCGTGTAAGCATGCGTGTAAACAAGATGAAAAGTGTAAAGCGGGCGGCGCTAAAATCGGCGTGCTATCTGAAGATAACGTGTAAATCACGAGATAACGTGTACTGAAACAGCGGTAAACGAGCAGCGTATCTGGGATGAAATGTAAAAGCGAGGCAACGTGTATCGGGCAGCGTGTGGTAAAAGCGTGAAAAGCGCGGGCAGATTAGCAATCTGGGCAGCATGTAATGCTGGTACGTGTGCGCACGTGTACTTGAGGCAACGTGTACTTTGAATGGCATGTAAAACTGAATGGCGTATGGCAACGTCAAACAGCGATGTCTGGGTGTAAAACGCGAGCGAAAATAGCGACGTGTAAAAATGCGAGATGGCGTGGAAATCTGTGGCGTGTAAAGCGGGGTGGCGTGTAAAACGGGCAGCGTGTAAATACGGACAAAAGCGGTAATATGCGGATGAAAATAGAAAAGAACTAACGACCGTTAGTCCTTTATACTAATGGTCGTTAGTTAATTTATGAAAAGATATTAAAAGAAGATGACAAGGAACATTTTGCTTTTTATTCGTGGATATGAATTTGGATCTGTAACATATACAAACCATAGTGACTGAACTAGTCAAAAAAAAACTTTAGTGTGAAAAAATGGCCAAACCACAGTGACCATTTATGTAATTAACTCTAAAAAAAATCAATATGAGATTACTTTTTGTGAAAAGCGTATATTCAAGTTAATTTTGATAAAAACAAATCAAATGGTTGCCAGAATCGGGCAACAATAAAAACTTCTCCCAGGGTTTCGATATCTCCAAGATGTTTTGATTTTGCTTGTTTAACACATCCACAAATGGGGACCATCTTAAATGGCGGATGTTATTAACTGTGTATATCTTAATCAGCGTGTGAAATTTATTGTGTTTAACTATAACGTGTGGTGGAAGATATATAACTCAAAGTTTGATTGCAAATTTGTTCCGTGTAAATCAGGGTTTCTTGGGAACATAAATCCAAGTGGTTAAGGCAGGAAAATTGTTAAGACTAAAATACCCTCACGTGAAGGATACTAACGAGCGTTAGTGAAAAAGATGAGGAATGTAATAAAACGTGAACAACAATGACATTTTTTGTAATTATAATTTGAGAATTACTGGAAGTGCAAAAATGATAAACTAAAAGGAGAAATTTTGTAATTTAACCAAAAATTTGTGTACCGATGAAAATGATCGGTGTACCTATACAGTTCCCAAAAAAGCGTGAAGAAAAAGTGAGTAATGGGGTCCCAAATCAAAACCAGTCAAAGCTTCCAACATTGCAAATAATAAGAAAGAGGTTAGATTATCTCAATTTCATAAAACCCTTTTCATTTTTTGCCTTACGAATTGTGTTTTGTTATAAGGGGGTCTTTGTTTAGCTTATTTTTGGGCTTATGACTTTTTTTTACTCGCCTTATATTTCATAAGCCCTGTTTTTGTGCTTAATTTTTGTTAGCTTATGCCTTTATTTTACTCAATTTCATAAACCCTTTTCATTTTTTCTAACTGTGTTACACCAATTATTTTATAGCTTAGATCCATTAATATATGCTCCATAATTTAGAGGTATAAGCAATGTTTTGAAACTCGGCCGGGTCGACCGGTTGAACCGGTTTCGGCCCAATGGTTGGTTTTTTACAGCAAAATTAGTGTTAATAAGGCAGCAGAGAAATGGGTGTTTGGACATGTGTATAAGCTGTAAAGTATTGCTCATGAATCAAAAAATAAGTTTGAAAAAAAATGGGTTTGTAAAGTATAATCCGAGTCAAATAAGCTCACAAGCCCAAAATGAAGCTTAAACAAACCCTCTTAGCTTATTTTAAGTTTGATGAGCTTATTTTCAAGCTTCTAAATTCATTATAAGCTCATAAGCCCAAAATAAGCTTAAACAAACCCCCCTTTCGCTTATTTATGGGTTTATGAGCTTATTTTCTAGCAAGTTACAAAAATAAGTAGGAAAAATTGGGCTAATGAAAAGTCAAATAAGCTTACCCAACCATTCCATATAACCCATGTTCGCTTGGGGGATGTTTGGATTGCGGCTTATTACTCGTGTTCGTTTAGCTTATTTTTGGGCTTATGGATTTGTTTTACCTGGCTTATATTTCATAAGCCCAGTTTTTGTGCTTTATTTTTTGGCTTATAAATCAAAAATAAGTTTTGAAAAATGGGTTTTTAAACTATAAACCGAGTCAAATAAGCTCATAAGTTCAAAATTAAGCTTAAACAACAAACCCTCTTAGCTTATTTCTGGGTTAATGAGCTTTTTTCAAGCTTCTAAAGTCATAATAAGCTCATAAGCCCAAAATAAGCTTAAACAAACCCCCAGCTTATTTCCGGGTTTATGAGCTTATTAGAATACAAAACTTACTAAATTGGGCTAATGAAAACTTTGATAAGCTCACAGGGTATATATCCCATATACTCCGTAACTGTTTATATGCGTAATAGGTTTTGATACATCAGACAAAACAGTGTATGTGATTGTTTATTCAAATTGATTATCGCAATAATTTTTTGTGATTACAATTTACAATAAGCAGTTTTTTTTACTAATACTAAAGTTTTTGGCAAATGGACTGAAAATCCTCTTTGGGCAAAAGGTTGAGATATCGCAATAATTTTTTGTAGTTTTGCATTCCTCTTAAATCACCCTAACATTCTGCAACTCCTTCATTCATTTGTAGTTTTGCATTCCTCTTAAATCACCCTAACATTCTGTAACTCCTTCATTCATTTGTAGTTTTGCATTCCTCTTTCTCAAGAATCTGAGGTATGTCTAACTACAACTCTGCAAGTCCAATTTCTATTTGATTTCATTTATCTTTTATAGAAAATATATAAATTCCATGGATTTCATTAGATAGTTGGTTTTAGATATATCATGGCATTCTATTTTTGTCTTGCAAATGATGTGTTGCATACTGTAAGTCCAACTTTGGTCATTCTATTAAGTTAATAGATGTTCTTCAAATTAATATATAACATTTTGGTTTTGCATTCTACGTTGCAGCCTTGTGGAGAATGACATCCCGAAGTAAAAAGATGAAAGTTCAATGCCTAAATTCGGATAGAATCAGCGGTCTTCCTCAAGACATAGCGGAAATATCTCTTTCGTATGCGGTTAGAGATGTTATTAGAACGGGCATTTTGTCAAGGAAATGGAGGTCCGTCTGGAAGAGCATGACTAAATTTTTTTTTACTGACAAAATGGTTAATGTTCCATCTAACTGTCAACAATTGAAGAAATATAAGCTTATGAATGCCATTTTAAATGTTTTGTTATTACACACGGGTTCAATACTTGATATCAGAATTGAAGGAATTGAAGTTGGTGAGCTTGACGTGGATTCAGAGTTTGACCAGATAATATGTTATCTTTCAAGAAACAACAGTTTGCAAAAATTTTGTTTTCTGGGATCACTCAAACACTGCTACAAGCTACCTTCTTGCTTCTATTCATTGCAAGGATTAGAATCTATAGGGCTCCTTAATTGTCTTTTCAAACCTCCTATAATATTTGATGGGTTTAGTAAGTTACACAGAGTGGCTTTTAGAAATGTTGATATTACTTCCATATTACTTCCAAAACACTTCAACTTTTCCTCTCCAATTGCCCACTACTTAGGAATCTCGCTTTGGTAAGGTTCATTTAACCACTTATGAAGCCTTTTTAGTTGAATGGTTTTTAAGTAAAGTATGTAAATGCAGATGGGTGATTCTGGAGACTTTACTAGAGGAAACAAGCTCACATTTGTTGAGTTATTACAATGTGTGCCTTTGATTGAGACTCTGGAAATTGATGGTCTCTTTATGGAGGTAATATTCAAGCTAAAGATTGTATCTCATGTAACATGTAAGTATATGGTATTTGCTGATCTTGGTTTTGAATTCGGTTAAAGACCTTGTCTGCTGGTGGTATGCCACAAAGCTTCTTCACTAGTTCAACTCAAAAACTTTATTTAGGAGTGTGCTATGTGAAGAAGATCAAGTTTCCTCTGCCCTTTGTTTAATTAGAAGCTCCCAGATTTAGAAATTTGTCTTCACGGTAAATGATGCCTTCATTATGTTAATTATTACTTTATAGTTAACTAACACTATTACATTTTCTATAATCAGGGGTGCTATGAGAAGTCGGATACTGCACAAATTTCCAAAAACTTACCTGATATTCAAGACTACTCTGGCTTCACCTTGGACCATCTGGAGCGCTTTTGGATGGAGGATTTCACTAACAAAGATCATTGAGTGGCCTTTCTGAAACTCATCATGGCTAAGTCACCAATGCTAAAGGGGGCACAAATACAGCTTGATGAAAGTGTTTCTCTTGAGGAAGAAAACAAGATGCTTAGAAATTTGTTACAACTGCCATTTCCATGTGCATCACTTCAGCGAAACTTCGTCATTGAGCATGGAACCTTCCTCATGAATAGCTTTTCTCTTTGGCAATTCTAATTGGTTGGTTTGATGGTTAACACTTAAGATATATGATTGTTCAAGTAAACTTCTTTTTTGTATTATTATAAACGGGTTTGGCAAAGCTTACTGCTTTCTGTAAACTATTTAGAATGTGTTTAGATGTGCCTTTCTGGGTGGATTATGAAACGCTACTTTCTATATTGTAACAAGTCCAAAGTCTGCTTTTGAAGTAAATCATCCTGCACCCAGTTTAGTCTATTATTTTTATCTACTTGTATGGATTGCTTAATCTTGGATTGGGTAAATTAAGGACCTCTTGGTTATTCATTCCCTTGTTGCCCCATAAATTGTTATGATATTTTGTTGATGCTATTTATCGTTCTGGTAAAGATTGAGAGTTCTTAAAGCACAATGTTTCTAAGGACTAATTAAGCTAACCCATTTGATCCTACTTCCTAGATCTATATCAGGAGACAAGGCAAACCTCTGTCTATCGTTGATCATTTCTTCGCTTGCATATCCGTACAGGGGTTTGGAATTGACTTTTTTGACCATCTGGTACTATATTGAAAACCGGACAACACAATAATCTTTATTTCATAGTCATAGGTTTGAAATTCCTTACCTACATTATAGGATATATCAAGCCTTTATAACCTTTGGTGCATATAGTTGATTAAAGACATTTTAGGACTTAGTTTGGAGGATAACCTTTGGTGCATATATATTTGTTTTTTCAACAAAATTAACATTTCCTTTAAGAATACTTATTTGTCAGGTAGCTTTTGCTCCTACTACTGTTTAATAGTATTTAATTAGTAATTTGGTAGTGTGCTGTTAACCTAACTTATATTATAATCACACTCCTATATGTTAATATATATGAAAAGATACTATAATATGAAGGTATTTATTATTAAGCCGCTAAAGTCCAACCGTCTTGAAATGGTACAATTGCTTGGTAACACAAACAGGATCTTCATTTGTTTCCTTTATAAACACATCTATCAAAACATTCAAAAGCCAAAAGTTTTCTCCAACACTTTCATATGGCTTTGTATTCTTCTCATGTTTCCATTAGGGATAACTCAGTCTATCTCAAAAACATATTCACCAGACTCCCCCAAAGTGCTATCAAATGCCAAAGAAATATACACCTTCCAATGAATGTCACACCTTCCTCTTCCCCTTCTTCACAAATCGCACTCCAACAATTGTTAATACCCGAAAGCAATTTCGTCCAATTCCCAATCCATAAGAGGTTCGAATTTGATACTTATATGACCGAAAAGGCAAAACTTGTTAACAAAGCTTTGGAAGAAGCCGTACCATTGCAAGAACCATTAAAAATACACGAGGCCATGAGGTACTCGTTACTCGCTGGAGGAAAACGTGTGAGACCTGTCCTTTGTCTCGCCTCATGCGAGCTCGTTGGTGGAATGGAGTCAAGTGCCATGGGAATGGCTTCAGCTGTCGAAATGGTCCATACCATGTCACTCATACATGATGATCTCCCTTGCATGGACAATGATGATGTAAGAAGAGGAAAGCCCACAAACCATAAAGTCTATGGTGAGGAAACCGCGGTCCTAGCAGGCGATGCCTTGCTTTCCCTAGCTTTCGAACATTTAGCCACACAAACCATAGGGGTCGGACCAGGAAGAGTGGTTCAAGCAATAAGCGAGCTAGGGTCCGCGGTAGGATCTTTAGGCCTTGTAGCTGGACAAATTGTTGACTTATGTAGTGAAGGTAAACAAGACATTGATCTGACTAAACTCGAGTACATTCACATCCACAAAACCGCCAAGCTTCTAGAGGCCGCGGTCGTTGGTGGTGCGATCCTAGGTGGTGGGAACTCTAACGAGGTAGAACGAGTTAGAAAGTACGCAAGGTGCATAGGGTTGTTGTTTCAAGTGGTAGATGATATATTGGACATAACAAAGTCATCTAAGGAATTAGGAAAAACGGCTGGTAAAGATTTGCTGAGTGATAAAGCGACATATCCGAAATTAATGGGGCTCGAAAGAGCTAAAGAGTTTGCCGGAGAGTTGCTTGCAAAGGCAGTTGACGAGCTTGCTTACTTTGATGCTGGCAGGGCGGCACCTTTGTATCATTTGGCACACTATATTGCATACCGACAAAACTAAATGTTTAATTACTATGTTTGGGTTTGCTTGACTTCATGTATCTTTTTATTCTGAAAAACGGGTTACTAGGATAAACATGTGCGTTCTGTAAAATCCAGACAGAAGGGTCAATAGCTTAATGCATTACACAGTTAGATGATTATTTTCGTTTCTGGTTACCTGACATGTTGTGAACAAGTTGGAGGAGCTGGTTTCAATAAAGGGATTCAGCTGTAAACATATAACTACCCAGCCAACAACAAACGGTTGGATTTGGGGACGGCGTTGTGGGAGTGTGCAGTTGTCTTTTAGCAGGGGTTGCTGGTATAAATTATTCGTTCCTTTTAGATGAAATGGTGGATCAAGAGGAGTGGAGGTTTCTGGTGATAGACGTCTAAGAGGCGATATGTCTGTTTGTTTGTACCTTTTACCACATGTATGTTTGGTGTCGTTTGTTTAAGAGACTCTGAACTCAATCCGATTTACACATCTGAAATTAAGAGGCTCTTTTTGAAAAACAAATACCACCTTAGTCTCTGTTCGACAATGAAATTCTGATCGTAATGGAGATCAAACCCTCGGTCGGTCTACCCCTTGGAACGCGTCCCCCACGTGAATCACGTCGAACCGACCCGACCCGAAACCGAAAATCGTGAAAAACCTAAACCTAAACCGAACCGAAGGGCTGTCAGGTCAGGTCGGCTCGGCTCGGTTTTTTCCAGTTCGGTCGGTTTTGTCGGTCCGGTTCGGTTTTGAACCTTCCATGCTCAACCCTATTGACGCCAACGAAAAAAAGGTTCACTAAGTGGATGATATACATACAAAGCAATCTTCTGACTTGCTACAATTCATACTTGACCCAAAAAGACACATAAACATGTAGGTTCAAAGAAGTCCATAATACAGGTGTACGTTGACAATTATTAATCTTAACAACAAAAAGCAGGTGCGCTTTGACAATCATTAATCTTAACAAAGACAAACAAGACCCACCAATATCAGCCTTCGTGAAGAAGTTTACCAGCGTCCTCGTTCTATGATTAGCATTGCTGAAGAGGATGCGCATGGAAGTCTACGAATCTTGAGTTCTTCATCAATAGAAACGCGGTAACTGAGTTTTAACCGTACTTTCTTTAGAACTGGTGACTTAGCCATGATGAGTTTCACAAGTTCCATTTCAAAATATGAGTTCCCGAAGCTTTCCATCTCGAAATACTCAAGACAATCCAAGTTGAAGCCACAGTAGTCATGTAAATCAAGAAAGTTCATGGAAATTGGTGAAACAGCATCCTGCTCAAAAACCTAATTGCAAAACAATCCACAAATGTCAATAAAATTATAAAAGAACAAGGGAGAACAACCAAAAGAACCTTGTTCACGACAAAAGAGACGATTTTCATGACAAAAAGATGCTTTTTCGGCGACACAAAGAGTAATTTGCAGATAATTACGGTATTTCATGAAACGAGTCAAGCAATGAAAGGTCACTTTTGTATTAAAATAAATAAATAAATAAATAAAAGCCACTAAAAGGTGTAGGTTTCATATGAAGGCTGTTTGGTGGTTTCCCTGAGATAAAAATTAGCATATGTAATACCATTATTTACATTAAGAACAATTTCCTCTAAATTTGGGGAGTTCCTGATCAAATGAAAGGTAGAAGAAATCTCATCTTGTACGTTAAAATACACATCTAAATAAAGATATTTGAGGTGGACTGCTGTAGTTGGAAACTTCAGTGGCATACCACCTGCAGACAAGTACTTTAACCGGATACAAAAACAAAGATTAGCAAACACATACTGTCATATGAGATAAAATATTTGGTATAAATATTACCTCCATCCAAGACTCTTCGATACGCAAAGTCCTAATCAAAGGCACACACTGTAAGAGGTCAACAAACGTAAAGTCCACGTATCGTTGAAGTGTTGAACCCATCTGCATTAATATACTAATATAATTACATTTTCACCGTGAAATACTACATAAGTGGTCATATGATTTTTTAAAACCTTACCAAAGTAACATCCGTAAGTAGTGGGCATTTAGAGAGGAAACGTTGAAACGCATCACCAAAATTCTTGATATCCCTACAACACAAGCTCTTCAACCTACTAAAACCATTTAATGTTGATAAAAGTCCAAAATCGCAGTTTTCTAGTTCTAGATATTCCAGTCCTTGCAATGAGAAGAACGAAGAGGGTAGCTTGTAGTGGGAGTATGAGCAACCACTAAACTTTAAGATCAACTTTTTCACAGTATTGCTCCTTGAAAGATGGTGTATTATCAGGTCAAACTCCGAATCAATATCAATAAGTAGGGAGACATCGAGATTGAACTCCAGTATCAAACCCGTGTGTTGTAACATAATACGGAAGATGGCAATGGCTTGTTTATATTTTCTCGACGTGTGATCAAAACCTCCATTTATAATACTCCACATAGATGGTTGTTTAACCAACGTGTGATCAAAAACAAGTTTAGGCATACCTGTCCAACAAAACCTCCATTTCCTTGATAAAATGCTTGTTCTAACTGCTTCTCGGATTGGTATAAGAGTTAGAATATTTTCAATTATGTTCCGAGGAAGACTACTGAATTTATCCGGATTGACGCATTCAACATTCATCTTTTTACAATAATGTCATATGGAGTACTCCACAAGGCTGCAATGTAGAATGCAAAACTAAATTATATTACTATCTGCATAACATTCCTTACCAATATTAGCCATGCATATTTAACCCCGTATTAAACGAAACATAAATTATTGCTCAAATATGTGAGCGGGTCTTGTATACAAAGTAGATGAAATGCTTATACTAACATACTCCACCTAAATCAAAGAATGGTAAATCGGTAAATCCCTTACTACAAAACATGACAATTGAAAGTCAAAACTATACCATTAGAATGTCCCTTATTGCGAACATCAATTTGAATAAATAATCACATACACTGTTTTGTCTGATGTATCAAAACCTATTACGCGTATAAACAGTTATATGGGATATTTACCCTGTGAGCTTATCAAAGTTTTCACAAGCCCATTTTAGCGAATATTGTATTCTAATAAGCTCATAAACCGGAAATAAGCTGTGGGTGGTGGGTAGAAGTTTATTTTGGGCGTATGAGGTTATTATGACTTTAGAAGCTTGAAAACAAGCTCATCAACCTGAAAATAAGCTAAGAGGGTTTGTCTAAGCTTAGTTTTGAACTTATGAGCTTATTTGATTTGGCTTGAATTTTACAAGCCCATTTTTCTTCAAACTTAATAACTTATTTTTTGATTCATGAATTTATGATTACTTATAAAGCACAAAAACTGGGCTTATATAAGCCGGGTAAAATAAATTCATAAGCCCAAAAATAAGCTAAACAAACACGAGTACTAAGCTGCAATCCCAAACACCCACCAAGCAAACACGAATTACATGGGATGTTTTGGTAAGCTTATTTGACTTTCCATTAGCCCAATTTTTCCAAATTATTTGAGAATAAGCTCATAAACCCACAAATAAGCTAAACGCCCAAATTTATTTATTTTTATCAGTCTCCTATATGCCGCATAGACCTCATTCTATACGAGGGGGTTTGTTTAAGCTTATTTTGGGCTTATGAGCTTATTATGACTTTAGAAGCTTGAAAATAAGCTCATCAACCTGGAAATAAGCTAAAAGGGTTTGTTTAAGCTTAGATTTGAACTTATGAGCTTATTTGATTTGGCTTATATTTTATAAACCCATTTTTCTTCAAAGTTATTTTTTGATTCATGAGCTTAAACTTGCTTATAAGCTAAAAAAATGCACGAAAACTGGGCTTATAAATAAACTCACAAGCCCAAAAATAAGAACCCCCGCCCCCGCCCCCTCTCTCTCTAAAACAAACACGATTAATAAGCCAAAATCCCAAGCACCAGCTAAAAACTGAAAAGGGTTTTATGAAATTGAGATAATCTAACCTCTTTCTTATTGTTTAGTCGGCAGATTTGCAATGTTGTAAGCGTTGACTGATTTTGATTTGGGACCCATTCTCACTTTTCACTCATTTTGATTTGCAATGAAAAGGGTTTGTTGGGAAATGGGAACTGTATATAAATTACACCTTTAGTCACTACAATCTCAAGAACTACGAAATTACATCAAACGTCCTCAAAGTCTCGATTTTTCTTCGTTAAGGATCCAAAAACCCCAACGCTCATTAAAAATCTCGTTAGCTGCAAACGTTTTTTGTGTTTTTCCGGCACTTCTTATCCAAACACTCTATAACACGAATAGTCTCTGACATTTCCAAACAATCTATAACATCAATAATCCACACACGCCCACACTTCTACATTTTAATCCAACCACACATCTTCTTTAAACTCTTCACCACCCCTACAACCCTCTCTTCACCACAGCTTCCACGCCGACACCACCACCACTACCACCTTGTTCTTTAACCTCTTGAACCATTGCAATCCAAAACACACTACCACAACAATCAAAAATGCAACCACACCACTAGGGGCGGCTCTACGACAACACTGGGTATGCACTTGCATACCTTGTGAATCCTCCATGTAGTGTAAAAAATAATGATTTTGTGGCTTTTATACATCAAACCCATCTCTTTTAACCAAACTAATCACATCCCGCCAAAACTCATCATACCAAAACTCATCAACGGGAAAATGTTTGATATTTGAGTACTCATTCTTATTTTGAATCTGATAAATCGGTCCAAATCGCCTTGCCAATAGGATGCCCCAACGCGTTTCAGAGGCATAATTTGTTGGTGATTTTGCATCACCTATATTATTTAAGTGTAATGGTTTGACTTAGTTGACCAATGTGTAATTGTGATAAATGTTCAACAAGTCGGGGTTGTGTGGAGTGCACACTTGTATGACGTTATTATGATTACCGTTCGGGGGAGAAGCCCCGAATGACGGCAATTTTACCCTAAAATTTAACTGATTTGGCGGTTAATATAACTGCTATAGCAGTTGTAACCGACCATCAGTTTTTGGTCATATATTTCGAATTCTGGTTCTGTTCATAACATAACAAAACATATTCTCGGTTCAAATATGAGTTTTATCCGATTAGAGATTTCAGTAGAACCACCGAAATACTTCAATCTGATAGTGTTTACACGACTCTCAGATTACTGTGATCCAAATTTCCTAACAAAGATTGTATTCTGTGATCATGACGAACAGAGAATCTGTGAAGGATATGACGAGCAAGTTCGATAAGTTGGCAAAGTTTGAAGGGCAAGACTTTCATCGCTGGCAAAAGAAGATGCACTTTCTTCTTACCACCCTGAAAGTTGTGTACGTTATGAGTACACCCAGTCCTGAATGGGATGAGACTGAAACTTTGGATACGACCAGGAAGAGGATGAAGTGGGAGAAAGACGACTACATATGCCGTGGTCACATTCTGAACGGTATGTCTGATGTCAAAACGCTGAATCTGCAAAGGCACTGTGGGAGTCCCTAGAATCCAAATACATGGCAGAAGATGCTTCTGCAAAGAAGTTTCTTGTGAGTAATTTTATGAATTACAAGATGGTTGATACCAGGCCTGTCATGGAACAATATCATGAGATGTTAAGGATTCTGGGACAGTATACCCAACATAATTTGATGATGGATGAAGCCATCTCGGTTGCAGTTATCATTGATAAACTGCCTCCTTCCTGGAGAGAATTCAAACATGGTTTGAAACATAAAAAGGAAGAGTTAAATTTGGTTCAACTCGGTAGTCATCCACGAATTGAGGAAGGATTACGAAATCAGGAACTTGATAATAATCCTAAAGGAAAGAACCAAATTGGATCTTCTTCTGTTAACATGGTTGAAGGAGATGGAGCCAAAAATTCTAACAACAATTTTGACAACAACAAGAACAAAAGAAAGTTCAAAGGTGGTGATGATAAAATTGCCAACAAAAAGGGTACTTTGACTTGTTGGAAATGTAACAAGCCTGGTCATATGAAGAAGGATTGTCGCTCTAAAAAGGGAAACAATGGCATTGGTCCAAGTGGGTCTAAGGATCCTGATAAGCAACAAGGTTATAATTCTGATTATGTACAGAATTTTGATAATGTTTTACATTATGTTTCTGTAATTTCTGATGCATTTTATGTACAGGATGATGAAGTTGCTTGGTGGGTTGATTCGGGTGCAACAAGTCATGTTTGCAAGGATCTTCGTTGGTTTCAAGTATGTAATCCGATTGAAGATGGCTCATGTGTAAAGATGGGAAACGTTGCAACCGAACCAATCAAAGGAATAGGGCGTGTTTTATTAACTTTCACTTCTGGAAAAACTTTATGTTTAGATAATGTATTGTATGTACCCGAGATTCGAAAGAATCTTGTTTCTGAAATTGTGTTGAATAAGTTTGGCTACAAACAAGTGTTGGAAAGTGACAAGTATATCTTGTCAAGACGCGGTTCATTTGTTGGATTTGGTTATGTATGTAATGGAATGATTAGATTAAATTTGAATTATCCTTTGTTTAA
The DNA here is from genome assembly GCA_910596185.1 of Chrysanthemum makinoi. Classification (NCBI taxonomy): domain Eukaryota; kingdom Viridiplantae; phylum Streptophyta; class Magnoliopsida; order Asterales; family Asteraceae; genus Chrysanthemum; species Chrysanthemum makinoi. The sequence continues at coordinate 326,992,982 of OU343225.1, read as the reverse complement.
TGATTCTGCTTGTATGGTTACTTCTAGTCATAGCAATAGTTTAAGCAAATCTGAATTATGGCATGCTAGACTAGGACATGTTCATTACAAGAGAATGAAAGATATGTCTAGAATGAGTTTAATACCTGCTTTTGATATGACACCAGAAAGTTGCAAGACTTGTATGTTAACAAAGATTACTAGACATCCTTTTAAGAGTGTTAACTGGGAAAGCAAAGTATTAGATCTCATACATAGTGATTTATGTGATTTTCATGCCAATCCTTCACTAGGACATAATAAGTATGTCATTACTTTTATTGATGATGCATCTAGATATTGTTATGTCTATCTATTGCATGCTAAACATGAAGCTCTAGATAAATTTAAAATTTATAAACAAGAAGTAGAACTTCAAAGACAAGATTTAATAAAAGTATTTCGTACTGATAGAGGTGGTGAGTATTATGATCCAGTTTATTTTCAATCGACTGGAATAATACATCAAACCACGGCTCCTTACACGCCACAACAGAATGGTGTGGCTGAAAGGAAGAATAGGACTTTAAAAGAAATGGTGAATTCCATGTTATCCTATTCTGGACTAAGTGAAGGGTTTTGGGGTGAGGCTATGTTGACAGCCTGTTATATTCTGAATAGAACTCCAAACAAAAACAGTAAACAAACACCTTATGAAATTTGGACCAAGAAGGTACCAAATTTGACTTATTTGAGGGTTTGGGGCTGTAGATCAGTTGTAAGACTAACTGAACCCAAAATGAAAAATCTGGGTGAGAAAGGTATAGATTGTATCTTCATTGGGTATGTTGAGCATTCCAAGTGTTAGAGGTTTTATGTTATAGAACCTAATGATTATGTGTCGGTGAACTCTATAATAGAGTCAAGAGATGCAATATTTGATGAAGAACGATTTACATCTATACCAAGACCAAGAGGTATGATTCAGCCATCTTCGAGTAAGATAGTTGAAGATAATGTTGAAGGTACTGATGATGTACCTGGTCCATCTGTTCCTAGGAAAAGCACTAGGACAAGAAAAGCTAAGTCTTTTGGGTCTGATTTTAAACTTTATTTAGTTGAAGGAACAAGAGATACGACTTTATCTCAACGTGAATATTGCCTCATTATTGAGGAGGATCCAAGGACTTTGAGTGAAGCAATGGCTTCTAGGGATGTTGCTTTCTGGAAAGAAGCAATTCAAAGTGAGATTGATTCCATCATGCAAAATGATACTTGGGAAGTCATTGATTTTCCTCCTGGATGCAAAGCATTAGGAAGTAAATGGATCCTTAAAAGGAAGATGAAAGTGGATGGAAGCATAGACAAATATAAAGCCAGATTGGTTATCCAAGGCTTTAGACAAAAGGAAGGAATTGACTTCTTTGATACTTATGCTCCTGTTGCTAGAATTTCCACTATTAGATTGTTGTTAGCTCTTGCAGCTATACATGATCTAGTTATTCACCAAATGGATGTGAAAACTGCATTCTTAAATGGTAATTTGGATGAGGAAAATTACATGAAACAACCTGAAGGGTTTGTGATGCCTGGACATGAAAACAAGGTATGTAAATTGAAGAAATCATTGTATGGTCTGAAACAAGCACCAAAACAATGGCATCAAAAGTTTGATGATGTGGTCTTTTCTAATGGTTTTTCTTTAAACCAAGCTGACAAGTGTGTGTATAGAAAATTTGATGCTTCTGGTAAAGGAGTTATAATTTGCTTATATGTGGATGACATGTTGATCTTTGGTACTGACCAAGATCAAGTTGATAAGACAAAGGAATTCTTGTCATCTAATTTTGATATGAAAGATCTGGGGGAGGCTGAGGTGATTCTTGGTATTAGAATCAAAAGATGAAACAATTGTATCTCTATTTCTCAATCACACTATATTGAGAAGATACTGACAAAGTTTAACTTTGCTAATTGTTCTCCTGTTTATACTCCTGTAGATCCTACTGTGAAGTTTTGACCTAATAAAGGAAATCCAATATCTCAGCTAGAATACTCTAGAGCTATTGGATGTCTTATGTATGCAATGATTAGCACTAGACCAGATATAGCTTTTGTTGTGGGAAAGCTTAGTAGGTACACTAGCAACATTGGCAAGCTTTGGGTCGAGTATTTCAGTATTTGAAAGGAACCATGGATTATGGTTTGACTTATAGTGGTTATCCTTCTGTTTTAGAAGGTTATTCCGATGCCAGTTGGATTAATAACATGGAGGATCACTCATCTACGAGTGGTTGGGTATTCCTTCTTGGAGGAGGTGTTATTTCTTGGGCTTCAAAGAAACAGACTTGTATTACAAACTCAACTATGGAGTCTGAATTTGTTGCTTTAGCAGCAGCTGGTAATGAAGCTGAGTGGCTGAGGAATTTGGTTTATGAAATTCCTTTGTGGCCTAAACCGATATCTACCATTTCTATCAGATGTGATAGTGCTGCTACCTTGGCTAGGGCTTATAGTCAAGTGTACAATGGCAAGTCTAGACACTTAGGTGTTAAACATAGCATGAATCGTGAGCTTATCATGAGCGGTGTGATATCTGTGGAGTTTGTAAGAACTCAATTGAATCTAGCCGACCATTTAACCAAAGGGTTAGCAAGAGATCTCGTACGCAAGGCGGCTATTGGGATGGGTTTAAAGTCCACCTAATTAAATCCTTGTATCAAGATACCCAATTCCAATCTAAGGTAATGTTAAATGCTGAATTCAATGAGGAAAGCTTGATATCTTTGGATTGGAACACATAATAACATCATCCCACGGTATGTGTTCAGAACTGCAAGATAAAGGAGGTTGAAATTATATTTCTTAATGGTTTTTTGACAAATTGAATGTGCAGGTGCAAGAGTAAAGAACCATCTATATAAGCATGAAGTTTATCTGCTTCAAGAAGCTTGGACTTGGCTTTGATATGCTTATTGAAGGATAGGACACAAGCTAGTAAAACATAGTGTCAAGTGGAATATGTGAATGTGTAAATTGTTGTGTATATTATCTTCATGTATTCACTATGAATAGAAGGAGTTCAATCCTTAGTGACACTCTTATATTCGAATATTTGGAATGCTAATGTACTAATGTGAAATTCAATCGTCTCGACATTTCATTTATGCATCCGTTTCTTGTTTGTTATGAGTTTATTTGAAGTTAATCAAGATTACACTTAAATGGGGGAGGATTGTTGGTGATTTTGCATCACCTATATTATTTAAGTATAATGGATTGACTTAGTTGACCAGTGTGTAATTGTGATAAATGTTCAATGTAACAATTCGCATTTTCAGGATTTCTATCCATTCTAAAATTTTTACTATTCATCTCGAGAATTTACTATTCACTTTCACTATTCATCCCGTAAAATTTTTACTTCACATTCTCGTAAGTTAAATTATTTTAGTAATATCTTGAGAGTTTGACAATCGTTAGATCATTTTCGCAAAAGTTATTAAGAAAACATCGTTTTAAAGTTTCGTTTTTGTCGGAACACCATTTAAACATCCCGCGCATAACGAAAATTAACTCTGACAATTTTCCTCACATCAGATTAATTTTTAGATCACTCATAATCAATTAGAGAATTTAAAAAAAAAAATCATTTTTAAATGTTACCAAATAAACCCTGAGCCGTACGAGACTAAACTTACTTTTTAAACAAATCTACTTAGACCCAGACTTAACCATTCCTGCACTGTGTTTTCTAAAATGTTTTGAAACTTTTACATTTTTGGAAAAGTCAAACATATTTCCCTCCTCCTTTGACCATAAAGAAATTAACCTTGTACGTTCTACATTTTTGCTTAAATCGCGTAACTTTTAGACTTCACGTATAACTGTTAAGTTATCCCACGTATGACGAAAACCACATTTTGACATCTCATATCACTTTTAGACTAATTTTAGTCTACTCTAAATAAATTCACGGTCATTTCCCTGAAATCTCGTTTTTTCTGATAAATTGCGAATTACGCGTTTTTGACCCGTGTTTCCAGCTTTAAGCAGCGTTTTTGCACCCAATGAGACTTATCACCCATTTTATATTTTTAGATGGAGTATAATGATAAGTTTCATCATTCCTACAAGTTTCATATTTTTACGATACCCGGTTTTACGTTTTATGGCTTAACAACTTACGGTTGGCATTTAACGGAACCAAATGATGCTCTAAACTCAAGATAATATCAAAACTATCCACCTAAGTCATCTTATCTCTAGCAAGTTTAAGTGATCTTCTTGAGTTTAAATCCACTCAAGTCACTTAGTACTTCATCACCAACTCTTCAAGATTTCAAGGGTGCCAAGGTGTAGAAAGCTAGCTCAATCCGAAGTCTTAAGTGATCAATCAAAGTCCTATCCTTACTAAGTTACTCCTTTCTTATTGAAAGCCAAAAGTTGTAAGCAACTAATCACCACCATCATCTCATCTTTATTATTTATAATCTTAACTATTTCATGCTATATATATAGTTACTATGTTGATTCATGATGTACATATACTCAATCACATGTTTAATTCATATATTGTCGTAAAACTAACAAACTAGTAAACTAGTCATATTCTACACATTTGAAACCATTAAAACTAGTCACATATGGACTTTCTAACTTACATACTATGGTAGACAACATAAAAAGGTAAACATAGCAATTTGAATCACCCGAAACGGACAAACGAGTCAAAAGTTATAGTCAAAAGAAGTTAGCAAAACCAAAGCACCGAAACTGCCTAACACAAGTTGTCAAGCAGCTGTCCGTTTTGAAAGTAGTACTTCTGGTCCGAATCATCAAAAAGTTAAAACACGAAAGTTGTCCGGAACGATGTTTTCCCTCAATAGCAAAGAAGCTCGGACCTTGAAAACGCTTAAACAGGCCATTATCTTTCAAAAACTGAAACTGCCCTATATATAGTTTCACAACTATACTTTTGTCACAACTAAAAGGCAAACCAAGAGGCCTAATGGCCTTAAGCCGAGACCACAACCACGGCTAAGGCCAAGGCTGAGTCTCAAGACCATGATAGCCTAGAACAAAGCCACGGCAAGGCCATGGCAAAAGCCTCAAGACTTATTTAGCCGAGACTGTAAACCAAAGGCCTTAGCCTTGACAAACCTATACAATTTGGATCTACTTCCTTGATAAACTATGAAACTATACTTGTAATAACCAACTTTACAATTTAGAAACTTGAAAACTTTTCTTTAAACACTTGTGACATAAATTATGATGATATTTGTAATAACCATTATGATTCCTAATCATAACCAAACAACCTTGTAACTTGTGTTTACAAACCATATAACACTTATGATATATAAACAAAATATATGTTTTATCTACTAAGTGCTACAAAACTAGGGAGCTTCATGTGAGGGGTTTCATTTGAGTAAAACGTATCGACGAGTTGCTGGATTTAAGATTTAAAGTGTCCTAGCTCCTCGAACGTTTACTACATGACCTCTGAATTGAGATGGCTCGAACGGTAGTACGATATATATAAACTAAACACGTTTTCACAACTAGACCATTTCTATAAACGACATACACAACTGCCATGTACTACATCATGATCAACATAGAGACGTATATAGGCTTGTTATTTCTTTCGCATCATTATTTCAAACCCAAGTCGCAACATCCTATTCTAGGTTGCTCGTAGAAGTTCTCACGGCATATCCATCATTCTTATTATACATTTGATATCATTTACTCTGAGGTGAGTTCATAGCCCCACTTTTATTACTTAATTGTTTTACAAACCCTTGGGGGAGATACATGCTTTATTTTAAATCAAACACATTGCTTTGAAATTATACTTGAATGTATTATTTGCACTAAGTACTACTATTTCCAAAGTCCCTATTATCATGAACCATTAATCACTTGCGAGTGAACGCGAATAATGTGGATAGATCTATCGAGAATGACAAATCCCGTTTGTATTGACCGGGTAGGCAAACAAACGCACTCTATTTGAAGATCCATAGGTTTAATGGCAAATTACCTATTAAGGCAACGGTTACTATTATATGACAGCTGTTAACATTTCGGTATCATGAGCTTAGTGCAATAATATCTGTTTTGTTTCTAAACCATAAATGTGAGACTAATTACCTCACATTACGAATATTGTGTTCAACTGATTTCCTAAACTCTATGAATTTCACTCAACCTTTGTGTTGACAGTTTTAAGCATGTATTTCAGGTCCATATCGTACGAGGCTGGCACGGATACTCAAGAAGGCTATAAATTTTATTATCATTCGAAAACCCATTTAATGTATTTTGTAAACTTGGAACCATTTGGGACCTCATTTTTGTAAACTCTGATATTTATATAAATCAAATGATAAATCTTTTAAAACGACTCTATTAGAGTTCGTTTTCCATTGTTATGATTGTTGTGCCATGAAGTAACACCCAGTTTGAATTCCGCTGTGTATCACAAAATTGGGGGTGTTTCAGATTGGTATCAGAGCCACAGTTATAGAGAAATGGGTCTAATTGAGACTTAAACTATAACTACTTTTGGAAACAAAAACATTTTATAGCCTTCCGTTCTCCGTGCCTTCCATCCTCCAGATGATTATGTGACTTTTAGGCATTTTAAGCTATACAAACATACTAGTATATTGATATATACACTTGACATAATTTCAATCATAAACAAAGTACTCAACATATCTGCCTATGCCTATTCTAAGGCATTACGGCACAATCATATTTTCCCAATCTCCCAATCATGCATCTACTCATGCATTTTAGGATTACAAAACTTCCTCCAAGACATTGTAACTGACTACAATGGTCTTTCCTACTTCCCAGACATTGTGAGATACAATGGTCTCATTCGTTTTTCAAGACACTATGAGATACAGTGGTCTCTATTACATTCTCAGACACTGTAAATCCTACAGTGGTCCCTATTACATTCTCAGACACTGTAAATCCTACAGTGGTCTCATTTATTTCTCAAGACATTGTGAGTTACACAATGATCTCTCCATCATTTCTCAAGACATTGTGAGTTACACAATGGTCTCTTCATCATTTCTCAAGACATTGTGAGTTACACAATGATCTCTCCATCATTTCTCAAGACATTGTGAGTTACACAATGGTCTCTTCATCATTTCTCAAGACATTGTGAGTTACACAATGATCTCTCCATCATTTCTCAAGACATTGTGAGTTACACAATGGTCTCTTCATCATTTCTCAAGACATTGTGAGTTACACAATGATCTCTCCATCATTTCTCAAGACATTGTAAGTTACACAATGGTCTCTTCATCATTTCTCAAGACATTGTGAGTTACACAATGATCTCTCCATCATTTCTTAAGACATTGTGGGTTACACAATGACCTCTCCATCTTTTCTCAAGACATTATGAGTTACACAATGGTTTAATTTACTTCACAGACATTGTAAGTTATACAAAGTCTCTAAAAATTATCCTATAAACATTATATGATATTGTTTTACATGAAACCCGTCACAGTCTATCAATTTCCCTAATGAAAATACAAGAAATGGGATTTCTAAAAGATAAATTGACTCATCATCTACAAAAGTTGAAGTTCAGCAACTTTCTCTACATTCATCAAAAATTCTCTTCTGAAACCTTCATTGTTAAAGGTCCGTGATGCTAGCCAAGAATAGACTATTTTAGAATTACTTAAGATTTTCTTTCCACACGTATTTACCCCTACTATCCTCTATGCAATGGAATGTGAAAACATAGGTTGCAAGTCTTTTATGACCAGGACTTGCAACTAGATGGTTTGATATCGCCTTTGCTTAGTGGACAATTTCTCAAAAGCTACGGACATATCACAAGTATACCTAATTTAGGTATTTGAAAAATTTATCGAACCTCGGCTAAATATAGTCTAGTCACCTATATTTAACCTAGGGATAGTGGAACATAGTCTGACTAACTATGTTCGACTTAAAATTTTCAAACACTGAGAATAGTTATACAAGTGTTATATTCAGGTTAATTTCCTTCTTAAACTCGATGAACCACCAGAATTCATTAAAAAGATCTAGAGACACGATAGTGTCTTACCACTCAGCAAAATCTTAACATCTTATTTATACTACCTAATTTCATTCTTGAAATTTTCATACATGAGATAATCCGAACTACTATCTTGGGATAGTCATCAAATCTTCTCGTCATTTCTTAGAAGTACTAGCCTGATTAGGTTTCAAGGATATCATTCCGCGATATTCCTTTAAAATTCACTTTTGATTTAAAACAAACTTGACATCTCTACCTAAGAATAATGGTAAGCGTACGCTACACTCTTCTAATCATCAACATATCACATCATTATCTGAACCCCATTGAAAGTCAGTACGTAAAACTTCACAGTACCACGTTTCTTTATGTAACACCCCAAAATAATGGTTTGCAGGGAAGTAAGTGTTACCAGGGTATTACTCGATTGGTACCACAACACAATGTATAGAACAACAGTTTAACTTGAGAAATCGTATTTCGTAAAGATTTATGTTTACATTTTTCAAAATATATATTATAGAATGTAGGCCCATAAAAGAATTAAAGTGGTCCCCAAATTTACATCAGAGTCTTCTATGATCATGCCATGCCAATGCCCAAGCGCCTCCAAAGTTTAGCTAACGCCATCCTGAAAATACATGCTAAAAATGTCAACACAAAGGTTGGTGAGTTCACAGGTTTTTAAATACTCAGTAGTTTCCAAAACAGGAAAATCAATTGGTTGTCAAAATTTCAAAGGGTCCATTCTGTATGCAGCGCGTTCATGGCATAAGGGTTCCACTACTTAAGCCGATTCAGCCATATACATTGCCCCTACGTGCAACATGCTCTAACCTAGCATGAGAAGGTGATTCTATGCACTCCGGTTAGTAGAGTGAGGGGTTGGCTCTGCCTCTAAATAGCGCTATCCATAGATATCAACGGCTCGTCCCGTACAGTGGGAAGGAGTTAATAAGTAGTGTGGTAACAGGGGACTTTTATAGTCGTATATATATAGGCGCCAAACATAAGCATACATACCAGTTGCACATATATAGCGAGCATAGCTCGATGAGATTGAATCATTCAGTAAATCCATAATTTCTTAAATGCACAACCAATTTAGTTTTAAGTAATCATAGCATGCTTTTCACCCCAAAAGAGTAAAATAGTAAAATGGGGCTGTGAAACTCACCTTAGTCCGAAGAAATACAAGAATCACAACTAACACGACTGACATCGAGAAATGTATCACAAGGTAGTAACGCACAACGATACAAGAGTACCGACACAACGGTACGTTATTGGCACAACCTAATAGTATATGGATTATCTCAGAATACGTATCGTAAAGTAAATAAGTGTTAAAAAGGTAATTGTTTTAGTTTTCGTGGAAGTTTCGTATCAACGTTTGTAAAGAGTTTAGTATCATTATTCATGTGGTGGTTTGAAGATCTAGACTCGAAACACATATCAAAGTATAAAATATATAGTACACATATGAAAGGGAATAAACATGTGAGGGTCAAATAGCAATTAAGTGAGATATAAATAATAGATTAGTTAAGTTTGACTAATAATTAGTCCTAGAGGTTTAATTTATATTTATTGGTTACTGGTTTTATAGTCCGATAATAATCCAAATTATATTAATTCATTATGTTTAATATGTCCAAGTCCGATAAGTATTCAATAGGCAGTCAATGTAAGTCCAATAAGTTTGTCCAATATCATTATACGTATGTATATATTTAATCCATTATACATCTATCATGTCCAAACATAAGTCCGTTAAGAGTTAAATGTCCAAAACAATCTGTCTATTTTGTATCCAATTTGTCTAAGTCCATTATGTATGATACAAGTCAAATGTCCAATGTGTCAAATTCACGATCCATATTATCCCAATCCGTTAAGTATTAGCATAGTCCGATATATTTTAAGTCCGATAGTCACATATATCAACTTGTCTAATGTATACCAGTCCAATAATCGTTATATAATTAGTCCAGAAATCTCAAGTTTAATATCAATAGTTTTCGTCTAATATTTAATATGCATATTATATGATTAGCGTTATACATGATAAAAATATCATAATCACCATAAGCCATAAAGTCAAGACTCATAAAATAACTAATACGAAGTGAATAGGTGCATGTTAGTTAATATTAACATTATGGGTACATTATATACTTATTACAACCTTATAAATACGTATACCATATATGAGTTATTACAAGTAATTAGCATTAAGCAGCTTAAAATAATACTTAAGTCGACACTTAATAAGCCGAGCCAAACTACCCTTTGGGGCTTTTCTTGTTGGGCCGCGGCTCTAAATTAATAACCAAATGAAGTAGAAGATTAAACAAAGTTCCTCGTTATATCGACCAAACTAAACGACGACTCTTATGATTTGTTGTTGAGTCGAGACCAAGATAAACAAGCAACCTTGGGTTCTTTTTGTACCACGCAAAGTTAGCACTGCTAACCACGTTGATATTATAAGAAATAGAAATAGACACAATCGTATATGTGACATGACATATATCGATATGTACAATACGCGTGCTTGCTTTCCTCCTTTTTCTTTTTGCTCTTGTAGTATATATGTAGTATGATATTCATGTTAAAACAGAACATACAGACGTCAACGTCTTTTTAAAAATGGAGTCATGACAAGTAGAAGGAGACATCACTCATGATGCCTTAATAAACAATTTAACTCAAATTAAGGTGTGATGTTGAGTTTACCAATATTAAAACAAAAGATCAATTGTCACACGTAGTCATGGTGGAGACACCCCCCATGCCTTAATTCATGTCACATGTTTGACTCATTTATGTATTATTGAGATATAATCTGAAGATACTATAGTGATTAAAACCAAACACCCTTTGGGTGTTTAATAATTGACCGAGGCAAATAAGAACTAGATGCACCCTCTTGGGGCGGTGAAGCACAAAGACCAACACCCCTTCGGGGTGGGCTGCGACAGCAGGCAGACAAACACCTCTTGGGTGTTTCGATGGTGGGTCAAGGTAAGCAAAAACAAATGCCCCTGATCGGGCTGCTTTCACTGATAACAAACCAAACAAATACACCCTCTTGGGTGTTGTACCTAGACAACTAAAGACAAGCGCACCCTTAGCTGGCTGGTGTGGGCTGCCGACAACACTACCAAGCAAATTCGAGCTTGTGCCGAGTTGATGAGCTAACGAGGACAAGTCAAACACCCGGTTGGGTGTGGCTGGGGTCGCGAGCAACAAAAACAAACACCACCTGTGTGGTTTCTTTCCAGCCGGGTGACAAACAAACACACCCCTTTGAGGTGGTTGTGACACGTAACAGCAGACAACAAATAACCACAACGACAACCCGACTGTCATGGCTCGGACCCAACAAACAAATAATCTCCTGGTTCATATTTTATTTTTGTTTACCGAGTACAAACCATCAGCAAATAAGCTTGAACAAGCAAATAAATAAGCAAATCCGAACACAACTTCAAGATTCGTACAGTTTAGGTTTTACCCGACCCGAAATAACACCAATCAAATATAATTCTTCTTAAATCTTTACCACCACACGAATTTATAATAAAAAACATGTCTAATCCAGCTTTTACATCCACGAAAAGTGAATATACTGATTTGTAATTGGTTTTAATCAAAGAGAAGTTAGATGAAATAAGTGTACGTATGTCGGCATACCAAGAGTATGAAACAAAGATATGATGGAGATGATGATGGTGGCGACGGTTGTGATTAATCCGAACCAAAAACCAAATCCTAATCAAACCCCGATCGACCCTTATCAAAACCCTAACACCCTCTTTTCTTGATGATGATGATGGTGGTGGTCTTGTTGCTGTCGTTCACTAGAGGAAGAGAGGAGAGGGTGGGAGAGGCGGTGTGGTGATGGTTGTGGCTGTATGCTAGAGAGAGAGGAGAGCGAGGGGTGTTTTAGAGGGAGAAAGATAAGAAAATAAGTGGCGGTGTAATAAGGGGTACGTGTATCCCGTGTCCCGTTGAGCTAAAAATTTAAACGCGGTATTTCGTTTTGGTAAATGTGAAAAATATATTTCTGGAAGCGTTTTTATATAAAAATATGAAAATGAAACTATTGATTACCGTCATGTATAAACCGAGCTTGAGGTTGATGCATTGAATTCTGGTAAAATGCACTTTAGAGGATGTAATATAGGATAAAGTTAAGTTTATGTGCTGTAAGAACTTGTACACTTGCTTTTAAGTATTGTACTTTGAGGTTTATAATTTAATTACGAAAAATCATAATTATAATAAATTAAAGTTTTCGTGAAATTCTATTAAATGACAAACGTTTGGCTGGAACGTTTAATAGTCGTACGTTAATAAAATAACGTAATGTGGTAAATAAAAGTTGAGAACTTTTATACTTGACATACTAGGATATTTATTTGAACTAAACATAAGGCATGTTGATGTCGGTGAGCACGTTTGTTGGGAATGTGAGTTACGTCACATTAGTTAATTATTGTGACCAAGTAAACTGATAAGGTTTTAAAAAAAATATAATAGATAAGTATTCTGTCGTTAGAATATTATATTAATTTAATACAGGGTGAACTTTGCCGGTGGTTACACTTTACGATATAGCCTTCATCCCGAAACCACCTAAGACATGATCAACTTTGGAAATGGTTTGGATAACCACTTGCCACTAGCAAGACTTTCCTACAACAATTATCACATCATTATAAACTATTTCACATCAACAATATCTTACACCTTTGATTAACAACAGTTACCCTAACAACAACAAAACTATTCCATTTGAGACACTATATAGACGAAAGTGTTAGTTAACCATTTGTTGGACTAAGGTGTTCAGAGATCACCCACGAAACAACTAAGGAAACCATACAAATATAAATTAGGCTCCATGCCACACACTATCACCAAAAAATCTATGTTAGAAATTAAGGTTTTATTGATAGCCTCGATACAATAAGATATGATTCGTTTTGAGAATCGGGAAAAGCCAAACTTTAGGTATATTTGACTCTATAAGATTTTAACAAAACCCTTTAGATTATCAGCTTAAGCCACATGGTACATAATACATTCTATGACCAGAAACTTGAGAATGCAAAGATTAGAATTCGGCGTATACACCCTCATGTCCCTAGACACTTCAACATCGGATAATGTGACAACTCGCAATTTCAGGTCATTTCTCAAAACAATTTATGCCTCACTATTTCAACATTTATCGTAAACTTGGTTTACTTGTTTCAAATTCGCGTAACCTTAAAGGTTTAGCGGCGAATTCATGATCATAACATCACGAATATTTCATATGGACTAAGATTAGTCTACATTTCATTGACATCATTTGCATCATATTAGTCCATTCATGACATTTCATTTCACATTAATCGCGTGAGTTATTATTTTAACATTTAATCCGTTACTTTCAAAAATGATCCCGATGTATTTTTAAACTTACATTTAGTTTATAAAAACTATATTTTTAGTTTTCCTAGTGTTTCAAATTTATTTCGTATATAAATCGTTAAAGTTATATTATTACGACACTTTTCTTAAAAATTTCTCGATAATTATTTTATCACTCAATTTTTACAAGAAATGTATTTTTACAATATATATGATCTCAATATACTCTACTTTAATCTATTAAAAATTACCTTTACCTAAGACTACCTTAAATACACTAACATTTTATATACAAGTTATAAATACATAAACATTTCACTTACACATTTTTTTTAACAAGTTATACATTATAAAAAAAAAAAAAAAAAAAAAAAAGATATTTTGGTAGACAAAGTCCCAAAAACAGCTAGGGGGATTGACATTAATTTGATTGATAAAGTCTTTCTTTGATTGTACATATTTATACTCCAACATCATTCAACTCATTCACACTTCACCAATTATTCATCAAGCCAAGTAAATCTTTCTTTCTCTCTTTTGGTTCTCCATAACCGGCCACTTCAAGGTTCACAAGGGATCATCATATTTTTTCAAGTCCAAGTGTTTAATCAATCTAGTTTATACTCTTTATTAGGTTTTGAAATAAAAACCAAGAGTATTTAAGTTTAACCTTGTTACTTGCACCTCATCATATTCACTTGTAAGCATGTTTCTTTCATTTTCATGTTTCCTTTTTCATTTCATATGTATCTTTTCATTTTTGGAGCAACATGCAAGACATATGTGATTTATACCATTTTACATGATTTTAAGAGTTATATATATATATTTGGTCATCCTATAATTATTCCCATGGTATTCTTTGGTCTTGATGATGTCTAGGAACCCATGACACCCTAAGAAGGTGTATGGTAGAATTAGATTAGCTTTGGAGTTGATTTGAAGGGATTAGAATAGGTTTTGTCCGAGAAAAACTATTTTCGATAACTATAAAATAGGTTCTGTCCTTGTTTCGATTTTCTGGAAAAACCGACAGTTAGCACGACATTTTGGCCTTGATAATTAGAAAATATACTTTAAAACGAATCCGTGGCCGCTTGAACGGATTAAAACGGAGTTATAACGAAGTCGTGGTGAATTTTTAAAGTTTGGCGACGAAAAATATAGTTTTCTGAAATTTCAGCAACATATTTTTACATTGTTCGGGTCAAAAACGAGCCTTAAGCTTCACAAATTATTTCGACTTGTCAAAAATATATTAGTATACTTTGATACGAAGCTAAGGACGTATTATACGTAGAAAACGGATTTGAAACGACAAATATATGCACGTTTTCATAAACTTGCCGTAACTATTATTTTCTGAAAAACTATATTATTTTTACGATACAAGTGTTACGGTAGCTGTAACGTCCATGTTTGAGGCTGTTTTTAACCAAGATGTGGAACTTTTTGGAACGAATTGTCTTCTAATAAAATCAAGTTCACCGGGCATATTTTTCAAAACGACAAGCTGTTTGTAAAGCGGAGTTGTAATAAATTATTTACGGATGTTCAAACTTGGCCGAAACTCACTTTTTACATAACAATTAGCCAAAATCACTATCTTTAACCCTTATTATCTTTATGTTCGAGACCATTTGGACGAAAACTTCTGAACTGAAACTTTTAGATATCGATACAAACTTTCCAAAACTGTCGAGTTCGTTCTCTAACGTGCGACGTACACTATTTTACGACTAGTTTTCCAAAGCCATTTTTATCACTTTCATGAAATTTCCGACGACATTATTTTACGACGAAAAGTGATAATTTCACTATAAATCATTATAAAACCATTGTAGGATGACATTTTGACGTAAAAACTTGTAATGTGATTTTTGATTGGTCAAGACGTCAAACGAGTATTTTTCGACGATAAGTAATATTTTTCAAAACTCGCAAATGGTATAAATAACATACGAAATGCATGCATAACATTACATCATAAGTCATTCCATATCATATCATCCATAATAGGTCATTTTCGAGATTCACGCTATATTTCAGTGTATCCACTTTTGTCATCGTAATCTTTGCAACAGGTGAGTTCATAGCCCCACTTTTACTCTTTTAAGCTGCTTTTACAAACTCTTGGAGGAGATACATGCTACATTTTTAACCGAACACAAATGCTTTGAACTGTATGCTATATCCGAATGTTTTATTGTCACTAAGTATTTGCCATGTTCAAAGTCCCTACATCATGAACCATTAGTCACTTGCGAGTGAGCGCGAATATTGTGAATAGGCCTATTGGAATTAACACTCCATTCCTATTGACCAGTTAGGGAAATCGAGCGCACTATATTTGAATCATTAAGGTAAATTGGCAAGTTACCTATTAGGGCGGCGATGAAACGATGATTACCAATTTTTATTGGTGCGATGTTTACGCTTTGGTGTCATGAACTTAGTGAAATAAATACGATGTTGTTTTTAACGATGAGTGTGAAACAATTTAACTCACACTACGATTATTGTGTTCAAACGAATTGATTAAACCTATGGATTTCACTCAACCTTTGTGTTGACCTTTTTAAGCATGTTTTATCTCAGGTATCTAAGGCATACTTCATGGCATACATTTGGACACATCATGGAGTCGTGGTGACGACGCGTCTCACTTGGGTTTTACGCACATTAAAACATCGTTTGAATTGTAACAAACTTATTTCCGCACAAGTTGATTTTCATTTGGGACCTACTTTGTAAACTCTGATTATTTTATTAAATCAAACGATGTATTTTCCAAACGACACTTTAGGTCGTTCAATATAACTGTGATTGTGATGCTATGACAGTCAATCCCAGGAATTCCATTCCGTGCAAAGGTAATTTGGGGTGTGACAGATTGGTATCAGAGCTTGGTTATAGAGAACTAGGTTGCATCATTGACCCTAGACTATAACTACATCATCATAGCATCTCATCATTTCATCACAAGTGCATGTTCACTTTGCATGCGATTTATACGTACATTTTTCGAGTTATTTACTTTCATTTCAAATCGATTGTCACATTGATGCCTTTAAATGCCCATTCCATTATTCTTTCTTCATACTCTAGGTGGAGAATGCCTGTCATTCCCTATCACAATTTTACACGGTTGACTCAACACCAACCATCATATGAGTCGATTAGTCCAAGCATTGCATAGTTACTCCTAAATTATACATAGCCTGATCACCTATGTCTAATTCAGGAAGAATCATGCAATGAAGGGAGTAGTAGGCTTATATGTGTAAGCAATTCCGTAATCGAGCCAAATTTTCAAAAGATTTTTTTTAAAACCACTTGTTTCCAGTTTGATCCGCGTGCGTTCTTGGTTGATGAGTTGCAAAGATCGAGCTAGAAACAAGTTGTTACCTAAACCGATTTAGCCTAATCGTATGACAGTTCTTGTTTGATGAGTTGTGGGATTAAGTAAAAATCGGTTACCAAAAAGTCTTTTGAGGGTTTTGCTCGAGAATGGGAAGGCTTGCCTCATCAAACCCTAAACCCGAGAGACTAACACGAATGAATTCGGGGATCTGAATTCCTTTTGGTTGGGCGAATGTGACAACTCGCAATTTCAGGTCATTTCTCAAAACAATTTATGCCTCACTATTTCAACATTTATCGTAAACTTGGTTTACTTGTTTCAAATTCGCGTAACCTTAAAGGTTTAGCGGCGAATTCATGATCATAACATCACGAATATTTCATATGGACTAAGATTAGTCTACATTTCATTGACATCATGTGCATCATATTAGTCCATTCATGACATTTCATTTCACATTAATCGCGTGAGTTATTATTTTAACATTTAATCCGTTACTTTCAAAAATGATCCCAATGTATTTTTAAACTTACATTTAGTTTATAAAAACTATATTTTTAGTTTTCCTAGTGTTTCAAATTTATTTCGTATATAAATCGTTAAAGTTATATTATTACGACACTTTTCTTAAAAATTTCTCGATAATTATTTTATCACTCAATTTTTACAAGAAATGTATTTTTACAATATATATGATCTCAATATACTCTACTTTAATCTATTAAAAATTACCTTTACCTAAGACTACCTTAAATACACTAACATTTTATATACAAGTTATAAATACATAAACATTTCACTTACACATTTTTTTTAAGGGTTATTATACAAAAAAGTCACTAAAGTTTGCGGGAAATTTGTCCTAAGTCACTAAAGTTTAAAAGTTGTCATTCAGGTTACTCAACTTATGAAAGTTGTCAACCACGTTACTGAACTTATGAAAGTTGTCATCCGTGTTACTTGAACTTGTAAAGACATAACATTTTTGTTACTTAACATATAAAACAAATAAACGTAAAAATCGATAAAACTATAGACATGTTTGATTTTTAACGTTGAGTAACCTGAATGACAACTTTTAAACTTTAGTGACTTAGGACAAATTTTTCAAAACTTTAGTAACTTTTTTGTATAATAACCCGAAAAAGTTATACATTATAAAAAAAAAAAAAAAAAAAAAGATATTTTGGTAGACAAAGTCCCCCAAAAACCGGCTAGGGGGGGGGGGATTGACATTAATTTGATTGATAAAGTCTTTCTTTGATTGTACATATTTATACTCCAACATCATTCAACTCATTCACACTTCACCAATTATTCATCAAGCCAAGTAAATCTTTCTTTCTCTCTTTTGGTTCTCCATAACCGGCCACTTCAAGGTTCACAAGGGATCATCATATTTTTTCAAGTCCAAGTGTTTAATCAATCTAGTTTATACTCTTTATTAGGTTTTGAAATAAAAACCAAGAGTATTTAAGTTTAACCTTGTTACTTGCACCTCATCATATTCACTTGTAAGCATGTTTCTTTCATTTTCATGTTTCCTTTTCATTTCATATGTATCTTTTCATTTTTGGAGCAACATGCAAGACATATGTGATTTATACCATTTTACATGATTTTAGAGTATATAAATATATTTGGTCATCCTATAATTATTCCCATGGTATTCTTTGGTCTTGATGATGTCTAGGAACCCATGACACCCTAAGAAGGTGTATGGTAGAATTAGATTAGCTTTGGAGTTGATTTGAAGGGATTAGAATAGGTTTTGTCCGAGAAAAACTATTTTCGATAACTATAAAATAGGTTCTGTCCTTGTTTCGATTTTCTGGAAAAACCGACAGTTAGCACGACATTTTGGCCTTGATAATTAGAAAATATACTTTAAAACGAATCCGTGGCCGCTTGAACGGATTAAAACGGAGTTATAACGAAGTCGTGGTGAATTTTTAAAGTTTGGCGACGAAAAATATAGTTTTCTGAAATTTCAGCAACATATTTTTATTTAAAATATAGTTCGGGTCAAAAACGAGCCTTAAGCTTCACAAATTATTTCGACTTGTCAAAAATATATTAGTATACTTTGATACGAAGCTAAGGACGTATTATACGTAGAAAACGGATTTGAAACGACAAATATATGCACGTTTTCATAAACTTGCCGTAACTATTATTTTCTGAAAAACTATATTATTTTTACGATACAAGTGTTACGTAGTCTGCGTCCATGTTTGAGGCGTTTTTAACCAAGATGTGGAACTTTTTGGAACGAATTGTCTTCTAATAAAATCAAGTTCACCGGGCATATTTTTCAAAAAGACAAGCTGTTTGTAAAGCGGAGTTGTAATAAATTATTTACGGATGTTCAAACTTGGCGAAACTCACTTTTACATAACAATTAGCCAAAATCACTATCTTTAACCCTTATTATCTTTATGTTCGAGACCATTTGGACGAAAACTTCGAACTGAAACTTTAGATATCGATACAAACTTTCCAAAACTGTCGAGTTCGTTCTCTAACGTGCGACGTACACTATTTTACGACTAGTTTTCCAAAGCCATTTTTTATCACTTTCATGAAATTTCCGACGACATTATTTTACGACGAAAAGTGATAATTTCACTATAAATCATTATAAAACCATTGTAGGATGACATTTTGACGTAAAAACTTGTAATGTGATTTTTGATTGGTCAAGACGTCAAACGAGTATTTTTCGACGATAAGTAATATTTTTCAAAACTCGCAAATGGTATAAATAACATACGAAATGCATGCATAACATTACATCATAAGTCATTCCATATCATATCATCCATAATAGGTCATTTTCGAGATTCACGCTATATTTCAGTGTATCCACTTTTGTCATCGTAATCTTTGCAACAGGTGAGTTCATAGCCCCACTTTTACTCTTTTAACTGTTTTACAAACTCTTGGGGGAGATACATGCTACATTTTTAACCGAACACAAATGCTTTGAACTGTATGCTATATCCGAATGTTTTATTGTCACTAAGTATTTGCCATGTTCGAAGTCCCTACATCATGAACCATTAGTCACTTGCGAGTGAGCGCGAATATTGTGAATAGGCCTATTGGAATTAACACTCCCGCCCTTATTGACCCAGTTAGGGGAAATCGAGCGCACTATATTTGAATCATTAAGGTAAATTGGCAAGTTACCTATTAGGGCGGCGATGAAACGATGATTACCAATTTTATTGGTGCGATGTTTACGCTTTGGTGTCATGAACTTAGTGAAATAAATACGATGTTGTTTTTAACGATGAGTGTGAAACAATTTAACTCACACTACGATTATTGTGTTCAAACGAATTGATTAAACCTATGGATTTCACTCAACCTTTGTGTTGACCTTTTTAAGCATGTTTTATCTCGGTATCTAAGGCATACTTCATGGCATACATTTGGACACATCATGGAGTCGTGGTGACGACGCGTCTCACTTGGGTTTTACGCACATTAAAACATCGTTTGAATTGTAACAAACTTATTTCCGCACAAGTTGATTTTCATTTGGGACCTACTTTGTAAACTCGGATTATTTTATTAAATCAAACGATGTATTTTCCAAACGACACTTTAGGTCGTTCAATATAACTGTGATTGTGATGCTATGACGAGTCAATCCCCGGAATTCCATTCCGCTGCAAAACAGGTAATTTGGGGTGTGATAGATTGGCATCAGAGCTTCGGTTATAGAGAACTAGGTTGCATCATTGACCCTAGACTATAACTACATTATCATAGCATCTCATCATTTCATCACAAGTGCATGTTCACTTTGCATGCGATTTATACGTACATTTTTCGAGTTATTTACTTTCATTTCAAATCGATTGTCACATTGATGCCTTTAAATGCCCATTCCATTATTCTTTCTTCATACTCTAAGGTGGAGAATGCCCTGTCATTCCCTATCACAATTTTTACACCGGTTGACTCAACACCAAACATCATATGAGTCGATTAGTCCAAGCATTGCATAGTTACTCCTAAATTATACATAGCCTGATCACCTATGTCTAATTCAGGAAGAATCATGCAATGAAGGGAGTAGTAGGCTTATATGTGTAAGCAATTCCGTAATCGAGCCAAATTTTCAAAAGATTTTTTTTTAAACCACTTGTTTCCAGTTTGATCCGCGTGACAGTTCTTGTTTGATGAGTTGCAAAGATCGAGCTAGAAACAAGTTGTTACCTAAACCGATTTAGCCTAATCGTATGACAGTTCTTGTTTGATGAGTTGTGGGATTAAGTAAAATCGGTTACCAAAAAGTCTTTTGAGGGTTTTGCTCGAGAATGGGAAGGCTTGCCTCATCAAACCCTAAACCCAGAGACTAACACGAACTGAATTCAGGGACTGAATTCCTTTTTGTTGGGCGAATGTGACAACTTCGCATTTCGTGTCATTTCTCAAAACAATTTATGCCTCACTATTTCAACATTTATCGTAAACTTGGTTTACTTGTTTCAAATTCGCGTAACCTTAAAGGTTTAGCGGCGAATTCATGATCATAACATCACGAATATTTCATATGGACTAAGATTAGTCTACATTTCATTGACATCATTTGCATCATATTAGTCCATTCATGACATTTCATTTCACATTAATCGCGTGAGTTATTATTTTAACATTTAATCCGTTACTTTCAAAAATGATCCCGATGTATTTTTAAACTTACATTTAGTTTATAAAAACTATATTTTTAGTTTTCCTAGTGTTTCAAATTTATTTCGTATATAAATCGTTAAAGTTATATTATTACGACACTTTTCTTAAAATTTCTCGATAATTATTTTATCACTCAATTTTTACAAGAAATGTATTTTTACAATATATATGATCTCAATATACTCTACTTTAATCTATTAAAAATTACCTTTACCTAAGACTACCTTAAATACACTAACATTTTATATACAAGTTATAAATACATAAACATTTCACTTACACATTTTTTTTAACAAGTTATACATTATAAAAAAAGATATTTTGGTAGACAAAGTCCCCCAAAAACCGGCTAGGGGGGGGGGATTGACATTAATTTGATTGATAAAGTCTTTCTTTGATTGTACATATTTATACTCCAACATCATTCAACTCATTCACACTTCACCAATTATTCATCAAGCCAAGTAAATCTTTCTTTCTCTCTTTTGGTTCTCCATAACCGGCCACTTCAAGGTTCACAAGGGATCATCATATTTTTTCAAGTCCAAGTGTTTAATCAATCTAGTTTATACTCTTTATTAGGTTTTGAAATAAAAACCAAGAGTATTTAAGTTTAACCTTGTTACTTGCACCTCATCATATTCACTTGTAAGCATGTTTCTTTCATTTTCATGTTTCCTTTTCATTTCATATGTATCTTTTCATTT
This sequence comes from Chrysanthemum makinoi, assembly GCA_910596185.1. Lineage (NCBI taxonomy): Eukaryota > Viridiplantae > Streptophyta > Magnoliopsida > Asterales > Asteraceae > Chrysanthemum > Chrysanthemum makinoi. The sequence continues at coordinate 326,970,739 of OU343225.1, read as the reverse complement.
TTGGAGCAACATGCAAGACATATGTGATTTATACCATTTTTACATGATTTTAGAGTATATAAATATATTTGGTCATCCTATAATTATTCCCATGGTATTCTTTGGTCTTGATGATGTCTAGGAACCCATGACACCCTAAGAAGGTGTATGGTAGAATTAGATTAGCTTTGGAGTTGATTTGAAGGGATTAGAATAGGTTTTGTCCGAGAAAAACTATTTTCGATAACTATAAAATAGGTTCTGTCCTTGTTTCGATTTTCTGGAAAAACCGACAGTTAGCACGACATTTTGGCCTTGATAATTAGAAAATATACTTTAAAACGAATCCGTGGCCGCTTGAACGGATTAAAACGGAGTTATAACGAAGTCGTGGTGAATTTTTAAAGTTTGGCGACGAAAAATATAGTTTTCTGAAATTTCAGCAACATATTTTTACATTGTTCGGGTCAAAAACGAGCCTTAAGCTTCACAAATTATTTCGACTTGTCAAAAATATATTAGTATACTTTGATACTAAGCTAAGGACGTATTATCGTGAAAACGGATTTGAAACGACGAATATATGCACGTTTTCAAAAACTTGCCGTAACTATTATTTTCTGAAAAACTATATTATTTTTACGATACAAGTGTTACGGTAGCTGTAACGTCCATGTTTGAGGCTGTTTTTAACCAAGATGTGGAACTTTTTGGAACGAATTGTCTTCTAATAAAATCAAGTTCACCGGGCATATTTTTCAAAACGACAAGCTGTTTGTAAAGCGGAGTTGTAATAAATTATTTACGGATGTTCAAACTTGGCCGAAACTCACTTTTTACATAACAATTAGCCAAAATCACTATCTTTAACCCTTATTATCTTTATGTTCGAGACCATTTGGACGAAAACTTCTGAACTGAAACTTTTAGATATCGATACAAACTTTCCAAAACTGTCGAGTTCGTTCTCTAACGTGCGACGTACACTATTTTACGACTAGTTTTCCAAAGCCATTTTTATCACTTTCATGAAATTTCCGACGACATTATTTTACGACGAAAAGTGATAATTTCACTATAAATCATTATAAAACCATTGTAGGATGACATTTTGACGTAAAAACTTGTAAAGTGATTTTTGATTGGTCAAGACGTCAAACGAGTATTTTTCGACGATAAGTAATATTTTTCAAAACTCGCAAATGGTATAAATAACATACGAAATGCATGCATAACATTACATCATAAGTCATTCCATATCATATCATCCATAATAGGTCGTTTTCGAGATTCACGCTATATTTCAGTGTATCCACTTTTGTCATCGTAATCTTTGCAACAGGTGAGTTCATAGCCCCACTTTTACTCTTTTAACTGTTTTACAAACTCTTGGGGAGATACATGCTTCATTTTTAACCGAACACAAATGCTTTGAACTGTATGCTATATCCGAATGTTTTATTGTCACTAAGTATTTGCCATGTTCAAAGTCCCTACATCATGAACCATTAGTCACTTGCGAGTGAGCGCGAATATTGTGAATAGGCCTATTGAATTAACACTCCCGCCCTATTGACCCAGCTTAGGGAAATCGAGCGCACTATATTTGAATCATTAAGGTAAATTGGCAAGTTACCTATTAGGGCGGCGATGAAACGATGATTACCAATTTTTATTGGTGCGATGTTTACGCTTTGGTGTCATGAACTTAGTGAAATAAATACGATGTTGTTTTTAACGATGAGTGTGAAACAATTTAACTCACACTACGATGATTGTGTTCAAACGAATTGATTAAACCTATGGATTTCACTCAACCTTTGTGTTGACCTTTTTAAGCATGTTTTATCTCGGTATCTAAGGCATACTTCATGGCATACATTTGGACACATCATGGAGTCGTGGTGACGACGCGTCTCACTTGGGTTTTACGCACATTAAAACATCGTTTGAATTGTAACAAACTTATTTCCGCACAAGTTGATTTTCATTTGGGACCTACTTTGTAAACTCGGATTATTTTATTAAATCAAACGATGTATTTTCCAAACGACACTTTAGGTCGTTCAATATAACTGTGATTGTGATGCTATGACAGTCAATCCCCAGAATTCCATTCCGCCGCAAACAGGTAATTTGGGGTGTGACAGATTGGCATCGAGCTTCGTTATAGAGAACTAGGTAGCATCATTGACCCTAGACTATAACTACATCATCATAGCATCTCATCATTTCATCACAAGTGCATGTTCACTTTGCATGCGATTTATACGTACATTTTTCGAGTTATTTACTTTCATTTCACATCGATTGTCACATGGATGCCTTTAAATGCCCATTCCATTATTCTTTCTTCATACTCTAAGGTGGAGAATGCCCTGTCATTCCCTATCACAATTTTTACACCGGTTGACTCAACACCAAACATCATATGAGTCGATTAGTCCAAGCATTGCATAGTTACTCCTAAATTATACATAGCCTGATCACCTATGTCTAATTCAGGAAGAATCATGCAATGAAGGGAGTAGTAGGCTTATATGTGTAAGCAATTCCGTAATCGAGCCAAATTTTCAAAAGATTTTTTTCAAACCACTTGTTTCCAGTTTGATCCGCGTGGCAGTTCTTGTTTGATGAGTTGCAAAGATCGAGCTAGAAACAAGTTGTTACCTAAACCGATTTAGCCTAATCGTATGACAGTTCTTGTTTGATGAGTTGTGGGATTAAGTAAAAATCGGTTACCAAAAAGTCTTTTGAGGGTTTTGCTCGAGAATGGGAAGGCTTGCCTCATCAAACCCTAAACCCGAGAGACCAACACGAACTGAATTCAGGGACTGAATTCCTTTTGGATGGGCGAATGTGACAACTCGCAATTTCAGGTCATTTCTCAAAACAATTTATGCCTCACTATTTCAACATTTATCGTAAACTTGGTTTACTTGTTTCAAATTCGCGTAACCTTAAAGGTTTAGCGGCGAATTCATGATCATAACATCACGTACATTTCATATGGACTAAGATTAGTCTACATTTCATTGACATCATGTGCATCATATTAGTCCATTCATGACATTTCATTTCACATTAATCGCGTGAGTTATTATTTTAACATTTAATCCGTTACTTTCAAAAATGATCCCGATGTATTTTTAAACTTACATTTAGTTTATAAAAACTATATTTTTAGTTTTCCTAGTGTTTCAAATTTATTTCGTATATAAATCGTTAAAGTTATATTATTACGACACTTTTCTTAAAAATTTCTCGATAATTATTTTATCACTCAATTTTTACAAGAAATGTATTTTTACAATATATATGATCTCAATATACTCTACTTTAATCTATTAAAAATTACCTTTACCTAAGACTACCTTAAATACACTAACATTTTATATACAAGTTATAAATACATAAACATTTCACTTACACATTTTTTTTAACAAGTTATACATTATAAAAAAAAAAAAAAAGATATTTTGGTAGACAAAGTCCCCCAAAAACCGGCTAGGGGGGGGATTGACATTAATTTGATTGATAAAGTCTTTCTTTGATTGTACATATTTATACTCCAACATCATTCAACTCATTCACACTTCACCAATTATTCATCAAGCCAAGTAAATCTTTCTTTCTCTCTTTTGGTTCTCCATAACCGGCCACTTCAAGGTTCACAAGGGATCATCATATTTTTTCAAGTCCAAGTGTTTAATCAATCTAGTTTATACTCTTTATTAGGTTTTGAAATAAAAACCAAGAGTATTTAAGTTTAACCTTGTTACTTGCACCTCATCATATTCACTTGTAAGCATGTTTCTTTCATTTTCATATTTCCTTTTTCATTTCATATGTATCTTTTCATTTTTGAGCAACATGCAAGACATATGTGATTTATACCATTTTTACTTGATTTTAGAGTATATATATATATTTGGTCATCCTATAATTATTCCCATGGTATTCTTTGGTCTTGATGATGTCTAGGAACCCATGACACCCTAAGAAGGTGTATGGTAGAATTAGATTAGCTTTGGAGTTGATTTGAAGGGATTAGAATAGGTTTTGTCCGAGAAAAACTATTTTCGATAACTATAAAATAGGTTCTGTCCTTGTTTCGATTTTCTGGAAAAACCGACAGTTAGCACGACATTTTGGCCTTGATAATTAGAAAATATACTTTAAAACGAATCCGTGGCCGCTTGAACAGATTAAAACGGAGTTATAACGAAGTCGTGGTGAATTTTTAAAGTTTGGCGACGAAAAATATAGTTTTCTGAAATTTCAGCAACATATTTTTACATTGTTCGGGTCAAAAACGAGCCTTAAGCTTCACAAATTATTTCGACTTGTCAAAAATATATTAGTATACTTTGATACTAAGCTAAGGACGTATTATAATGTAGAAAACGGATTTGAAACGACAAATATATGCACATTTTCAAAAAAACTTGCCGTAACTATTATTTTCTGAAAAACTATATTATTTTTACGATACAAGTGTTACGGTAGCTGTAACGTCCATGTTTGAGGCTGTTTTTAACCAAGATGTGGAACTTTTTGGAACGAATTGTCTTCTAATAAAATCAAGTTCACCGGGCATATTTTTCAAAACGACAAGCTGTTTGTAAAGCGGAGTTGTAATAAATTATTTACGGATGTTCAAACTTGGCCGAAACTCACTTTTTACATAACAATTAGCCAAAATCACTATCTTTAACCCTTATTATCTTTATGTTCGAGACCATTTGGACGAAAACTTCTGAACTGAAACTTTTAGATATCGATACAAACTTTCCAAAACTGTCGAGTTCGTTCTCTAACGTGCGACGTACACTATTTTACGACTAGTTTTCCAAAGCCATTTTTATCACTTTCATGAAATTTCCGACGACATTATTTTACGACGAAAAGTGATAATTTCACTATAAATCATTATAAAACCATTGTAGGATGACATTTTGACGTAAAAACTTGTAATGTGATTTTGATTGGTCAAGACGTCAAACGAGTATTTTTCGACGATAAGTAATATTTTTCAAAACTCGCAAATGGTATAAATAACATACGAAATGCATGCATAACATTACATCATAACTCATTCCATATCATATCATCCATAATAGGTCATTTTCAAGATTCACGCTATATTTCAGTGTATCCACTTTTGTCATCGTAATCTTTGCAACAGGTGAGTTCATAGCCCCACTTTTACTCTTTTAACTGTTTTACAAACTCTTGGGGGAGATACATGCTACATTTTTAACCGAACACAAATGCTTTGAACTGTATGCTATATCCGAATGTTTTATTGTCACTAAGTATTTGCCATGTTCAAAGTCCCTACATCATGAACCATTAGTCACTTGCAGTGAGCGAATATTGTGAATAGGCCTATTGGAATTAACACTCCCGCTCCTATTGACCCAGTTAGGGAAATCGAAGCGCACTATATTTGAATCAGTAAGGTAAATTGGCAAGTTACCTATTAGGGCGGCGATGAAACGATGATTACCAATTTTTATGGGTGCGATGTTTACGCTTTGGTGTCATGAACTTAGTGAAATAAATACGATGTTGTTTTTAGCGATGAGTGTGAAACAATTTAACTCACACTACGATTATTGTGTTCAAACGAATTGATTAAACCTATGGATTTCACTCAACCTTTGTGTTGACCTTTTTAAGCATGTTTTATCTCGGTATCTAAGGCATACTTCATGGCATACATTTGGACACATCATGGAGTCGTGGTGACGACGCGTCTCACTTGGGTTTTACGCACATTAAAACATCGTTTGAATTGTAACAAACTTATTTCCGCACAAGTTGATTTTCATTTGGGACCTACTTTGTAAACTCGGATTATTTTATTAAATCAAACGATGTATTTTCCAAACGACACTTTAGGTCGTTCAATATAACTGTGATTGTGATGCTATGACAGTCAATCCCTAGGAATTCCATTCCGCTGCAAAACAGGTAATTTGGGGGTGTGACAGATAACACACACTGAATTCTGGGACGGAATTCCCATTAAGGTGGTGAGACTGTAACAATTCGCATTTTCAGGATTTCTATCCATTCTCAAATTTTTACTATTCATCTCGAGAAATTACTATTTAATTTTACTATTCACTTTCACTATTCATCCCGTAAAATTTTTACTTCACATTCTCGTAAGTTAAATTATTTTAGTAATATCCTAAGAGTTTGACAATCGTTAGATCATTTTCGCAAAAGTTATTAAGAAAACATCGTTTTAAAGTTTCATTTTGGTCGGAACACCATTTAAATATCCCGCGCATAACGAAAATCAACTCTGACAATTTTCCTCACATCAGATTAATTTTTAGATCACTCATAATCAATTAGAGAATTTTTTTTTTAATCATTTTTAAATGTTACCAAATAAACCCTGAGTCGTACGAGACTAAACTTACGTTTTAAACAAATCTACTTAGACCCAGACTTAACCATTCTTGCACTGTGTTTTCTAAAATGTTTGACACTTTTACATTTTTGGAAAATTCAAACATATTTCCCTCCTCCTTTGACCATAAAGAAATTAACCTTGTACGTTCTACATTTTTGCTTAAATCGCGTAACTTTTAGACTTCACGTATAATTGTTAAGTTATCCCACGTATGACGAAAACCACATTTTGACATCTCATATCAGTTTTAGACTAATTTTAGTCTACTCTAAATAAATTCACGGCCATTTCCCTGAAATCTCGTTTTTTCTGATAAATTGCGAATTACGCGTTTTTGACCCGTGTTTCCAGCTTTAAGCAGCGTTTTTGCACCCAATGAGACTTATCACCCATTTTATATTTTTAGATGGAGTATAATGATGAGTTTCATCATTCCTACAAGTTTCGTATTTTTACGATACCCGGTTTTACGTTTTATGGCTTAACAACTTACGGTTGGCATTTAACGGAACCAAATGATGCTCTAAACTCAAGATAATATCAAAACTATCCACCTAAGTCATCTTATCTCTATTTGGCCGACTTTAGGGGGGGGGGGGGTCATCATCTTGGTGGCTTAATCCTAACCATGGTTCATTTAAATCATTACATGTGTCCTAACTTAACCATGGTTAATATTTAACCCAATATATGGTTAACCAAACTTACCCTCCTATATATAGCAAGTAAAATACATCCTAAACACCCTCATAAACTGAATTGGGTCGTTCATATCATCAAACCATTATATCTTCCATAATTTGATCTTTAAATTCCAAGTTTATGCAAAGAAGTTTCAAGTAGTAAGTTACTACATCAAATCTCTAGCAAGTTTAAGTGATCTTCTTGAGTTTAAATCCACTCAAGTCACTTAGTACTTCATCACCAACTCTTCAAGATTACAAGGGTGCCAAGGTGTAGAAAGCTAGCTCAATCCGAAGTCTTAAGTGATCAATCAAAGTTCTATCCTTACTAAGTTACTCCTTTCTTATTGAAAGCCAAAAGTTGTAAGCAACTAATCACCACCTGTTGGAAAATTTAGTGCACTTGTGGGATTAGTTCACACCTGGTAATGGGTCAGGAGGTACGAAGTGTACACCTATAAGGTCCATGAACACCCTGACTCTTTTAGTGGAAAGTACTGCTAGTGGAAAGTACTGCTATTATTATAAAGTACTGCTAGAGGAAAGTACTGCTAGTAGAAAGTACTGCTAGTGGAAAGTGTGACAACTCGTACTTTCAGGTCATTTCTCAAATTTACTATTCATCTCGGGAATTTACTATTCATCAGTTACTATTCATCATTTTACTATTCATCGTTTTCGGAGTCGATTTGATATTCTGAGAAAGTATTTCAAAATTTACTATTCACGAAACACTATTCATTCCCCGGAGAAAATCACTATTCATGCTTCACTATTCATCATTTGTCGTAAACTAGGTTTACGAGTATCAAATTCGCGTAACCGTAAGGGTTTAGCTGCGAATTCATGAACAATCATTGAGGACATTTCATATAGACTAGGTTTAGTCTACATATCATTAGCAACATCATCATCATATTAGCTCATGCATGGTTTTGCATTTTTCATTAAACGTATATTTTCCTAGTAAATAAATGTTATCGCGTAATCATTTATTTTGAACATTTGATCCGACACTTCCAAAAATTGTCCAGATAAATTTTTATACTCATTTTAAGATTATAAAAATTATAATATTAGTTTACCCGGTGTTTTAAATTTATTTTGTATATAAATTGTTATGTATATATATTTACGACGGTTTTCGTAAATACTACTCGATAATTATTATTTCACTAAATTTTTGTAAGAAATGTATTTTTATAATTTTTATGACATCGATATATTTTATTTTGTTCCGTTAAAATTTATTTATAGCTAACGCTACCCTAAATACTTAATTATATACAAAATTACCAACTATACATATACATTATTACATTTACTTATCTGTAATACACTACCTTGTTTCTTTTGTCCTACTCTTGTCAACTTATACCCATGACTCAACACCAATTTGAGACCAAATATCAACTAATACTAGCTTATTTTAATTATATACCAACTATTAGCACACACTTATATAAAACTTAAGGTGAAAAAAAATATATCATCTCCCATTTTCTACACCATGACCGGCCATAGAGGAAACCCAAGAAGGAAGAAAAGTTTTTGCAAGATCAAGCTTAATTATCAACACTAGTATACTCTTAATCAAGGTTTTGAAATAAAAACCTAGGGTAATTAGGAAAAACCTTGTTACATAAACCTCATCACTTTACTAGTAAGCTTAATTATCAACACTAGTATACTCTTAATCAAGGTTTTGAAATAAAAACTTTGGTCATTTTATCATGCTTGAAGAAAACATGCAAGTTATATGATTATCTATACCACTTTATTTGTTTTTAGTACTTATAATGAATATATATCATCCTATAATTATCCCTTGAAACATATCATTTTTGATGATGCTAGGAACCCATGACACCCTAAGAAGGTGTATGGTAGGTTTAGAATAGCTTTGGCGTTGATTTGAAGTGGTTAGAATAAGTATTACGCGAGAAAAATCACTTTCGACAACAATATATAAGGGTCTGATCATTTTTGCTAATTCTGGAAATTTCGACAGTCTACAAAATATTTTGGGCTAGATATTCAGAAAATATACTTTAAAACGAAAACGTGGTCACTTGAATGGGTTAAAACGGAGTTATAACGAAGAAGTTATGCTATTTTCAAGTTTAACGACGAAAACTATTTTTCCGGAAAATTCAGCATGTTGTCCAGATTTTTACGGGTCAAGAATGAGTCTCAAGCATTATCTAAATGAGTCAATTTATCAAAAATATATTAGTATATGTTAATACGAAACCGTGGATATATAGAACGTTGAAAACAAGCTTATAACGACCAATATATACATGTTTGAAACCCGACGAAACTCTATTTATTTTGACAGCTTCTAATAGCAAAATAAAGCTAAGTCTAAAACAGTTTTTGTAATACGTCATCTTGAGAGCCATTTTTCTCATTGATCGAGACCCGTATGGTCAAAAGTTAAATGATACGATTTCTAGACATTGTTGCAAGGTTTTAAAAAACCAAGTTTCATTACTAACCCTTAACGTACAATATTTCACGACTAGTTTTACGAGGCCATTTTGGGCATATTTTCAAAGTATGAAAAGTGTCATTTTACGACGAAAACATTATATTTACCAATAAAACACCAAACGAGGATAGTGGAATACCGTTTCAACGTATTTACATGAAAAGTGTTTATTAACTTAACGAGACGTCAAAAATGTATTTTTCGACGATAAACATTATTTTCAAAATTCACAAGTGGTATAGATATCATACGAATTGCATGCATAACATTACATTTTAACTTATTATAGATCATATCATTCATAATAGGTCACGGTTAGAGATTTGCGCTTCATTTCAGTGTACTCACTTTTGCCATCGCATCATTGTCCAAGTGAGTTTTCATAGCCCCGTTTTACAAGTTTATACATTATTTCAAGCCTACGGGGGAGAATACATTGCTCATCATTTTTATTACGATACCAAGTATATCAAATTCATTACATTGCTTAAGTTACCTCATTGCCAATTGAATGTCCCCATTTCATAATCATAAACCATTAATTCCGGAAGAAGCGAGGGTGAGTGAATAGATCTATTGAGGGTGACTCCTCCATCCGGGTTGGTGGTCCCAACTGTCAAACGGATGCATTTCATTTCATTATCATTATTTGAGTTGTTTGGCAAAACACTCTGTTGGGGCGAACATCATGATCAGTCTAGCTTCGGTGTCATGTGCTTATAGCAATTGTAACATTTTTATGTGACATATTTGTCATACATGGCTTATACTTGTGTTGGTCGTATAAAACATTTACTTAAACTCTATGAACTCACTCAACCTTTGTGTTGACACTTTTAGCAATGTATTTTCAGGTATCTAAGGCACATACTTCATGGCATGCATAAGGACTTATCATAGAGTCGCGGTGACGACGCGTCTCACATGGATTTTATGCACTTTAAAACATCGTTTGGATTGTATCAAACTTATTTCCGCACATGATGATTTTCATTTGGGACCTATCTTTTGTAAACTCTGAATGTTTTATTATATCAAACGATGTGTTTTTCAAACGACACTTTAGGTCGTTCAATATAACTGTGATTGTGGTGCTATGGCAGTCATCCCCAGGAATTTCATTCATTTGCAAAACAGTAATTTGGGGTGTGACAGATTGGCATCGAGCGGTTATAGAGAACTAAGTTGCATCATTGACCCTAGACTATAACTACATCATCATAGCATCTCATCATTTCATCATAAGTGCATATTCACTTTACATGCGGTGTTATACGCACATTATGTGGGTTATTTACTTTCATTTCAAATCGATTGTCACATTGATGTCTTCAAGATACCCATCCCATCATACTCACATCAGACTCTGACATAGAGGATACCTTGTCATTCCCTACTATAGTTTTAACATCAGTCGACTCTACACCAGACTCACCATACATATGATCCGATGTGGAGACTGAACCCTTTGAGGAGGGCGAAGTTGTACCTACACCATCACGATCACCATTGATTCACCGTAGGATCAGGACATTTTCTATCATTATGTCGGGACAGATCATACAATTTGATAGGACTTATAGGCTTAGTACTAATGGACCTATTAGGATGCTTACTACAAGGAAGAGAGTAGTATTTCATTCACCATCATCTCCTAACTTACCGCTAGGATTTCCATCATCATCATTATCATCTAGAGCACCATCCGTACCATCACATCTCATATACACTACTCATACATTTTATTTGCCGCTTGGGAAGCACGCATGATTTGACACACCACTACCATCTACCACTAAGACTACAGAAACTACACTATCTTATAGATTTGAGGACTGTGAGAGTTTCAAAGCTGTTGTTGCTAGACAACCTCTTTGCTCCTACACTTGAAAAACGATTAGACCACCAACAGGAACAGATAATAAGTACCTTTCTAGCTAATGTAATCTTTATCATTTATTATCTCCACGATAATCACAACCTTCGTTTATTTCATTCCCTATTCCGATTGCCCAATTTTTCAATCATTTCACAACAATATACCGCTATCTTACTAGGGATTAGGCCAACTTTATTCTTGACCAATTAGAAGACTATTACCATTCTATGAGGTTCACCCATGTATCCTACAAACCATTCAACAAATCTTATTTCAAGTTATTTTGCTACCACTTTATAAAATTATTTCACATAATTTTATTTCGAGCTATTTTATTACCATCTTAGGAAATTTGTTTCACAGAATTCTAAAACAGTTTGTTTTGTTACCACCCTATAAATTGACTTTTAGTCATTCTATCAACTATTTACTATCATTACGCGAAAAGATTTTCATGTTACTCTGAAAAATTGTTTGAGCCATTATCTTACAAAACAAAACGTTGAATACCATCTAAAACTTCGGAGAAACAGAATACCATTTCAACAAAATCAAGCATCACATCATTTGTCCTCGATTATACATAGCCTGATCACCTATGTATAATTCAGGAAGAATTTTGTCATGAAAGAAACAAGCATCTTTTCAAACTTCCTAAAACAATCTTCCTTCAAACGCAAAGCTTTGTAATCAAATAAATTATTTATAAACATCTCTTTTGTTAACACTATATAGATGCCTACGCCATTCATCACTCACTCAACCGATAAGTTGAAATTTTACCAGTGACCTTTTAGGAAAGACTTTCTATACCATCTATGAGGAGGATTCCTCGATACAAGAGAACAATGAAAGGATTTCAGAAATACCAACAAGGACTAGAAGTATGTAGTAAGATGTTTCAAAACTCAATAGAAGTCTTAAGACATCACGAAACAATCCGAACCACTATCTTTGGACTAGAAGCCAAACTCTATCATTTTAAAAGTACCAGTTAGACCGAGTTACAAGATTTAGTACAAAGTGAATACACACTAAGCAACACTGTAGAAATAAACCAAGCCTCCTAACTGAGACTACAGAATAATCCATTAAACATGGTCTCAACAATATGTAAATTTCCCTACAATAAGTTTCCCTTAAAGGATAATTGAGTTAAATCAAGGTTATCAATATAAACTTCCCCTAAGGCATTGTGTTCTCTAGAAATTCCATGTAACCTCACTTCCATATCAAGAAATGCAACAGGTCTGAACATATCGGACAACCAATGACTCTCCATCTACAAGTGAAATCGGAACAAATCTTGGAAATCAATCACCACACCACATCACTTAAATATTTAAGGTTTTGTGACTTGACAACATAGAGCGTGGAAATATCTTGATAAGAGAAATTAAGAGAAACACCATCAAACAATAAACATTTTAGTAATGGAGACTAAGCACCTTATGCAAGGAAGACTCAAGTCATGACATTCGCTAGAACTAGAAGCGCGAGGAATCACAACTGTTACTGTTAGGAATTAGAAAATTCAGTCGTTAAAGAGTCGGTCACCTCAAGTATATGTATTCGATAGAAAGCTCGTAGTCGTAGTCAAGTTATGTTAGTAAGTAGTTTGTTAAGTAACACCGTGGAGGACGGACGGGTCTTTACCCACTGTATGCCTGCTCCACAGCCCGTAGGTGGTGTTTATTTGTAAGACACTATAAATACCCTCTACCTCCCAAGGTAGAGGGTTGGAGCTTCAATACCATTTTTCTTTGTTTCACATAGTTCCCAAGTCTCTTCCCTTTCTCTCTCTAGAACTTTCTCTCTCTAAACATACTTGAACGCCCCATTGTGATTATGGTTTAGTGTGTTTGTAAAATCCTATATCCTACAATTGGTATCAAGAGTCATAGTTTGATCACTCATCTTTCATGCTCTTTGTTTTGGTGGATTTCATAAGGTTTTTGGGGTATTAAGTGTTTAAGAGAGTTTGGATCATTTGGACAAATTCTAGTATTAAAGTTTGAATTTTGCTTGTACTTTTATGTTTAGGATCATCATATGTGTTCATGTTTTGAATTTGAATGCTTAAATCATTGTGGTTTGGTTGTTTTTGATTGATAAAGTGGTTATTTGTGAACTTTGTACTAAGCGAGTTGAGTCTCGGACTTGAGTTTCTTCGAAGCGAGTTGCTTTGTTACTGGATGTAAGTTGATATATGCGACTTGGTTATTTAGCGAGTTGACCTTTTATGCGACTTGGGTTCTAAGCGAGTTGTTTCTTTAAGCGACTTGAGTTCTAAGCGAGTTGTTTCTTTAAGCGACTTGAGTTCTAAAGCGACTTGGCTATTAAGCAAGTTGCATAGCTAGCGAGTTAGTTTAAGCGACTTGGTGGTTAAGCGAGTTGTCTCTATATGCGACTTGGCTATTTAGCGAGTTGACTCCTTATGCGACTTGTTTCTTTAAGCGAGTTGGTTGTTTAGCGAGTTGATAACTAAGCGAGTTGAGTGTTTTGCTACTTGTCTATTGAGACTTGTTACTTCTTCGTGATACATTCTTACGGTTGTTCTTTTGGTTTAGTAAAATCCCATGAAAGAATCAATTTCCCGGTTTAATCAAAGAATAGTAAAATCCCGTAGAACTTATAATCATGGCAAACATCGTTCCTACTATTGTTTCTTCCGTAGGCGAGGACGTTCAAGCGGCGGATCGGATACACGTCCACCTATGCTTGGCAGGCTGATTATGACTCATGGGCTCAACGAATTGATTGTACTATTTGGGAAAAGAAAACAGAGTCAACATTCTCAAGTCAATCGATGAAGGACCTTATCGGATTGAGACTACAAGAGACATAATTGACACTGCTGCTGATGGAACAATGATCTTTGGATTGGACAGACCAAAGACGTATGATGAGCTTAATGATAAGGAGAAAAAGAGATTCGATGCGACATCGAGCTTCCAACATTATACTTGGGTCTTCCAAAGGATATCTACAAGCTCATCAATCACAACACCGAAGCTAAGGCGATGGGATAATGTCAAGATGCTTCTCTGGTTCTGAATTAACTAAGGAAGACAGAGAATCACAACTGTATGATGAGTTTGAGCACTTCAAGATGAAACCAGATGAGAGTGTGTATGAGTACTACGTGAGATTCCATAAGCTTGTAAATGATATGAGAAACATCAAAATGACCATGCCAAACATTCAACTGAACTCAAAGTTTGTAAACAACATGAATCCCGAGTGGCACAAATTTGTCACCTCTATGAAGCTAACCAAAGGATTAAAGAATAGAAACTATGAGCAATTGTATGCATTTCTGCTTCAGAATGAGAGGCATGCTATGTTTGAAAAAAGGATTCTGGATCAATTCAAAACCAATTAGGGAGAAACAAGCTCACCAAATGATTCTACGGCTTTCTACACCAATGTTGGTATTACCACCAAAGCATCTCAAGTCATACCCTTGGGTAATGGTAATCACAAACTCGTTCCCGATCCAATGTTCAAACAAGCTGATGCTGATGCAACCGTGGGAAACTTCATTAATCAACTGGCTCTCATGATTAGTCAAAATATGAACTCTCTCCCACACACCAACAACAACCTCGAGCACATCCAATCCACACAATCAAGCCCTTTGTCGAGATGGGAAGGTTATAGTGCATCCAGGTTCAAGAAAGGCGGTATGAACAAGGAAGAGGTGGAGTCGGTAGAGGATATGTGGCAAATCTGAATAGGGAAGGAATGGAAATCGGGGACAAGCAAAGCGATTAAGTGCTACAAATGTGGAGGTGAGGGACATATTGCAAGGAACGCGCACATCGCCAAAACGCCCTTAGAATGCAGTACTTCGGGATAAGATGTTGCTCGTGCAAGCTCGGGATAATGGAGCGAGCTTTGGATGAAGAGGAGTTATTGTTTCTTCTGGAGGCAATGCCAAGACCTATGATGCGATGTGGATGAGCGACCATTCGGAGATAGGTCACAATCATCATAATGCCTTCCAAGTCGCGTGATGCATACGACTCGGCGTCGATGATGAACCTACTGCACAAACAATTTTCATGGCTAGTATTTCTCCAATGGTCTCTCCTAAGGTCTCATCATCACGGCAAAATTTGGTCCATCCAAAGAATCAATCATCTCAGAGGCATTAAAACTATATGATGAAGTTGATGAGCAAAAGATGCATAATAAAGTACAATCTCTTGAAACTTATGAATCAGATATTGATGATGAGGGAAATAACAATATTGTCCCATATGATCAATATGTGAAGCAAAGTGAAAGTGAGGTTGTACCAAGTAATGCATCTTCTGCAGTCAATGATGACTGTGCTTTTGATGAATACACTGCATGTACCCCTGATGATTCTGTTATCTCTAAACTGAATGCCTATAAAGAACAAGTTGCTATTTATGAACAGCGTGCTAAGTTTGAGTTAACCACATGTGAGCAGGAAATGGATGACCAAATGCGTACAATTATTCGAAAAAGTAATTTTAGAGAAGAAGTATTAAAACAAGAGTTAAACTCCTTACAAGAAAAGCTTTCTAAAACTGCTAAGCAAAAACAAGAACTTCAAGAAAATGTTAAAATGCTTAAGCAAGAATTCAATGCTAAGGAATCAAAACTTTTGAATGATTTTTCCAATCTAAAAACTTTGAAAAACAAGCTTGAAAATAAGTTATGCGTACAAGGAAATACCATTAGATCGCTCACTTGATCACTAAGCATAGAGTCTTAAGCGATAAGCAAAGCATTCCCTTGTTGAGGAACCAAATCCAGAGGTCATTAAAAAGGCTAGAACCGCTCATAAGGTAATTTATGATGGCAATGAAATCCTTAAACCTAGGAAAATACCCGGTTGTCTGAAAGTGATCGAGGAAGATAAGAAATCAGATGAGGTCACTAGGGAGAAAATGGATAAGAAACTCAACAATCCCGCATGTAAAGAGAAAAACATAATTATCGACCCGTGACTACAAAAAGGAAAATTGGATTTCCTTGAACATGTTTAAGCCTCAAACATTGTTAACACCAACAAGTGTTCGGAAAAGGATCTAGATAAATAAAAGCGAGAATCTTGTTGTAACAAACCCCCTCTTAGGAAAATGCCTTCAACTCATGTATCCTCCTAATACACCAATGCATCTAGTCCCTAGAACTATTGCCACTAAAAGCAAGACCGTAATCAGTCAATATGTCATCTTTCAATTATTTGTTGATTTTGAGAAAACTTGTAAGAAAAGGATCACACCTTGGGATAGCTGGAAGGGGAAAGGGGTATTGAACAAACTAAAGAATGCTATTTAACTGAGGTCATGCCTTTCTTTAAACAACTAAAAGATCAATTTGAGAGTCTTAAAAGGGGATGGATTCAGATATTAAAGAAATGGAAAAGGAATTTGATGCAATGATAGTTGAGGTTAGTGACTATGAGCATGAATTAAAATATAATGAGATTGAGAGGAAGAACTTGCATACATTAAATGAGAATCTTATTTCTAAATGTATTACTCAAGATGTGTTTTACATTGCTACGAATCACTCCATTACTGCTTCTCAATTTCATGAATTATCTATTGCATTGAAAGTTTCCCATGATCGTGTCATTGAGCTTGAAAACAAAAACTCATAACTTAGTGAGAAAATTGATCGAGATGATCACGATAATTTGGTAAAACATCTTTCTAAACTAGAAGTTGAACATTTTGATTTGCAACTAAAATATCAACATCTTAAAGAAAATGTTAAAACCTCAAATATCAAGACATCCTCGGATGTTCCGAGTTTGATGCGCTTTTTAGATAAATAAAGCGTTGAACAGATTCAAGCTCATTGTTGCCGATCGTAAAGTTGAAAGCCCATATTTCTCAATTAAAGGGTGAAAAGAACAATGTGATTGGCTCCCAAATGCCTCCTCCTTTAGATTCTCAGAATTCTCAAACTTTTCATCTTCAAAACTTAGTAAATGCTTTACAAAAGCGAGAGCTTTCTAGAAGAAAATAAAAAGGTTAAACGTCACTTTAAAGAGTTATATGATTCAATGAAAGTCACTCGTGACAAAAACAACAAAAAATAACTTCTTTACAAAAGGAAATTGAGAATCAGAGGGTCGGGAAAAAGGAAAGCGCCACTTGTTTTAATGAGAATGTCTTCAAAGTCATCCTCATTTGCAAATATATCTTGTATTTAAATACATTCCTCCTCATCTTAGGAATAATGAACTTGTGTTTAATAACTACTGTGTTCACCTTAAGGATAGTCTAGAATGTCTCCGAGAGATTGTGGAAGAGGACTTCTTAAATAATCCTCTTGATAGAGAAATTAGGTTTGCTTGCATTCAGGCCAAACGATCTCAGGAGCTACTAGAATGTTTAATTGCAACATGTCCTAAATCCTTAGGTGCAAAAGGTAAAGCTGTGATGCCTTGTTCTATGCCTAGTGTCAAGCATACAAACCATTCCATGCCTAATTTTAAAAGAGTGAACACTAATGTGCCTTCTAGTAGTTCAGATCCTTGCACATCTAGTTCAGGAATGCAAAAAGTAGATCAACCAACTAATGTTCCCATAATTCCCTCTACAGAGTAATCGGTGACATTAAAGCAAGCGGTCAAAGCCTCCGTGCAATACCAAGCAACATAGGACCTCGCAAGCTAAGAATGTGCATTGGAAGAGAGTAGAAGACCAACCTAGGAACTTTAAGTTTGTGTTGAATAAAACGAATCGTGTTGATTCTAGTATTAGCCATAGGCGTCTTGTAATTAATTCAATTTTGATACTATCTGCAAACCATGTAATGATGTCTGCTTGAATTCTATTGCTAATCATGAATGTGGTGTGAATGTTTTGTCTAATCTTTGTCAAATGCCCGGTTTAAAATTGTTAATGCTAAAAATCATGCTAAGAAGGCTAAAAGGCAAAGACGAAAGAAAGTTAGAAAACGGGAAACCCACAGGGAAGAACATTTAGTAAGATAGGTTATCAATGGATACCTTTTGGTCATAAGGATAATCGGTTCGTCCTCAATCTGCTAGGACAATGCCCACTAGAAAATGGATGCCTACTGGTAGAACTATTCCTTTAAGAAGTGAACATACTTTGAATAGGACAAATACTGGACACCAAAGATTGCATCTATTCCTAATGATTCCATTGCTTCTATTTCGATATGGATGTTTCTATTTCTCGATGTGGGTGTTCCAATCACTGTTACTAACCAAGTGCAACCCATTATTGCATGGGGTTCCCAATTATCGATTATCCATTCTTGTCGTGTTCAATGCCGGTCGTTCAAATCGTTACGTGGTACCGGACTCAGGTACGTTCCAAGCATATGGCCGAGACGGTCGCTCATGAACTTCGTAAGTAAATTCATCGGGACTGTTAGATTCGGGAACGATCATTTCGATGCAATTATGGGTTATGGAGATTATGTTGTCGGTGATAGTGTTATCTCCGGGGTATACTACGTAGAAGGTCTTGGTCATAACTTATTTTCTGTCGGTCAATTTTATGATTCTGATCTAGAAGTGGCCTTCAGAAAACATACTTGCTTCGTTAGAGAACTTGATGGTAAAGAACTTTTAAGAGGAACACGTGGTTCAAATCTATACACCATCTCTATCGAAGATATGATGAAGTCTTCTCCAATTTGCTTGTTGTCAAAGGCTTCAAAAACTAAGTCATGGTTATGGCATCGTCGTCTCAATCACTTGAACTTCGGAACCATTAATGATCTCTCCAGAAAGGACTTAGTTGTAGGTTTACCTAGACTAAAGTATGAAAAGGATCATCTTTGCTCAGCATGCCAATTGGGAAAAAGCAAGAAATATGCCCACAAACCCAAGCCTACAAACTCAGTTACTGAAGTTCTTCATACAATTCACATGGATTTATGTGGACCCATGAGAGTGTAGAATATCTTTTGGAAGAAATATGTGTTAGTTGTGGTTGATGATTACTCTCGATTCACCTGGGTTAAGTTCTTAAGGAAAAAGGATGAAACTTCGATATCATCATCAAACTTATCAAACATTGCGAGGTTCGACTTAACAAATCTGTCAGAATCATCCGAACAGACAATGGAACTGAGTTTGTTAATAAACAACTTAGTGAGTTTTATGAAAGTGTTGGAATCAGTCATCAAAGAAGTGTTCCACGAACTCCTCAACAGAACGGTGTAGTTGAAAGACTAAATCGAACTCTTGTGGAAGCCGCAAGAACAATGCTGATTTACTCAAAGGTTCCAATGTTTCTATGGTCTGAAGCCTGTTAGATGTTTGACTGTTAGTCCTAAGGGTAGTTTAGTAATTTTTGGTCTAAAAGATATTTACTAAGAATAATCTAGAAATAAGCTAGATACTTTGGTAGAATAATCTAGAATAAGCTAGATATTAGCTTATAGGAAAATCTAAGATATTTGTATTAGAATCTTCTAGAATAAGCCCTAGTATAAATAAGGGCTTATCCCCCCATTTGTAATTATCTAATTTGTACACAACACTACTCATCTTGTATCCTTTGATTTGTAATACAAGAAACTTTTGTCTGATCTCCTTTTGTTTTGTTACTGATTATTCTTGATTATTCTCTCGATCGACAAATTGGTATCGAGCTAACCGATCGTGTTTAAAGCAAGCTTCTGGTTGATTTTCAAGATTCAATATCTTGATATCATTTTGGATCTGTTCTTCGTTTTGGTGTTTGGTGTTTGCCGCTCGGGTTTGAAGGTAGGAGAAATCAAGATCGGAATTTGTGTTGTGGAAGATCGAAATTTGTATCGTGGGAGGTTAGAGAACATTAGTAAACTTTAGAAAACCCCTTGTTGGATAAAAATGTCCTCTCAACCATCATCATCGGTTAGTGTTGTTGAGAAGTTCAATGGCAAAAGCAACTTAGGTTTGTGGCGAGTTAAGGTTCGAGCCTTATTGAAGCAACAAGGTATTTGGGCACTCTAGCGGTCCCAAACCGTGATATGACCGATGCCAAATTCAACTCACTAGATGAAAAGGCTCATTCTACTATTTTGCTATCTTTATCGGATGAGGTTCTTTACGAGGTTGCGGATGAGGAAACGCGCGGGTGTGTGGAAGAAACTAGAAAAGCTTTACATGACCAAGTCGTTGATCGAATAAGTTGTTCTTGAAGCAACGGTTGTTTTTATTGCGGATGAAAGAGGGCTCGGCATTAAAAGATCATCTTGATGCTTTAAATTCCATCCTGATGGATTTGAAGAATGTTGATGTCAAGATTGATGATGAAGATCTGCTTTATTACGCTTGTTTCGTTACCTCCCTCGTATGAGAACTTTGTAAATTCCTTTGTTGTTGGTAAAGAGACTATTACATTGGAAGATGTTCGATCCAGTTTGCATTCACGAGAGCTTCGCCATCAAGAATCGGAATTTCGAATCTCAACCCGTTGGCTTGTCAATTACGAGCGCAGGATAGAGGAGCATCGAACAAAAGAGGCAAAGGAAATGGTAGATATAAAGATAGATCGAAGTCGAGATCTCGAGGGTCAAATCCTCGAGATACTTGTTATTATTGCCATAAGGAAGGCCACTGGAAGAACCAATGTCCTAAGCTCAAGGAGAAAGGCGGTAGCAGCGGTTGCTAAAGATGACTTCGGGTTGAACGCGAGTTGGTATTGTCGGTTCTGACTATAAAGGTACACCACTTGCTTGGATCATGGATTACGCTTGTTCTTTTCATATGAGTCCCAATCGGGATTGGTTCATGACATATGAAGAGTTTGATGGCGGGCATGTCTTTATGGGCAATGATTCACCATGCAAAGTTGTTGGAATCGGAACAATTCAGATTAGAATTCATGATGGAGTTGTTAGAACGCTCACCGATGTTCGTCATGTTCCAGATCTCAAGAAAAATCTGATCTCGCTAGGTGTATTCGACTCGAAAGGTTTAAAATACACTAGTGAGAATGGTGTCCTTCGTGTTTCGAAAGGAGCTTTGGTGGTTATGAAAGCAACTAAAGGTACTTCTTCTCTTTACACTTTACAAGGTGAAACAATCACAAGTTACGCTTCGTTAGGTACAGAGAAGAGTAATTCAGATTTGACAAAGTTGTGGCATATGCGTCTTGGTCACATGAGTGAGAAAGGCATGGTCATTTTGAGTAAGCGAGGACTCCTTGACAACCACAAAGTTGCGAACTTGGAGTTTTGTGAGCATTGTGTTATGGGAAAACAAAAGCGGGTTAGTTTCTCGAAAGCAACTCGTCAAACAAAAGGTACTCTCGATTATCTTCATGCTGATTGTTGGGGGCCTTCTCGAGTACCTTCTCTCGGTGGTGCTCGGTATTTTCTCTCAATCATTGATGATTTCTCAAGAACGACGTGGGTGTTTATGATGAAACACAAGAGTGAGGCGTTTGAGAAATTCAAGCATTGGAAGATTCTGATTGAAAACCAAACTGGAAGGAAGATTAAGCGTCTTCGATCTGATAATGGTTTGGAATTTTGTTCGAGATAATTTGAAGCCTTTTGTCGAGATGAAGGAATTGCTAGGCATTACACTGTTCGTTACACTCCTCAACAAAACGGAGTAGTGAGCGAATGAACAGCGGAACAAGTTAGAAAAACTTCGGTGCTTACTTGTTGAATGCCGGATTAGATAGAAGTTTTTGGGCTGAAGCACTTAATACAACTTGCTACCTAGTCAAAGGGTCTCCTGCCACCGCTATTGATTGCAAGACTCCAATTGAAGTTTGGACTGGGAAAACTGCAGATTATTCAAAGCTTCGTTTTTGGATGCCCAGCATTATCATGTTAGTGACGGTAAGTTAAATCCGAGAGCCAATAAAGGCATTTTTATGGGATACGGTGACGGGGTTAAAGGCTATCGAATTTGGTCACCATCGAAAAGAAGAGTCATTCTTAGCCGAGATGTGACATTTGACGAGGATCACTTGTTTCGCTTAAAGCAAGATTCGGTTGAATCGAAGCTTGAAGAAGGTGCTTCCGAAAAGGTGGAGCATGTTGCTAAACAGGTGGACGTGGAGCATGAAGTTCCAGAAGATACGGACCACGATGTTACTCCACTAGATGATCCTCCAAATTCAGCACATTTGGAACATGAGCAATATAGGTCTATAGCCCTTGATAGACCTCGTAGAGATGCAAAAGCTCCTAGTCGTTTTGGCTTTCGTGACTATGCCGCATATGCATTGCAAGTAGCGGAAGAGGTAGAGTCTCTTGAACCGGCTACTTATCAAGAAGCTATTACTTCTAAGGATTACGATATGTGGAGTGCGGCTATGAGTGAAGAGATTGAATCTCTTCATAAGAACAATACATGGGCATTGGTAAAACTTCCTGAAGGAAGAAAAGTTATTGGTTGTAAGTGGGTTTTCAAGAAGAAACCCGGTTTATCGAAGCTCGGACAACATTCGATTCAAGGCACGTTTGGTTGCGAAGGGATTTAGCCAAAAGGAGGGAATCGATTACAATGAGATTTTCTCCCGATGGTACGTCCATACATCTATTCGTGTGTTACTATCCTTAGTAGCACATCATGACTTGGAGTTGGAACAATTAGATGTAAACTAGCGTTTCTTCATGGTGACCTTGAAGAAGAAATTTATATAAGCCAACCCGAAGGCTTCGTTGTTCAGGGCAAAGAAGACTATGTTTGTAAGCTCCGAAAATCTCTCTATGGTTTGAAGCGCCGAGACAGGTGGTACAAGAGATTTGACAGACTTTATGGTGAAGCATGGTTTTAGTAGAAGTGCTTATGACTTTGTGTCTATCATAAAAGGGCAGTCGGGATCACTTATCTACCTACTCTTATGTACGTTGATGATATGCTCATTGGCGGCAAAAGATATGGAGGATATTAAGAAGTTGAAGATCCTTCTCAATACGGAGTTTGATATGAAAGATTTGGGAGCAGCTCGAAAGATTTTGGGCATGGAAATAATTCGAGACAGAAAACATGGTAAGCTTTTCCTATCACAGAAAAGTTACATTGAGAAGATTATTTCTCGTTTTGGCATGAGTTCGGCAAAATCGGTAAATACTCCTTCCTCGGCCAATTTTCGTTTATCCACTGCTTGTGCACCTCAAAGCGAAGCAGAGATAGAGTATATGTCCCGAATACCCTATGCTAGTGCTGTTGGGAGTTTGATGTATGTTATGGTTTGTACGAGGCTGGATATAGCTCACGCAATGAGTGTTGTGTCACGGTATATGGCTCATCCTGGAAAAGAGCATTGGAATGCGGTGAAACGCATTTTTCGTTATTTAAAAGGGACATCTGATGTTGGCCTTATTTACGGTGGTGAACGTGAATATTTGGTTGCCTGGATACTCGATTCGGACTATCTTCGATCTTGATGCTAGAAGATCCTTAACGGCTATGTATTCACTATTGGAAGTTCGGTTGTAAGTTGAAAGCTACATTACAACCATCACGCTTTATCTACTACGGCGGAGTATATGGCTTTAACGGATGCAGCTAAGGAAGGAATTTGGCTAAAAGGTCTGATTGAAGATCTTGGTTTCCTTCAAGATCAAGCGATCGTGTTTTGTGATAGCATGAGTGCTATCTGTTTGGCTAAAGATCAAGTTTACCATGACTGGACTAAACACATTGATGTTCGTTATCACTTCATTCGATTCCAGAAGAAGAATCAAAGTGAAGAAGATTGGCACCAAAGACAATCTTGCGGATGTGTTTACTAAACCGGTTCCTTTGAGCAAGTTTTCATTTGCGGATTTGCTCAATATTGATAATTGGAAATATGGCGCTACTTAGGAGCTAAAGTCAAGGTGGAGATTGTTAGATGTTTGATTTGTTAGTCCTAAGGGTAGTTTAGTAATTTTGGTCTAAAAGATATTTACTAAGAATAATCTAGAAATAAGCTAGATACTTTGGTAGAATAATCTAGAATAAGCTAGATATTAGCTTATAGGAAAATCTAAGATATTTGTATTAGAATCTTCTAGAATAAGCCCTAGTATAAATAAGGGCTTATCCCCCCATTTGTAATTATCTAATTTGTACACAACACTACTCATCTTGTATCCTTTGATTTGTAATACAAGAAACTTTTGTCTGATCTCCTTTTGTTTTGTTACTGATTATTCTTGATTATTCTCTCCTGATCCTAACAAAGCCATTGCCACTGCATGCTACACTCAAAATCGATCCCTAATTCACACTGCTCATGGAAAAACTCCGTATGAACTTGTCCACAATAGAAAACCTAATCTCTCATTCCTTCGTGTGTTTGGTGCCTTTGTGCTATCCAACTAATGAGGGTCAAGACTTAGGAAAACTTAAAGCTAAAGCGGACATTGGAGTATTTGTAGGATATGCACCAAACAAAAAGTGATACCGAATCTACAACATAAGAACCCGAAATATCATGGAAACAATTCACGTTACATTCGATGAGCTGACCAGTCCTATGGCTCCTGGACAATCCAGTTCTGGACCCTCACTTCAAAACAGTCCCATTGGTTCATCCCTTGTACCAAATTCCACTCCAGCAACTCCATATGTACCTCCAACTGAAGATGATTTGAAGAAATTGTTTGATCCAATGTTTGATGAACATTATGAGCCAAGTGCCAATGATCTGTCAATTCCTACAACAGGCTCATATCCTGTGAATGTAGTCAACCCTTCAGGTCTCAATATCATTAAGTCAAGAAGCGCTGCTGTCGATCACTGTCTCATCAACAAATCATCAATCTTTGAATGTACATCATGGAACTTTTCGCATCAATGATGAAGTTAATCCCTTTGCTACTCCTGAAGTTGCTCCGTTTGAAAACATATTTTCTCGAATCATCATCGAACCATCTTCTTCGGAGACATCGACTCTGCTACTTCAGTTCCTCAACAACAACCACATGAACACCTCAGAAAATGGACACATGATCATCCATTGGACGACATCATTGGAAATCCCTCTCGTCCAGTATCCACACGGAAACAACTTGCAACCGATGCCTTATGGTGCTTCTTCAACTCCGTACTCTCTAAGGTCGAACCAAAAGATGTTAAAACTGCCATAAATGAAGACAGGTGGTTCAATGCCATGCAAGAAGAAATTCATGAGTTTGATCGACTTGATGTATGGGAATTAGTACCGCTCAGTTGTGCTATGATTATTACTCTAAAATGGATCTTCAAAGTGAAACTTGATGAGCATGGTGATGTCTTAAAGAACAAGGCTCGATTGGTTGCTAAAGGATACCGTCAAGAGGAGGGTATTGAATTTGAAGAATTATTTGCTCTTGCTCGTGATCGAGGCAATCAAAATCTTCTTGGCTAATGCTGCAAGTAAGAACATGGTAGTCTATCGGATGGATGTAAAGACGGCGTTTCTTAACGGAGATCTTAAAGAAGTCGTCACGCTACCAACCTGAAGGCTTTGTGAATCCAACGCATCCTACTCACGTTTATCATTTGAAGAAGGCTCTTTACGGTTTAAAGCAAGCTCCAAGGGCATGGTATGATACGCTATCAAAGTTTCTTCTATCTATCGGATTCAACAAAGGAGCAGTTGATCCGACGTTGTTCACCGAAGTCGTGCAAACATTTAATTCACGTTCAAATTTATGTTGATGATATCATCGTGCCTCGGCCGACCCCAATGAGTGTGACCACTTTTCAAATGAAATGGGTTCTAAATTTCAAATGTCAATGATGGGACAAATGTCATTTTTCTTGGGATTACAAATTTCACAAAGTCAGGAGGCATTTTTATAAATCAATCTAAATATGCAAATGAGATTTTAAAGAAATTTGGATTTGATTCTAGTGACCTGTTGACACTCCCATGATTGAGCGTACAAAACCGGATGAGGACCACTCAGGGATCATGGTAGACCAAACGAAATATCGTAGTATGATTGGATCCCGATGTACCTCACACCGATGACGATATTCTGTTATTTGTATGCATGTGTGCTAGATACCGTGCTAAGCCTACCAAAAGGCACCTTGAAGCGGTTAAACGGGTCTTTCGATACCTCCAAGGAACCATCAACATGGGACTTTGGTACCCGAAGGACACCGGTATGTCACTAACGACATATCGATGCGATCATGCAGGTATCAAGATACTCGTCGGCGTCCCGAGGTGCTCGATTTTTGGGTGATAAGCTTGTGGTGGTCGTCAAAGAAGAAAATGAGTACTTCTATCTCCTCTACAGAGGCTGAATACATAGCCATGTCATCTTGTTGTGCTCAAATCCTATGGATGAGATCTCAATTATCGACTATGGCTTTGAATTCAACAAAATCCCTCTGTGATAATAAAAGTGCTATTGCTCTCTCATGCAACAACGTACAACACTCAAGAGCAAAGCATATCGACATTCGACATCATTTCATCAGGGAACAAGTGGAAAAAGGTGTGGTGGAACTCTATTTTGTGAGGACCTGAATACCACTATTGAAATCTTCACCAAAGCTCTTCCTAGAAAACGTTTTGAGTTTATCCTTCCACGTCTTGGTCTAAAGAGTCTACAACCGGAAACACTCAAGCGCCTTCAAGAGGAAGACGAGGAGTAAAGGTCTTTATTCATCTATCTCTTGTATATATTTAGTCAAAAAGCAAAATACAAAACTTGAAAAACCCACAAAAGAAAATATAAAAATATAAAATTCTCAAAATCCATAAAAATTAAAAAAATCTTGAAAATTTCCAAAAATATTGTTATTTTGTCATGTTTTTCCTTATTCGATATCATCTACGGACTTTGTGTTGACATTCAAAGAACGTCACGGGTCTTTAGATGTTCTTCGAATGTACATAGTTTAAAAAAAATGATGCGGAGAAAAATGGTGGTTTATTGGCATTTCGGCAAGAACGTTTTAAAAGTAAAGCTCAGAGCCATGCTTTATCGTATTTCTCAAATCTCATGCTCTGATTCTTAAAACAAATGTTTAGTGATTCTTCTGAAAAATATTTGCCATCTAATGAAAACTAATTGCTTTTGAAAAATTACTCGAACTCAATTTCTGAAAATCATCTGGTCTTAACGCTTGTCAAAATATCTATCTCAATTAAATCAAAAACTACTGTCATTGATTGAGGGGGAGAATGATTTCAATTAAATCAAAAGGGTATTTGTCACTCAATTGTTTTCAAAAGATATTCATGCATGTTTAATCAATGGAGTTTAAAGTCTCAAAATCCGATCCTTATCAGTTAAAATGCTTTCATAATCAAGTCACAATTCTCCTTAAAAAGCTTTCAAAATCAATTTAAATCTACAGAAATCACAAATTTCAAATGATTTGATAATTGTGATCGGGGGAGAATTTGTGATTTAAATTGGATTAAAAAACTGATAATTCGGTAAATGGTTTTATAAGGATGTACAAGCTCTCTTTCCCACATGTGCCAAACGATTTCAAATTTTCCATGCACATATTGAGGGGGAGCATCTATCTGAAACCACTAAGATTTGAAACGTGATCAATTTATTTCAATGTGCAGTCTTTTCCTAATATGTGCAAAACATTTTCAAATATCTATGCACATATCGAGGGGGAGCAATCTTATGAAAACCTCATCCTTCCTTAATATGCTTTAACTACTTGTTTTGATCAGAGAAGTGATGTTGATATCTTTTAGAAAATGGAAATCAAAAAAGTTAACTCTTCCTCTTGCCTCCGTGTGCTAAAACGATTTCAAATACATGAGGCACATGTTGAGGGGGAGCTCTTTTTCTAAAAATATCAAAAACAATTTAGGTACAAAATGTGACACACGGTAAATTTTCACTAAAATTTAACTAGTAAAGGATAATTTATTTTTACTAAGCCTAGTCATTAAGCATGCATAAGCTTTGCCTGATCATTTGAGTAGATAACTCGCATACAGTAGCCTATTGCATTACTTTTACATTCATTGCATAATTTGAATATTGTGTTATTTTACTTCTGAAATTGTCTTATGATTAAAAGTTGTAAGACGAGAAGTTATCTCGTTTTCCACTGTGACAGACACCGCACGCGTACCGACACTATGATAAGGGCAAATAAATACAAATGGTGAATCCCCGGAATGAAAAATATTACCAAGACGATGATATTTCATAAACACATTCAGAAAACGTTAAATGGTAAAATTTATTGAACCCTAAATTTAATACACATCATATATTCCGCGGGACACAAAAAAAAACACGATACAATTTAATCTACTCACAATATTTATTCTACACTTCTATCCATACCAATAATATACATTACAATTAAATACCTAACAAATAAATTATCACTTACTGTAATAAATTACCACTTAATAATTATCACTTTATTCCCATATTTCCCCCTTCACCCTCCACGACAAAAACCACAAAGAAAAAGCAGAAGAAAAAAAAAAGAGAATAAGAAGGTCAGACCCACTCTACCCCCTCCTGCTATAACCATGCGTCTGGGTCATGTCCCAAGAAGCAGAAGCAGAGAAAGATGAAAATGGTAACCTGCAAAGCCTACTTTCTTCACCATCCTCACTAGGCGAATCAATTTCATGAATGTCTTTGTTCCTAAACCTTTTTACGCCATGTTTAGCGCTGCTCAATTTCAAGTCAAGACCACAAGCCAACAACGATTGTTGGGGATGATGGAGAAAAGAGCTAGTTTTGTTCACCTCTTAAATCAATGGTGGAAAGACAAGGGTAAACTTTCCCCAAATCCTCCTTCCATCTATATGTACCACCGGATCCACAAGGACTCACAAAACCCACCAAAAGAAATCACAAAATATTGTAAGGGGGTTAGTGAGGAGACTCTTGTTGGATTCGGGTTGAAAAGTTTGTAATGGTGCTCTTGTTCTTCTCTCAATTCAATCGACAGTTTCAACTAATAAGGTTCATTGATTTATATTTTTCTTACTTTCCTCTTTGTTCCTATGAGTCTTTGATATTAGTTCATATTCAAACCTAGTGTGTAAGCTTGATGTATAACTAAATCGTGAGAACCGTTTGGTATCTTGGTTGCACCAATCGACATCTATGTCATGTTATATTTTGCCAAAAGAAACCCATAGGCTTGAATTGTCAACTTTGTATCCACAATAAGTCTTGGTCATTAGGAGAAACCACCCACGTATGGTGTTTGATATCTCTGATAACACAGGCCACGAGTGGGCATGTGAGTTTTCTTATGAACTTCGTGTTGGTTAATTAAGCCTTTAGTAAGTTGACGAACCCATAAAAATATATATGCGTGTATGCGTCACCAAGCTGTAGGAGATTGTGAACTATATCCAGTTGGTCGGTCATGAATACGTGAAAGTAATTGTGACTTATTCACTTCTACCATGAAAGGCATTACGAGCCAATTAATGTAATCTTCCAGGTAGTAGCGTGCGTGTATACGGGTAGTATACTAACCGTCTCACAAGGGTGAACGGTTAAGCTATTAGAAAAGTACTCCCCAAAAGGGTACTCGTAAGGTTGATGTTCGTGGGTGCTCATGGGTGATGGTCAATTTCCTTGTTTCTTAGTAAAAGGAGTACCCCAAAGCGGGTATACTCACTCGTGTATATGTTAGATCAACTTCACCCAAGGAGAGTAGTGTTCAACTAGTAATAACCCAAGCCTATGAGAGTAGTCGGTGGCGTCAGTAGGTTGGATTACTCGATCCGAGTGGCCAAGAGATCAGAAGTCTAGGGACTTGTTCAAATATTGCGACATCACAGCCAAATGGCTTCATACCGTGATAAGATCAAAGGAAACTCGATAGTAATGATAGGTGGTTCACTTGATTTATCCTTAGTCATATGATTAATATGTGAGACAAGTTTCGATTAGACTCGAGTCAAAAGCTCTCGTAAAAGGCACCACAATAACCAAATTTGAGTAACATCATCAAGGACAAGATCATGTCGAGTCACTCTTTCGGAGTTGGGTTGTACCCAAATGACGCAAGTCAAATAAGGAGGGACCTGCTCACAAAGCTTCTTGATCTGGCGGAGTCTTTAGTGATGATCAAAGAGTTGTTAAAATCTTATAACACGAAAGCTCTCAAGGGAGAGCCGGAAGTCACCTCGAGTCACACACGGGAAACACCCACAAAGGGTGTTTAATCTCTTCAATCGGCATAGAGCACTAGTGTATTATGGACATCTTGTTATCATGTATCTTGTCCCCCTTGAGCCTAGTTTGAGAGGGGTATGTTGGTTGAGAGTTTACACCCAACTTGTCAAAAGAAAATCGCTTATGAAAATGAAGAAATAACTCGATATGAGTACCCCTACCTTTCGAATAGTCACACGGGCTAAAGCCCACTCCATGTGTCTTCCACACTTTCATATTTTGGATCGGGCCTAAGCCCAACATTTTACCATTTTTGTCGGGCCTAAGCCCAACATTTTACCATTTACGCCACAGTACTCGTATTACATGTGTGCTCCAATGACAAGTCGATGAAACAAGAAGTAAAACTAGAAACGTAATACGGAAAATCAAATATAAGACCAAACTCATTTCCGAGTATTCAACATCTTCTACTTAGATATATACACATACGTATCGACAGGTAATCAAGCATACAAATTCTAATACAAGTGAACAAGTGTAAAAGTTGTAATATAAGAAATGAGTGCTCAAGTCACGATTCACATAATAAAAGCCTACGTCAACATTTTGACATCGATATGTGCAAATAGACATAGTTATGTCACTAAAATTATTTGTCGAAAATGATAAATGTAGAGAACAAATTTTGATAAATAAATAGAGACTACTAAATCATTTTATCATTCATTAAAATTGAAAGTCTCCAAACTTAACTTAAGTATCTTCTAAATGCAATTAGAGAATAAACCAACTAATATCGATTTTGACAATAATAAAATATGTCGACATAAAATGAGTATATATACATTTATATACATACTAGTGGAATATTGTAATTATTCTTCAAATCAAACTTTGGATTTTAAACCATTATAGTGTCAACATAAAGAAGTATATATACACTCATATACTTACTAGTAAAACCATATAATCATTTTTACAAACTAAAGTTTAGTTTTAATACAACTATAAAAACAATTGAACTACTTTAAGTAAGTGATACTTAAAACAATAAACTAAACATTGCCCTCCTTATCTAGGTTTGCGTGTGGGTGCAGACTTCACAACATCCACTAAATCCCACTTTTGGATTGCACATTTGCTAAGGTGAGTTTCATAGCCCCTCTTTTACTTGATAAACTGTTTTATACATTTTGGGGTGAGAAAATATGCAAAATCTTTTTATGGACCTAAACTATTGCATGATTACTATTACGTGGTTTAGCCTAAGCCCTTGTGTCCCTAGAGAATGCCCCTTTTTCATGAACCGTCAATTCCCCATTGGGAAGCGTGAATGTTATAAATAGATCTATTGAGGGTGACTCCTCCGTTCGGTTGGCCTTGCTTAGGCCAAGGCGAAACGTATACCATGTCGGAATCGAGTGTTGAGGGACAAAACACTCGCTATGGGCCTATATTGTATGATATCTGTTAGCTACGTAAACTGTCGTAGTATCAGTTACATGAACTTAGAGCTAACGTAATAGACATTCATCCATATAACATTATATTCGTTGTAATGATTATATGACTTTGCTTTGGTCCAAACTTCTTGTTTTAAATTTAAACCTATGAACTCACCAAACTTTTAGTGACCTTTTAGCATATTTTCGCAGGTGCTTAAGTTGTGATCATGGATGCAAGGCAAGAGGCGGGTAAATGGTCGTTGTAGTATCTAAAGAAGTGTTTTTACACAAACTGATGTTTTTAAATTGGGACCACTGAACTTATGGGATGTGCCCATTTTATCTAAACAATGTTGTAAGATAATGCTTTAAAACTATTTTATGAAATTAAAACGGAGTATGTATTCCGTTCTTTATTACTTGTGTTGTGATCTCCGATTTAGTAACATTCCCCATAACACGTATGCTTCCGCTAAAGAAATTTGGGGGTGTTACACAAAATGCTTTGATAATATATCACAAGTATCTGGATTGATTTTCAAATGGTTTTTAATTGGTTCAAATGGCAGATGAACAATACCAAATAGACCGACCAACTTTATTTTATGTATGGTGATATAAGGATGATAAGGTTAGGTATTTGTTCCCATGATCCGAGGCAGGAGGGATCTACCCATGGACAATCCACTAGATAGTGTAGAGTCCTTAGGTATGATGAAAAAAGGAGAAAAGTGAGAAATGGGAAGAGTCTTGGGAGAGGCCGAGCTAGTCTGGAATAAACCCAAAAAGGTTCTAGTTATGAAGTCTCGGTAAGCACTTAAGGGGTTGAAGAATGAAAAAGAATTGAATGTGAAAAGGGTGAAAAGAAATAGCCCTACAATAATTCAACCTTAAGGCAGAAACCGGGTTCAATTCATATGCTACTGGTGGTTACTAAGGTAACATCGGTATTGAAGACAAGACGTCATAGACCCAGTGACGCATTGCACTTCAACTTCCCAAACCACTCAAGTTCCTCTTAAAAGGACTTGTTTCATTCTCACGGGGAACCGACATAATCTATCGACTTTCTCTTAGAGATTGTTGATATTGAAGAAGGAGACCCTCTCCCTAGTCTCCGG
Organism: Chrysanthemum makinoi; assembly: GCA_910596185.1. Classification (NCBI taxonomy): domain Eukaryota; kingdom Viridiplantae; phylum Streptophyta; class Magnoliopsida; order Asterales; family Asteraceae; genus Chrysanthemum; species Chrysanthemum makinoi. The sequence continues at coordinate 326,937,664 of OU343225.1, read as the reverse complement.
AATAGGATCCAAATATGCACAAATTGAGTCTAGAGCCACGAGATCATCAATAAATCTCATTAGGACACTTTCAATGAAGACTCACTGTTTCACACAATGTGGAAAGAGAGATTATATCTTGAGTCCTACGCATTATCCTTGTGGTATTGCTAGAACATCTGAGTGATATGCTAACATATTCACAATGAAGATGGAAAGCCTTCTGGAGCCAACATCAAACAAGCTCCTGGTGGGTGGCATGTGAGATCCATCCAATAGATCAACCATGTGACAAGCCGAACGAAACAATGGGGCGATTCAATCTTTTGAATCAATCTCGGTTCAGGTTATGGATTGACGGATACCTTTGAAAAACCGGTCATTGTGCTTAAAACTCTTTTCTTTAGCACATCGACCGTGTACTAATATTTCAAAATAAAAGGTGTTTATGATTGATAATTGATTTTCATTAAAACCTTCGTTGTGTTGCAAAAACAATTTCTATTGAGCGATACACGATTGTTTTTCAAATCTCTTTTCATCAATCGATTGAATCTCAAATCGCCGGTTCACTCATTGGTGTTGTCTTCTTTGAGAGCGTTCGGTTTGAGAACAACTAGAGCATTGCGAAAACCTCACAAGGAAATTCTTGAATTTTACCGATCACTGCGACGTGCTTACATGCTTGATCAGCGGGGAACCGTAGGCCGTGTACCTCAATTCAACGAAAGTGATCAAAGACACTTTCGTGCACTTTATTGCTAACTGTTGTATGTAGACCCGACGTTTGCAGCTGATCAGAATGAAGCGATCAATCCATAGCCGCATGCTCACACTACACATTCATCTCAAAAGAAATCATGATAAGTGCTTCAACGACTCTGATACTTTCACTCCATGCTTCTGCTATGCTGCTGCAAATATCATGATCCAGTTAAAGCTTCCCCTACTCTAATGAGAACACATCATGATCCAGAATGTGAGCATGTCGGTAAAATTGTCACAACAACACATAATACCAACACCACAAAGGAAGTGTCTGAGATTTATGTTAGCTGATGATCTCAATACTGGCTCAAAACTCATCATCACGTGGATCAGTTAAAGACCTCAACTTGAATTATCCAAACATGCAAGACATGAAGAATCAATGACTACGAGCTACTGAGCAAAGGACTTAATCAAGAATCCTCGAACAATCTAATGTAATATCTGTTTGTATTCATTGTAAGTTGAGGTGACCTCCCTTAGGGGGAGATTGTTAGGAATTAGAAAATTCAGTCGTTAAAAAGTCGGTCACCTCAAGTATATGTATTCGATAGAAAGCTCGTAGTCGTAGTCAAGTTATGTAAGTAAGTAGTTTCTTAAGTAACACCGTGAAGGACGGACGGGTCTTTACCCACTGTATGTCTGATCCACAGCCCGTAGGTGGCGTTTATTTGTAAGACATTATAAATACCCTCTACCTCCCAAGGTAGAGGGTTGGAGCTTCAATACCATTTTTCTTTGTTTCACATAGTTCCCAACTCTCTTCCCTTTCTCTCTAGAACTTTCTCTCTCTAAACATACTTGAACGCCCCATTGTGATTATGGTTTAGTGTGTTTGTGAAATCCTATATCCTACAGTTACCCATAATCTATTCTTTTTAATAATGTCCTTTTCGACAAACTTGACATTTTGGAGTTTGTCATGAGACACGTGGTGTCATTTTCAATTATACCTAATATGAGGTAGCCGATTCACCTTAGACTTCTGATAATCATTTCAATCTCCCATGGAATCTAATAGGACATGAGTACCACCTATTATCCTCAACTCAATGGTCAGAGCGAGAAAACAATTCAAACATTAGAAGATATGCTCATAGCATATGTGATTGTTTCTGGAAACGATTGGGTAAATCATTCATCGTCGAACAAGTTCCCATACAACAAAAGTTATTACATGAACATATTAACTACACCAATTGAGGCACTCTATGGTTGAGGTGTCAATCACTTATTTACGGGCCAAAATCAGGAAAGTCCAACTCACTAGTCCATGACTTATTCATGAAGCAACAAAGAAATCGTACAAATCAAGAATCAGTTACAAGCAACAACAAATAGATGGAAAAGCTATGTCGCTATATGTGTTAGGAACATGTTTTATTATCAAGTGTAGGTCATTTCATTTGTAATAGGTCGTTTATAATTATGGTTTATAAATGTTTGTAATTAGTTTCACAGCTCATGTAGTAAGCCCATGAGCTGTGATAGAAGGTTCTTCAAGAACCAAGGGGAAACACCCCTACTTATGTAATCACTATAAATACCCCCTCCCTTGAAGGGAGAGGGTTGTTGGTTCTAATTGCAATTATCATTTTCACTAATCATTCATTAGTTCCTTCCACTTTCTCTCTCTATAACTTTCTCTCTCTAGAAATACATATTGTTGTGATAATATGGTTACCTAACAAGTGGTATCAAGAGCCAAGGGATAGTTTAACACATAAAAAGTATTGTTGTGATAATATTGTTGTGATAATATTGTTGATGATATCATTTTTGGTTCAACACATAAAAAGTATTCAAACGCTTTTGCAAAATTAATGAAACAAAATTTTGAAATGTCCATGATGGGTGAACTAAAGTTCTTCTTAGGACTTCAGGTTCATCAATCTCCCTGTGGCATATTTCTAAATCAGTCCAAATTTGCTCTTGAAATCTTGAAGAAACATGGAATGACCAGTTGTGATACTTATAACACACCTATGTGTGCAACCTCACCAAAGCGGATCTGATTTACATGGGAAAGTGATTGATCCTACAAAATACCGAAGTATTATTGGGTCTCTCATGTATCTAACGACGGAGACGACATTGTATTTCTTTGTATATCTTTGCTCCGTTATCGGTCAAGACCAAGCGAAAGACACCTCAATGAGGCTAAAAGAATCCTTCGCTACATAAAGGGAACCATTCACTTGGGAATCTGGTATCCGAAGGATTCTGGTTTTGCACTAATAGCTTTTTCTGATCGCGTGACCGCCAGGGGTGTTTAAATACACGCAAAAGTACATCTCGGTGGTGTTCAATTTCTGGAGGAATGGCGGGTGTCTTGGCAGTCAAAGAAACAAGATGCGTACATCTATCTCATCAACAAGCGAATACGTTGCCATGTCAGCATCGCGTGCTCGAGATAATTTGGATGAGATCACAACCGATGGACTACGATTTTGTATTCGACAAGATTCCGATGTCTTGTGACTCCAAGAGTGCCATTGCAATCTCGCAACACGGTTCAAAGATTCCAAGTCAAAGCATATCGCTCTCCGATATCATTTCATCAAAGAGCATGTTGAGCACAATTGAACTATACTTTGTGGGTAATCAATACCAATTGGCGGATCTGTTCACCAAAGCCTTGCCACCGGCAAGGTTTTTGAGCTTGTCCATCAAATTGGTATCGTGTTCGACTCCGAGAAGATCGGAAAATTTAATCAAACGTTCTTAAACAAGTCAAACATCAAAAATCTTTTGTAAATACATATTTCAAAATCAAAATACAAAAATATAAAATTTATACAAAACCCAAAAAGATTTTTTTTTTCTCATTCTCATTATAAAAAAAAACGTTTTTTTCTTACAATAGGGACTAAATGTGTCATTCTTGCATTGTTCTACTTATATATATTTTGAATTATTCATTCTTCCTTAAACATCATATCTGTCAAAATCCCAAAACTGCTGCTGCTAACCTTTATTCGATCAATCCAAAGATTTTTTTTTCACTCACTCAAATCGATTGTAAGTACTCTATCAATCTTGGTTTGGTGTTATTTTTTTTTAATCTTCTCGCAGAAATTGATTGCTAATAGGATCGATCCACATGACTTAGTTATGCTAAACACTTATGCCTCTTAGGATGTATAATCTGTGTAGTCTTAGATTAATATCGATGCCTATAGAGTAACTTGATCAATTTATAAGTTGTCTCGGATTTTTTTGTTTGTGATTTCGGATAATAGCGATGATTTCTTGCGAGTTTAGGGTTTGTTTTGTTTGAATTTTGGCGAGTTTGTCATAATTAATTCATACTCGCGAATTTTTACTTGAATTTTGGCGAGTATCTGCACGTTTCTTATGAACGTATGGGTTTTGGCGAGATTGTCATGTGTTTGTCTTGAATGTTGGCGAGTTTGCCAAAGAATAATGGCGAGTTTGCCAAAGTTTTTTTAATGAAGAATGGCGAGTTTGACAAGGGGTCAAAAGTGGCGAGTTTGTTTTTTATTTCATTTTGCGAGTTTCTCTTAGGCTTAGAAAGTGGCGAGTTTGCCTTATACACATAAAACTGGCGAGTTTGCTTTTATTCATTTTGCGAGTTTCTCTTAGGCTTAGAAAGTGGCGAGTTTGCCTTATACAAATAAAACTGGCGAGTTTGCTTTTATTCATTTTGCGAGTTTCTCTTAGGCTTAGAAAGTGGCGAGTTTGCCTTATACACATAAAACTGGCGAGTTTGCTTGTTCCTTGAATAATTGCGAGTTTATCATGTTTTTTTAATATGGCGAGTTTGATTACCACACAAGAATTATTGGCGAGTTTGCCAAGGTTTAAACATGAATTTTGCGAGTTTCTATTAAAGTTTCGAAAGTGGCGAGTTTGCCCCATTTACATATTAACTTTGCAAGTTTCTCTTAGGATTAGAGTCTGGCGAGTTTGTTTAGATTTTGGCGAGTTTGTGTTGCTTGCGAGTTTCTTGTTGTGTGATTGAATAATGGCGAGTTTCTACCTGCCCTATGATTACTTGCAAGTTTGTCATTGGTTCAAGGTTTAAGGACATGTTGTGCATTTGTACGCTTTGAAATTTTTTTTTGCAAGTTTGTGTGTTTAAGGTTTCATAATAGAGTTTAATGAGCATTTAGGATTCCCTTAATTAATTTTGGCAAGTTTGTATGCTTGTTATTCTTCACGAATTTGATGTTTCTAGTGTGTTTCAATTGAGTCTTAGCAAGTATGACTTAGTTAAATTTGAGAGTTTCACTCATAAATGATTTTGTGTGTTTGCATTGTTTGTATGTTAGGATCATATGAGTTATCTCTAACATTTCATTACCAATTCTTGGATATCTTGGTAAATGCTTTGTTTCAGGTCTAAACATGTCTCAAGGATCTCTCACAAAGAAAGACATGTATCCCATTGGCGATGAACGCATATTGCTTTCAAACTCTCGTATTGATTTCGAACAACTTCTATGCCATCCCACGTGTCGGATTATAGTGGAAATTCTTAAGAAGCACTTCGTAGGCATCTTCGGCGTTATCGCAAGTGTCCCTGCGATCTACCCGCATCAATTCGGCATTCACTCAAGATAAGTAACGATTCCACCATCATGGCGGTCGGATTAGCCGAGAACTCGGTTGAATTTGATGTTAGCATTCTGCGTCATGTTCTTCATCTTCCTCTTGAAGAAACAAAGACCAACACTTCATTCATACCATCTCCATCGTTTTCACAAATTGCATTATCTCTTCGAAAAATGGGTTATGATGAGTCTTCTCAACCTTGTCAACCGGTTGATGTAAACCGCAAATTCATTCCCCAACCATGGTTATCATTGTTTACCATACTCGATCATTGTGTTACGGGAAAAGCATGGCCATGAACACCCTCGCTTGGAACTACTTCAAATCTTCTGAGGTATCATTAATACACAACACCTTGATTATGCAGCACTAATCGGAATGATATGATATATCAAGCGGCGGTTTTACCAATAAGAAAGGGCATAAAATTCCATTTGCTCGTTACACCAAGCTTCTTATTGAATACTTCATGCAAGTAGATCCAAGCATCGACAAGCGAATAGCAAGTCTTGTCGATTATCATACCCCACATGGATCATGTGCTTAAAAGCTGTAAAGTTCAAAGCACTAGCACAACAAAGGCTTAAGAATTCACGACCGTCTCTTTAATGATGGCATCAAGCTAACTACCGCTACAGGACTATGATCAAAAGCGAAAAGCGAGAGCAGGTTGGAATTATTTCGACAAATCTAGAAGAAGGAAATCCACTTTGCAAAACACAAGCAAACCTCAGCGATTGATGAAGATTTGTCCAAATCGAAACATGTTGTCTGAAGAAGAACAAGTTCATCATCACGACGAAGATGCTAACCCGCGAAACTCAAAGACTTCTCAAGGTGAAACAAGAAAAAGCAAGACAGCGTGGTAAAACCATCGATTAGTCAAACTCAACTACTTCAATCTCCTCGCACTCACAAAGAAGACCAAGCAATTCTGAAGAAAACCTTGGCTATCACCAAACGTCATCACCAAGCTGATCTTGAAAGGTTGCAAAAGAAGGGTGCAGGATCAGGTTCTAAGGTGATTTCTGAACCACTTCAACAACCCATGAATGAATCAGAATCTTCTGAATCGATAACTCAATCTCTGCAACACTTTCTTCATCCAAAGATGAATCTGATCAATTCATTCGTTCTGATTATGAAGACTCTGTCAACAATGATGACTCTGAGAATGATGAGTTTGATGATGTTGTCACTAATAAACCACATCCTGTAAGTGATGCTCGTCATCCAACATCACTAACCCAACCACCTCCAGCATCCTCAGATCAACAGTCAAAGACGAATGTTCCTTCCAAAACCACCTTTAAGATCAGGCTCCCTTCTCGACAAACATCCGAAACAACCGAGAAAGATAAATTTCAAGACATTCAAGCACGTCACCACTTCTCTTCAAACCCAAGTTCGGACACAACAAAAGCAACTTCAAGAACAACATCAGCAGAGATTGAAGTTTCCATTACGAGAGCGATTGAGGAAATCCTTAAGCGAGTTCTTCCTACGAGAGTCAAGAGTTGCATTAATGAAGTTCTACCATCGGCCTTACGCACATATGTTAAAACAAGCTTCAAGGTCTTGTAGCCACTCGACTTCAAACACACCCGATAACCCTTGAAACAAAACCTTCAACGCGTTGCACGTCGTTGATCTCAAAAGTCAACTGGAGAAGATAATTGATGATGATGAAGAAGTGGAACTCGGAGGCGGCTCTACTCAAATCCATGAAGAGGGCGACAAGAAAAGTGCATCGCATCGTGCAAAGATATCCCGCCCGTAAACGCCGACTTCGATGATAAAGATGATGAGTCACGCCCACGCGACAAGCGTTCCAAATTCACACTCGCAGTCATCTTCGGTTCCCAAACCACTTCTCATGATATTTCACTGAAGATGAAATTCAACCACAATCTTCAATCAACCTCCTGACAAGCAGATGTCTCTCGAGTCATATCCCCGCCATTCAACATGCAACAAGATGATGCTCCATAATGGATTGACTCTTCCACGACTTCGGTTTGGCCGGTTTGAAGATATGGTTGATGCTCATCGAAGATGATCTTCTAATGAAGCTTCCATTGTGGGTTTCACAAAGAATTTGGAAAAGATCATGAAGGTGCAGAAACTTCAATTGTCTCACATTGCCACTATTGTTAGCGAAAGGGGGTTTACACAATTTAAAACTTCCACCACTTCCAGGCTTCAATTTGAATACAATCTTGAGGAAGTTGCACGAGCAATGTCTGAGAACATTACTTGGGATGTTTATTGCCCTCCAAGGTGCTCCCAAAACATTCAATTTTCATGACTATTCTCAACCTTTACCACTCATGGGTCATACTCACAATCTCAAGGTACCCACACCTTATTTCTTTAATCATGATTTAGAATATCTCATGTATGGAAACACAGATCGAGAAAGCGGTATGCAACATCATTATCTAAGTTTCATGCTGCGGTTTACACTCAAGAGGGAATGGAGGAAGAAGTTGCTGACTTGTTTAGTTCTTCGGTTGTTAATTATAATGATGAGGCAGAACTTGGCATCTTCCAGCGGCTAATATGCGTAAATGATTTTACAAATGGCGGCTCACATTCACCTCCAAACACAAAGTGTGTTATAACCACCGGATCTTGTCCATTAAAGTGCGAGAGATTATGGATAAATCACGGTACAACTTTTAACTAACATCAAGGTTGCAGAGGCGGCGACAACGAGTACACTTTCAACGAGAGCTTCACTACGAAACCTCAGCGATATCGAAGATATGTATCTTCTAAAAGTTCAAGGAAAACTTGAGCATCTTCATGGAAGCTTACAATATGATATCTTCAACTCAATCCTCATTTTTATCCATGATCTTGTCATTAAGTCAAGAGTTGAAGATCTTCATCTTGGTGTTGAAAGTTATCGAAGCGTCTGAATCTTACCAAACCTCGATCTCCAACCACGGCATTTATGACCGAAACCGTATACATTCATCACAACACCATTTGGATTACACTTCATCCAGAACAACATCGTCAAATTCATGAGATATGAAGAAATCCACAAGTTCGATGGCGATCGTTACACGCGAGGTAAAGGTTGAGCTTGTCAACATTCTTGAAGATCGAATCGGGCGAAAACAAGCGTTGGTTGCGGAACATGGCATGGAAGAGAAGCGATGTTAAGCAAGCTGAAAAGTTTGTCAAGAAAATTGATTCATGACTCAAGTTCCGAGTTCAGAATGCGACTACGACTTGAAGGCTATGTTGGAGGAAGAGCAAGGGTTCCGAATATCTTGACGTTTCGTCGACTGAATGAAGTACTGCGCGGTTAGTTAGTTTTGTTGGAACATTACTGGAACATTTAAACATCTGTCTGTAATAACTCTAACTCTTTACTTTCATTCGTATGCTTATAAGAATTGATTATGTTTTTCAGTTAAACCTTGAGCTCGAATTTTTCACAAGCACAACAAATCTGATAATATGTTTTACAACTCGTAATAAACTGTTTCAAATTCGACTCAAGAAGGCTATTTCTCGAATATACTTCCATATTTGAGGGGGAGTACTTTTGTTCAACGTAAACAAAATCTGATTCCACGAAAGGACCATGTGGTGCTTTGATTGCCTCAATCCTAATTAAAAGGAGCGAAAGCTTCTTAACTGTTTGAAACAAAATCTTTGTTCAAAATCAAATGTCCTTGAAATCCGTTTCTTCCCAAAAGAATTTCAAACACCTCAAAAAGCATATTTTTAATCAACATGTTTTTCAAAAACAACATTCATATGCTATTTTTGAGGGGGAGAAATGTGATTAAAATTGTTGATCGGGAAGTTATGGAATCTCATAACGTGCTTTCGACTCGATATCACCAATGAATTAACGATCTTTGAATGTCAGAAATCGAAAAGATTTGTCTTCCAAGACTTATCTTAGTAGAATGTACCAATCCGAGACACTCTTGATTGACATGAACTTTGACGGGTCAAACTTCCTTTTTCAAGGAGAGTTTACATCTTCAAGGTAGTTATTAGAGCTAGTTGTCACCTAAAAGCGGATAATGGAACTCTTTAACTATACAACGTACCGTGTCTCAGCGGGAATTGTCTATCAAGATTCGATCAATTCAAAAGTGCGAACTCTTCCCTCTCTGTGCAGATTTCAGTCAAAACTCATAAGCACATGTGGAGGGGGAGTATTTCTGAAAAACCAAAAACTCTCAAGGTGTTACAAAAACATGTTTTTCATTATAAACATCTTGAGAGATTTTTCAAGAAAAGGTTTTTTGTGGCAACATATGATAGTCATGGAGTTAAAAGGTGACTAAGTTTAGGAATAAACGTCCTATGATCCGCCAGAGCCGGAGGGATCTACCCAAGGACATCACAAATAGTTAGTATCTAGAAGTCCTTAGGTATGATTGAAAAAGGAGAAAATGAGAATCGGAGAAAGAAGGAGTTGAAGAATTAAAAAGAAAAGTTAAAGAAAAGGGTGAAAAGAAATAGCCCTCCAAATTATTCAACTTAAGGCGACACGGGTTCAATTCATATGCTACTGTTGTCACAAGATGACACCGGTATTGAAGACAAAGTCGTCATGGACCCAATGACGCAATGCACTAAACCTTCTAAGCCACTCAAGTTCTCTCAAAAGAGCTTGTTTCATTCTCACAGGGAACCCTATGTAATCTATCGACTCTCTCTTAGAGATTGTTGGTATTGAAGAAGGAGACCCTCTCACTAGTCTCCGCTTAGGAAAATCAAAGCGCACTAATCGAGTCTAGATCCATGAGATTCATCAAAAAGATCTCTTAGGAACACTTAAATATTTCATCACTTGTTGTTCAAACAATAAGAACACAAGTGACACTTTCCCAGAGTCCTACGCAGATCTTAGCAATATGCCGTAACATTTATGGGGGATTCACAATTGTGATCCTCGGTGATTGAATGGAAATTCCTGCCAGGTCAACATCAAACGCCCTGACGGCGGTCACCGGTAACTCCTTGTGGTTACGCTTAGTGTGTCTCAAACGGTCTACAGTCGTGGGGTGATGCTTGGTGTACCTCAGCGACTCATCGAAGCTGTAGGTGTATTTCGGTACATCGCGTTATCTCACTTGTGGGACTCCAGTTAGAGCGACCTTTGTGAGAATTAGATATGTGTTTTCACACTATGCTGTTAACACCCTCGAAGTTCAAACTTGTAAGCGCTGGATTATTTCTAACCCATGTTTTATGTTTTCTTCTTATGGATGCTCACGGGTGGAAAAGATCGTGCAGCCTCTTCACATGCTCATACCAACATCAACACTAATTGAAGTTCTCTCAAAAGGCAAAGAAAATTTCAGAAAGATTCTACATCAAGTCAAAGAATCTGCAAAGTTATGAGATAAAGATCAAAGTTAAAGAATGAGAGCTTCAAATATATGAATCACAAACTTCATCGAAGTATGAGCATCTTTGGAAATGACTTTCATCACTAACAACTAAGATGTTGATAAAAGGCGATTTCCAACTGATCACAACAACAAGAACAAAGATGTAAAGAATCAAAGACGTCACAAGCCATGAACGCCAAAGAAGTTCAAGACGCGTCAAACGACGAAGCAAGACAACAAATGATGACCAGACCTTAGGGGGAGATTGTTAGGAACATGTTTTATTATCAAGTGTAGGTCATTTCATTTGTAATAGGTCGTTTATAATTATGGTTTATAAATGTTTGTAATTAGTTTCACAGCTCATGTAGTAAGCCCATGAGCTGTGATAGAAGGTTCTTCAAGAACCAAGGGGAAACACCCCTACTTATGTAATCACTATAAATACCCCCTCCCTTGAAGGGAGAGGGTTGTTGGTTCTAATTGCAATTATCATTTTCACTAATCATTCATTAGTTCCTTCCACTTTCTCTCTCTATAACTTTCTCTCTCTAGAAATACATATTGTTGTGATAATATGGTGACCTAACAATATGACGCAAAATATTGGAAATATGTTCCATAAGTCGCAAATCATTAGAATTTCAAGTTGGCAACAGAGTTATGTTCAAAGTCTCGCCTTGGAAAGGTGTGGTACGATTCAGAAAACACGAGAAGAACCGATGCGATTCAAATAACCTCACCTTTTCACCGATAACACCGTAGAACCGAACGTGGACTGAATTCAGGGACTGAATTCCTTTTTGGGTGGGCGAATGTGACAACTCGTACTTTCAGGTCATTTCTCAAATTTACTATTCATCTCGGAATTTACTATTCATCGGTTACTATTCATCATTTTACTATTCATCGTTTTCGAAGTCGATTTGATATTCTGAGAACGTATTTCAAAATTTTACTATTCACGAAACACTATTCATTCCTGGAGAAATCACTATTCATGCTTCACTATTCATCATTTATCGTAAACTAGGTTTACAGTATCAAATTCGCATTAGCCGTAAGGGTTTAGGCTTAATTCATGAACAATCATCAAAGACATTTCATATAGACTAGGTTTAGTCTACATATCATTAGCAACATCATCATCATATTAGCTCATGCATGGTTTTGCATTTTTCATTAAACGTATATTTTCCTAGTAAATAAACGTTATCGCGTAATCATTTATTTTGAACATTTGATCCGACACTTCCAAAAATTGTCCAGATAAATTTTTATACTCATTTTAAGATTATAAAAATTATAATATTAGTTTACCCGGTGTTTTAAATTTATTTTGTATATAAATTGTTATGTATATATATTTACGACGGTTTTCGTAAATACTACTCGATAATTATTATTTCACTAAATTTTTGTAAGAAATGTATTTTTATAATTTTTATGACATCGATATATTTTATTTTGTTCCATTAAAATTTATTTATAGCTAACGCTACCCTAAATACTTAATTATATACAAAATTACCAACTATACATATACATTATTACATTTACTTATCTATAATACACTACCTTGTTTCTTTTGTCCTACTCTTGTCGACTTATACCCATGACTCAACACCAATTTGAGACCAAATATCAACTAGCTAAACCTATACTAGCTTATTTTAATTATATACCAACTATTAGCACACACTTATATAAAACTTAAGGTGTAAAAAAATATATCCTCTCCCATATTCTACACCATGACCGGCCATAGAGGAAACCCAAGAGGGAAGAAAAGTTTTTGCAAGATCAAGCTTAATTATCAACACTAGTATACTCTTAATCAAGGTTTTGAAATAAAAACCTAGGGTAATTAGGAAAAACCTTGTTACGTAAACCTCATCACTTTACTAGTAAGCATTTCATAATCATTTTCAATCTTTCATATTCATACTTTGGTCATTTTATCATGCTTGAAGAAAACATGCAAGTTATATGATTATCTATACCACTTTATTTGTTTTTAATACTTATAATGAATATATATCATCCTATAATTATCCCTTGAAACATATCATTTTTGATGATATCTGGGAACCCATGACACCCTAAGAAGGTGTATGGTAGGTTTAGAATAGCTTTGGCGTTGATTTGAAGTGGTTAGAATAAGTATTACGCGAGAAAAATCACTTTCGACAACAATATATAAGGGTCTGATCATTTTTGCTAATTCTGGAAATTTCGACAGTCTACAAAATATTTCGGGCTAGATATTCAGAAAATATACTTTAAAACGAAAACGTGGTCGCTTGAATGGGTTAAAACGGAGTTATAACGAAGAAGTTATGCTATTTTCAAGTTTAACGACGAAAACTATTTTTCCGGAAAATTCAGCATGTTGTCCAGATTTTTACGGGTCAAGAATGAGTCTCAAGCGTTATCTAAATGAGTCAATTTATCAAAAATATATTAGTATATGTTAATACGAAACCGTGGATATAAAGAACGTTGAAAACAAGCTTATAACGACCAATATATACATGTTTGAAACCCGACGAAACTCTATTTATTTTGACAGCTTCTAATAGCAAAATAAAGCTAAGTCTAAAACAGTTTTTGTAATACGTCATCTTGAGAGCCATTTTTCTCATTGATCGAGACCCGTATGGTCAAAAGTTAAATGATACGATTTCTAGACATTGTTGCAAGGTTTTCAAAAACGCCGAGTTTCATCACTAACCCTTAACGTACAATATTTCACGACTAGTTTTACGAGGCCATTTTGGGCATATTTTCAAAGTATGAAAAGTGTCATTTTACGACGAAAACATTATATTTACCAATAAAACACCAAACGAGGATCGTGGAATACCGTTTCAACGTATTTACATGAAAAGTGTTTATTAACTTAACGAGACGTCAAAAATGTATTTTTCGACGATAAACATTATTTTCAAAATTCACAAGTGGTATAGATATCATACGAATTGCATGCATAACATTACATCATAACTTATTATAGATCATATCATTCATAATAGGTCACGGTTAGAGATTTGCGCTTCATTTCAGTGTACTCACTTTTGCCATCGCATCATTGTCCAAGTGAGTTTTCATAGCCCCGTTTTACAAGTTTATACATTATTTCAAACCTACGGGGGAGAATACATTGCTCATCATTTTTATTATGATACCAAGTATATCAAATTCATTACATTGCTTAAGTTACCTCATTGCCAATTGAATGTCCCCATTTCATAATCATCGTTAATTCCGGAAGAAGCGAGGGTGAGTGAATAGATCTATTGAGGGTGACTCCTCCATCCGGGTTGGTGGTCCCAACTGGTCAAACGGATGCATTTCATTTTTATCATTATTTGAGTTGTTTGGCAAAACACTCTGTTGGGGCAAACATC
>OU343225.1:326908264-326923457 GCA_910596185.1 Chrysanthemum makinoi | reverse complement strand
ATGCATTAGGGGTGTTAATCGGGGTCGGGTTGGTCGGGTTCGGGTCATTCGGGTCGGGTCGAAGTCGGGTCAAGACTAAAAAAACATACCCGAACCCGACCCTAATTGAACTCGGGTTGGTCGGGTTCGGGTCAATTCGGGTCGGGTCAAGTCGGGTTCGGGTCCGTGCCATTTAATTGTAACTATGCAAATGCATGCAAGTGCAACCATGCATGGTAACAAGCTAATAATGTCATGCATTTTATCTATAACTAGTTATGAAATGAATAGTTAAGTAGCAATTATGTTGCAGACTTGCAGACTATGTATCTTTTAGAATGGAAAAAAAAACATATATATCGACGAGTTCAGTGATATATACCTTTAACACTTTCATTTTTCATGAATATCTTGTATAAATACTTTCTATAACTTTCACTAACTAACATCACATCTATATATATTTAGCAAACACAACATATATAAAATGAATAGGTGTCCTCGTATTGCCCTGTAATGCAATCTCAAAAGTTACAAACTACAGAAGCATATATTCAAGTAATAAGGTGCTAAACCATAAATGAAACCATTGACAACTTAGGCCTATAATAAATATAAATTGAGTACAGATGCACACCACATGAAAAAAAAACAAAAAACAAAACTCGGGTTAGTCGGGTTGACCCGAACCCGAGTAGGCAAATATTTTGAACCCGATACCCGACCCTAGTTTGTAATCGGGTTAATCAGGTTGACCCATTTGACCCGAGTTAGATTTTGGACCCGAGTAACCCGACCCGAGTAACCTTATTCGGGTTCGGGTCCGGGTCGGGTCGGGATTTGTGACACCCCTAATCATGATCAGTCTAGCTTCGGTGTCATGTGCTTATAGCAATTGTAACATTTTTATATGACATATTTGTCATACATGGCTTATACTTGTGTTGGTCGTATAAAACATTTACATAAACTCTATGAACTCACTCAACCTTTGTGTTGACACTTTTAGCAATGTATTTTCAGGTATCTAAGGCACATACTTCATGGCATGCATAAGGACTTATCATAAAGTCGCGGTGACGACGCGTCTCACATGGATTTTATGCACTTTAAAACATCGTTTGGATTGTATCAAACTTATTTCCGCACATGATGATTTTCATTTGGGACCTATCTTTTGTAAACTCTGAATGTTTTATTATATCAAACGACACTTTAGGTCGTTCCATATAACTGTGATTGTGGTGCTATGACAGTCATCCCCCAGGAATTTCATTCCGCTGCAAAACAGGTAATTTGGGGGTGTGACAGAAAGTACTGCTAGTATTATGAAAGTACTGCTAGTGCTATGAAAGTACTAAACTGATTAATGACCACGTTTATTTGGTCATGTAACCACTAACGGCTATAATGGGGATAATTATGAGGCGATTAATGGGCCGATTAATTCTCATAATTCCATTTGACTAGCTAAGAGTAATCTCCTATAAATAGGATATCTGATTATGCATGAAAAACACACAGAAAAACGATTAACACTTCTAAGCAAAAGGGTTATTGAATTGTGCCTAATTCTATAACTACATTTGGTCTTATCCCAAGTAGATATTCGTGTAACCCAGGCATTAGGGTCGAATAGTTTACTTTGGAAATTGATCACACGATTCCAAGTGATATCCGGTAACCACATAGTGGTATTGTTCTTTGCCTTGATTATCTTACCCTGTTCTGGGAAATACACACCAACACCACCATCATCTCATCTTTATTATTCATAATCTTAACTATTTCATGCTATATATATAGTTAATATGTTGATTCATGATGTGCATATACTCAATCACATGTTTTAATTCATATATTGTCATAAAAGTAACAAACTAGTAAACTAGTCATATTCTACACGTTTGAAACCATTAAAACCAGTCACATATGGACTTTCTAACTTACATACTATGGTAGACAAGATAAAAAGGTAAACATAGCAATTTGAATCACCCGAAACGGACAAACGAGTCAAAACTTATAGTCAAAAGAAGTTAGCAAAACCAAAACACCGAAACTGCCTAACACAAGGCGTTAGCGGTACTGTTCGTTTTGAAAGTGGTACTTCTGGTCCGAATCATTAAAAAGTTAAAACACGAAAGTTGTCCGGAACGACGTTTTCCTTCATTATTAAAAAAGCTCGGACCTTGAAAACGCTTAAACAGGCCATTATCTTTCAAAAACTGAAACTGCCCTATATATAGTTTCACAACTATACTTTTGTCACAACTAAAAGGCAAACCAAGAGGCCTAACGGCCTTAAGCCGATACCACAGCCACGGCTAAGGCCAAGGCTGAGTCTCAAGACCATGGTAGCCTAGAACAAAGCCACGGCAAGGCCATTGCTAAAGCCTCAAGACTTATTTAGTCGAGACCGTAAACCAAAGGCCTTAGCCTTGACAAACCTATACAATTTGGATCTACTTCCTTGATAAACTATGAAACTATACTTGTAATAACCAACTTTACAATTTAGAAACTTGAAAACTTTTCTTTAAACACTTGTGACATAAATTATGACGATACTTCTAATAACCATTATGATTCCTAATCATAACCAAACAACCTTGGTAACTTGTGTTTACAAACCATATAACACTTATGATATATAAACAAAACATATGTTTTATCTACTAAGTGCTACAAAACTAGGGAGCTTCATGTGAGGGGTTTCATTTGAGTAAAACGTATCGACGAGTTGCTGGATTTAAGATTTAAAGTGTCCTAGCTCCTCGAACGTTTACTACATGACCTCTGAATTGAGATGGCTCGAACGGTAGTACGATATATATAAACTAAACACGTTTTCACAACTAGACCATTTCTATAAACGACATACACAACTGCCATGTACTACATCATGATCAACATAGAGACGTATATAGGCTTGTTATTTCTTTCGCATCATTATTTCAAACCCAAGTCGCAACATCCTATTCTAGGTTGCTCATAGAAGTTCTCACGGCATATCCATCATTCTTATTATACATTTGATATCATTTACTCTGAGGTGAGTTCATAGCCCCACTTTTATTACTTAATTGTTTTACAAACCCTTGGGGGAGATACATGCTTTATTTTAAATTGAACACATTGCTTTGAAATTATACTTGAATGTATTATTTTCACTAAGTACTACTATTGCCAAAGTCTATATTATCATGAACCATTAATCACTTGTGAGTGAACGCGAATAATGTGGATAGATCTATCGGGAATGACAAATCCCGTTTGTGTTGACCGGGTAGGCAAACAAACGCACTCTATTTGAAGATCCATAGGTTTAATGGCAAATTACCTATTAGGGCAATGGTTACTATTATATGACAGTTGTTAACGTTTCGGTATCATGAGCTTAGTGCAATAATATCTGTTTTGTTTCTAAACCATAAATGTGAGACTAATTACCTCACGTTACAAATATTGTGTTCAACTGATTTCCTAAACTCTATGAATTTCACTCAACCTTTGTGTTGTTAGTTTTAAGCATGTATTTCAGGTCCATATCGACGATGGCACGAGGAGCACGGATACTCAAGAAGGCTATAAATTTTATTATCATTTGAAAACCCATTTAATGTATTTTGTAAACTTGGAACCATTTGGGACCTCATTTTTGTAAACTCTGATATTTATATAAATCGAATGATAAATCTTTTAAAACTACTCCATTAGAGTTCGTTTTCCATTGTTATGGCTTGTGCCATGAAGTAACACCCAGTTTGAATTCCGCTGTGTATCACGAAATTGGGGGTGTTTCATTCAACAAGTCGGGGTTGTGTGGAGTGCACACTTGTATGACGTTATTATGATTACCGTGCGGGGGCGAAGCCCCAAATGACGGCAATTTAACCCTAAAATTTAACTGATTTGGCGGTTAATATAACGCTATACTTGCATTGTAACCGACCATCAGTTTTTGGTCATATATTTCGAATTCTGGTTCTGTTCATAACATAACAAAACATATTCTCGGTTCAAATCTGAGTTTTATCCGATTAGAGATTTCAGTAGAACCAATCTGATAGTGTTTACACGACTCTCAGATTACTGTGATCCAAATTTCCTAACATAATTGGAACAAGAGTATCAAACTTCTTAATAACATTATCGATTAGAAATGCATTTTCTAGCATTTGACTGCGTACCGTTGAAGGATTTAGTTGCACACTTGAACGATAACCCAGAAAGTCAAGGGAATGATTGGATAATTGGTTTATATAAATCCTTCCTGGTTGAGGCCACATGTAAAAATAATATTTTCAGAAATTGACAAAGTAATATTTCCATTTATTCATCAAAAGAAACATCCCTTTTGAAGCAAGAATGGATTTTCCTTGTGATTTTTTGCAAAGTTAAGGATGATTAATGCAACATGAATTTATTAGGGATGGTAGATGCAAATTTAGACAAACCACAAGGACTATCATGTAATTTACTCTGTGTTAAATGAACACCAACAGAAAAAATGCTTGATATTTGAGTTACCACTTACCTTCCCCTCCATAAACATGATGTGCTCCAGACTCATCAAAAAACATCTAACAACAAAAACACTTCACAACATACACTCATCATCATCCTTAAACTCTGATAACACAATCACCACATCTCATCCCCAAAACCAAAACCCAAACACCCAAACAACAGCAATAATCACAGACCCATCTCATTTAACCAAACTAATCACATCCCACCAAAACCCATCAACCCTTAACTCATTCCTTTCAAACACAAACATAAAACTAACCCATGATTTAGTTTCCACTGTTTTAACCAATCTAACCAATGCAGGTGTATTAGCACTCTCTTTTTTCAAATGGGTCGAAAAAAAACAAAATTTTAAACATGATACCAATACTTATAATGCATTAATAGACTCATTAGGCAAGATAAAACAGTTTAAGATCATATGGACATTAGTTAATGAAATGAAAACTAAAGGGGTGTTGGAAAGGCTACTTTTTAATTATTAGTAGGCGTTACGCTAGGGCGAAAAAGGCTAAAGAGGCTGTTGAGGCGTTTGGAGCTATGGGCGGTTCGGGTTTAAGGCGGATTTAGGTGATTTTAATAGGTTTTTTGATGTTTTGAGTAAGTCAGGATTGGTTGGGATTGCGCATAATGTATTTGATGAAATGAAGAAAAAAAAGGTTTAGGCCGATATCAAGACGTATAGTGTGTTGTTGGAGGGGTGGGGGCTAGAAATGAATTTGTTGAAGATGGATGAGGTTTTTAGGGAGATGAAAGGGGACGGGTTTGAGCCGGATGTTGTTGTGTATGGAATTTTGGTTAATGCGTATTGTAAGGCGAAAAAGTATGATTTAGCGGTTAAGAAGTTTGATGAGATGAGGGTGAGAAATGTGGAGGCGTCTCCGCATATATATTGTAGTTTGATTAATGGGTTGGGGTCCGAGGGGAGATTGGATGAAGCGTTGAGGTTTTTTGAGTTGTCGAAGTCTAGTGGGCATGCTCCCGAGGTTCCTACTTATAACGCGGTTGTGGGGTCTTATTGTTGGTCTATGCGGATGGATGATGCTTTTAGGGTGATTGAAGAGATGAGACAGTGTGGGATTGGGCCAAATTCGCGTACTTTTGATATAATTCTGCATCATTTAATTAAAGGGCGAAGAACGGAAGAGGCTTATAGTGTTTTTACACGAATGAGGGGTGAGTTTGGGTGTGAGCCGAGTGTGAGTACTTTTGAGATCATGGTGAGGATGTTTTGTAACGAGGGTAGGATTGATATGGCGTTAAAAGTCTGGGAAGAGATGAAAAGTGAAGGTGTTTTACCGGGAATGCATATGTTTTCTACTTTGATTAACAGTCTGTGTCGGAGAAAAGTTAGAGGTTGCGTGCAATTATTTTAATGAGATGTTGGATGCGGGGATAAGGCCACCTTCACATATGTTCAATAGGTTGAAACAAGCTCTTGTTGATGAGGGAAAGGAGGATACTGTAATGGTATTGACTCATAGGCTTGAGAAATTGAAAACACTTTTGGTGGTTAGTTGAAAAGGCAATAAAGATTTCATTCGTGCGAGTTCTTTTTGTTTCCTTGTGTAAGATTCAAAGTCAGAACAGTTATTCGACGCACTTATGTCTTATAAACACTTATTTCGATCTTGAAGAAAACGAGCCCCGGTTCCTTGGAAGTACAAACAAATATGTCGTTGCATGTTTTGCGCCTTTTTTTCTGGATATGATCAAATGGAGATACTATCTGACGATGATGATGCAGACTATGAAGATGAAGAGATTCAGTCACATTTCATCTGTCACATTTGATATTTGTATACCAAATATATTTGACTAATCCATCTATTGTTTGATG
This sequence comes from Chrysanthemum makinoi, assembly GCA_910596185.1. Taxonomy (NCBI): domain Eukaryota; kingdom Viridiplantae; phylum Streptophyta; class Magnoliopsida; order Asterales; family Asteraceae; genus Chrysanthemum; species Chrysanthemum makinoi. The sequence goes on along the minus strand of OU343225.1, from coordinate 326,917,102 downwards.
GTCTATATTTGCTGAGAGTTCAGCATTTCAAATTCAAACAAAGTTACACATATTCAGACATTTATATTCTGCTTTAAACTTTATACGCCAACTCTTGATAATACACAAACAGGTTCTGGATTAGGAAATGAATCACTTGATAAATACAAACACAGCCCCTAAATGAATGTCACATGTTTGCGATGTTACAACAAAATAGACAAGAAAATGAAGATGAAAGAGCATTGCAGACAGGTTTATACAAAATGGAAGGATTCCTCTTATTGTTAACTTTAATTTCACATTTGAATACTTTACAACAAAACTTATAACCCAAAGAACCAAAAGAAGAACCCCCCCAATCAAACCAAAAGAATCTCTGTAAACAAAATACAATGCAATGCATCCTTGAAAACCATAATCAGATCTTCTTCATATGCATTGATTTGATTCTAAATTTGAATCATCTACCAAATTCTTTAAAGATTCTGCAAACTTCTCAACTTGTTTTCCTGGTCTAATAACATTAACATCGTCCCATTGTGAACATGGGTCCACAAACCAGCTCTTTCTAGCGGTGCACCATGCACCTGGGGCAGCTCGGTTACCACTACGCTTCAAGATTTGACTGTCGACCATGTCAAGAACTGGGTCGTTTTTAGCAAACTGTCTTGCAAAAGCAGCACCGCTTTGAACCATTTGGTCATAATTGGACTTGCCGAGGAAAAGTGGCTCCATTTTAGGCGGGTTGTCCCAGACCATGTACCTTAGATCTGCATTAATGGTTGTGTTTTTGAACTCGGGTGAGTTGCAAACGACTGTATGATAGTAGACTTCTTGAGCCAAAGCCACATTGTTAACATACATTAAGAGAGTCCGAGGAAGATTGTCCCAGGCAAAAATGCAGTACTCAAGAAATGGACGGCTCAGAATCACCCACGGAGATCCTGAAAATTTAGCAGAAGATTTGTAAGCTATTAAATGTCCATAATAGCATGCGATAAAAGCCATCATGGGCAGAATGGGCAACAGGTGAAATAGGTATAGTTTTATAAGGGTTGGCTTGGGTTCCATTGAAACACTCTGTCCAAATTTTATAAATTTTTTAGGAGTTTTAGACTGATTTTGACTTATCTTTCTTTAGATGATTTCAACCCGTTTTACTTATTTCTTATTTTAACCGTTAGAGAGACAAAAACAACCAAAATCGACTCATTCATAAGTAAATGGGTCAAACTGTGACACCTCTAGCTTACTCACAAAAGAGGGAAGGAGACTTTGCCTGTAAAAACTTTAAAAGCGTTGGGCAATGGCCGTTTTTCGGTGGCACGGAAGATTTGGGTTCGCCTTGCTAAGTAAAGCCCTGGATCAACTACGATTGGCCGGATTCTTTGATCCCTAAACAAAGATAAAGTTGAGATCAGTTTATGTGGATGGATCAAAAAATATATTAAAAACCATGGAGATGATTGTAATATCCTCACTCTTTCCATCCAAGCTCACTGGTATGATCGATGAAATTGGCATCTCTGCTAATGGAGGAGAATGCATGAGCCAGGTCTGTATCAAGATAGACAAAACATAAGTACCATTAAGTAAGAATGAAATGTGATCATCCGAAACACAAGATTCCATGTAAATAGTATATATGCAAACAATAACAAACAGTTTCCAGTACCCGTTAGGCTCACTGCTCAATTTTATCTAAATACATTTACACACATGCTACTACATACTTTATATGTTATATCAAAGACTTTTGATATTTATCTAGTCTTTTATTAATTTAGGTAGCTATGGTTCCCGATCTTTGGCCGGAAAATCCACCGAGTTTAAGCCCACCGCCATGTAGACTAAAACCGGGTTAACTGGTAAAGCCGTCCCGTTTTGGGAGGTTGGTACCTATAGGTGTGTCTGCATGTATATGGGATATGATGTGTACACTTTACACTCTACCATTCACAAAGCTTTGCAATATCCTTTCAATTGGTGTGTACAAAGTTGCTATTTTAACTTAACTTCGTATATAGCTGACTTCCAGAACTTAAATGATTTTCAAGCATTACATATTGTTCATAAAGAATAATAACCAGTTTCTTCAAACAATACGCACATATATCTGCATACCATATCGCTAGCATTATGCCATCATTAAAAAAGCATATTCCATACAATTGAGAAGTTATGCCACCTCTTTTGTGCCATTAATTGTTCAAAACCATCATAATTCATACCTATTTGTTACCAATTCCAGCTTATTTTACAAATCCCTAGTAAGAAAAATCAGTGATAATCGTGCATACAAAATTGATGCTTCTTATGCTCCTTACTCCTTAGTGTTCCATAAACTCATGATCAACTTAGCCTTATATGTTACTAGGCCCAAACATATAATGGTTCCTTTAGTTATCAATAATAATCTGTGTAGTTAATGACCAAAATTTCGGTGTTTCGGTCAAGGACCGAGATACGAAATTTTTGGTATTTCGCTGGGATTTCGGTGGTATTTCGGTAATTTTACCATTCAACACATAAACATTTGTAAACATTCAAAACACCAAAATTAGCTAAATTAGTCTATTAGTAATCATCTAAAACTTGGATTGGTCGAATTGGCGCAACTAGTCCCTCGGAATACTTACCAAACGCGCCCCTATGTTTTGGATTTGACATTTTCGGTCCCTCCTGGGGTATAAAACCCCCACAACACACACATAAACACACTTTTACACACACATTTCTCTCTCATCTCTCTCTAAAATCTTGACCGGAAACCTCCACCGCCGTCTTCTCCGGCCAATATTCCGGCCACTCGTCACCGGAAAATTACACCACCTATACCAAATGATAGATCGTCGAAAGGAGATCATTTTGACATAGGTTACGCGTGGTGAAACCCACCGACGCGCCCTAGATCTACATTTTAAGTTTCAGACTTTTTGGGTTTTTTAAGTTTGGGCAAAAAAAAAAAGGACTGGTAAAACCACTAATCCCACCGAAATTTTAGGTCATTTTTCGGTCAATTTCGGCCATTTTTCGGTCAATTTCGCCGATTATTTCGGAAACGAAATTTGAAACGAAATTTTGAGCGAAATTTTATGGGACCTCCGATATCCGAAATACCATTGGTATACCAGTGGTATACCACCGAAATTGACTACACAGATAATAATGGAATGACTGTTGGTGCTTCCATCAATCTATCACCATGTGCCTTAAACGTAGGTTGGTACAAACTACAAAGTGCAAGCACCACACAAAGTGGATGGATATGTGATATGGTTTAAGGGAAAAGTATGCAGATGATGTCGACCAGTAGTATTCAATATCATTAAGATCATAAACCAAAGAACGTAAATAAGGTCAATTTCTTAACACCCGGTAACTTAGGAAAGCTGTAATAGGACCCCATTGCTATATTAACGGAAATACCATCAAAGTAACAAATTGACTAAGTTTCAAGAGATAAGTTTCTCTTCCAATGCCACGTGATCAAATGTTCCATAAGCTCTATCAAATTAAAAATGATAAGTAATATCTCCCAATCACTCATTTACACAACTATCTATTATGGATATAAAAACTGTATATTCGTAGAACTATTGCCATATACGTATGATTTTTGTTTCCATGCATGCATAAAACACAAACGAGAATATGTCATATCCTTTATACAATTCCTCTAACTCATTCTCCTAATCACAATATCATGACACACGACAAACAGTTCTTTCTCTTGTTTTTTTTATTAACTTCGCCAAGTATAATGATCTTGTTAAGAGATGAGTTAGAAGGATAGTATTTGCTTATTACATAATATAAACCGCATATATGGAAACAACAATCACAAAATATATTGCAGCATATATGGCAATGGTATTGCAATAACATAGTAACCCTGTTATATCCTTTATATATATAGCTCAATAAACATGAGATTAGGCTATAATTTAGCATTTTTTTATTATTATTAGAACTCATAGAATGTTCAATCATATGTCATCAGAATGGAACCATTCTCCTGAAAGTAAGCTATGTTATTAATTTGATTGTATTTCTCGTTAATATAGCATTTAGGTATTATCATATTGCAAACTGAGCCAAGAGGCTCGATAACGTTAGGGCCATGGCAAGATCAACGTCAAACATCACCAAGGATATAATGTGCCTTATTGGGGTCAAGCTTGACGGTTTGGGTACCTCATACCCGAAACGGATCACTCTAACAAAATATCTTTAGTTACCCGAGTGAATTCAAATAAATCGACTTACGTCAGACATTAAAACTCAAAGGCATGTGGGCTACGTCATATAAATAGGTGCACGGAAGGAATGATTTAGATCTCTTAACAAAATAAATACTCGAATACACATCACACACATACAATTTCTCTCTATAGTTGCTATTGTCTCTTACCTATTAAGTATTATACTGAACAATCCCTTATTCAATATTTGCATTTCATTTTATATACCCGAATAGCCGGACCTGGAAAAAATCCGGGTAATGTATGCAAACTTCTGAGCTACCAATAACCAAGCCTTAGCCCACATGAATTAGACATTCAAGCTTGTCAATTTTCTAAATATTTGATACTAAAAGATCATTTCTACTTAGCAAATTCAAGAACAGTTATCATCAAGAAATGTATCTGCAGGTAATCAAAAGCATCATCCAACATCAACGGAATATCCGTAAATACGTTTCAACATGATCATCGGACCTATAAAAACCATACTCATAATCAAATAAGTCATTGAACAATCGGTTTTCCACTATCTAATGACATAATTCCTAATCATAATCATTTCACCCAAGCACGCAATAACAATAAACACAACCTCAAATCGCCTAATCAGTGTAATCAAACAACAATGTAAAGATAACTATGAACATATAATATAAAAAATATACCATCCTGCGTCAGCAAAGGATAATCCGCAGCACTCAAAGTTACAAACCAATCCCAATCACCCCCAACTTTCAAAAAAATCGCCGCAGCCCTCAAACTCGCAGCCACATTACTCGCACCCATATACGTCATCGCATCCGGTTTCCCAATCACATCCACATTCTCAAACGCCCTAATCACGCCCACCGACCTAACCAACCCACTCAATCTCAACCGCTCATCCTCACTACCCTCAGTCCCAATATGCAACAAATACCTATTCCTAGGATGATAAACTGCCAACAACAACCTAAACACCCTGTCAACATCACCGCGGCTACCCGAAATGTAATACGCAAACGACGGCGGGTAGTTTGGGCCACGGTGTACCGCGGCGTAAGGTTTGTTATGTGTATATGAAGTAAAACCATACATTGATGAAATAAATAACAGTAATGAGATAAATGCTGCTATAAATAGTGTCAATAGCCATTTTTTCTCAGGGGGTGTCATTAGTACTAAAAATCAACAAAATCAACAAAATTAAAAAAACTAAAATCTGGGTTTTGTTAATTATGCTAAATCTGATATGGGTTTATAATAAAAACTTAATCTTCATCATTTTTTAGGTTCAGTTTTGATATGGGTTTCATAAAACTGATGAATTTTAGGGTTTTAAAAAAAAAAACTAAGATCTGGGTATTGTTAAAAATGATGATTCTGAAGTGGGTTTGTGATAAAAATTTGATCTTTAACTGTTTTGGGGGTGAAATTTGATTTCACATTTAATGGGGGTTTATGAAATTGATGAATTTTAGGGGTTTTAATTTGGGTGTAAATTAATGAAATTGGGATCTGGGTTATGTTAATTAAGGTGAATGTGAAGTGGGTTTGTGAAAAAGTTTGGATCTTTAACTGTTTTGGGGTTTAATTTTGATGAAATGTGAGTGTGTGAGTTTACACACAGTGGTGGTTTGGATTTTGGTATTGATTGACAGTTGAATTGATCTTGATCTATGTTGGGGAAAGTTTAATAAAATATTAATTGTTTTAGGATTATGGTGAGTGTTGGTGTAATGAAATGAGATATTCTTGTGGGGATCTTCACTGTTTTTTAGATCATTTTGATACTCCAAAAAGGGCAGTTGCAAATGTATAGGGCTGGATGTAAATAAAAATAAACTTTAACTCTTACTTGTCTAATCCGTTTGATGTTGTAACTGTAAATAGTTATACGTAAGTTTTATAAGGGTCGATGTTGTAAATAGTTATACATAAGTTTTATAAGTCAAAATTAAATAATGCATTTATAAAATCGATGTATCTTTTTTTATATTTTTTCTCTTTAATTCAATAAATAATTAAAATTTCTTTTCACTTTTCTTATTTTATTTTATCGTTTTATCAGATTTCTTCCTATAACTATAATACATATTATACTTATAGATTGATAAGTACAACTAAACAACTAATGTGTGTAAATCACCTTGTACTACGAGCATTAGTTAATGGTTTTTAGTTTATAAAAAAGAGTTTGTAATCAATATCAAGAACATTAACAATAACAATATTGAATCTCGTCATAGCAATATAGGAGGAGTTATGATTAAAAACAGCTGTATAAAACTTACGTTTGATTTTTTAAATTTTAACTCATAAAATAAGGAGTAAATTACACCGTTCGTCCTTGTGGTTTGCGTTGACCGCAGGGTTTCGTCCTTTGACCAAAAAGTTCAGACGTCCGTCCTTAAGTTGGAAACGTTATCGCCATTAGTCCTCCCTCTAACGGAGCCCACTAACCTGAGGGTATAATCGTCATTTCAACACCATAAGAAGAACGGTCTGGACGCACGTTGTAGTTTACACTATCATTCATCACTTTAACAACAAACATAACAAACTCAAATTTGTATCTCCTCATCTAAAACTCATGGATCTTATTCATACAATAAAACTCCACATACCTAACAAGAACAACCCCTACCTTCAATCTTACATCTAAAATTCCACATCAACTTCATCACCACCACCATACGGCCGCCACCTTCATGAAACCCGGATCTATATATCTATAGATCTACAAGTGAGTAAATTACAAGTGGGTGTTAGACCTGTCAACTTAATCCGATCAACCTAATCATGTCTTTCTCTCTCCGGTCAACACAATGGTCACCACCACCCAAAGTTTGGTCACTGCCACACCACTAACACAAAACAATCTTTAAAGATCTACAAAGAACAACACATCATTGATCTTCACAGAAACCCATATCAAGAACCTAATTTTTTTTTTTAACGAGAAGAAAAAAACAAGTTTTGAGATCCTTCTATTTTGAGCTGTTTAACAACAGACAAAGAGAAACCAAGCACACGCGGTTCACTCGGTTTGAAGTTAACGAAAACGAAGGAAATAAGCACTTTCAATCCATAAGCCAACCTAGTTTTTATTTTATTCATTATTTAGCCACATATTAACAACAACAACAACAAACTTTCATCCACCGAATTCTAATATATACATCTCGGTATCTTGAATAGAAATAACTCAAAACCCAAATATAAAAACCGATTAACTTAAACCAAGTTTTACAGCTTGTGAACTAAATCAGAATAGCAAATTTAATAACGAGTAAATCTCAAAAATTACATGGTAGAGAAAATTAACGAGACCTTATCAAGGAATAGGAGTGATATCGATGAAAGTGAAGACCAGGAACATGTATCCAGATTCCAATCGCGACCCAGTCGGCTCCAAATGAAAACCCAACATCCAAATCCAAAAGCCAACCAAGACCCTTTACCCAAAACTTGTTTGGTAAGGTTAAGAAGTGTGATGGATGTGGGTTCCTTGTGGTTTGGCAACGATTAAAAAGGGGAGAAGTAGGGTATCTTTGACCGATCTTTCTTGATAGGGAACTTGTGATGGGGCTTAAATAAGCAAGGTTCTCTTTCTTTTGATGATCTCTAGATGATCTTGCGACTTCCTTCAATCTCTAGGAGGTTTTCTCTGTTGTTGACCTTGGGGAAGATGCAAATGAAGGCGAAAACTCTCTGATAAGGAATAAAGGCTATGGCCTTTGTTCACCTTTTGAGATGGAGATGATACATCATATCATGCTTTTGATGGTGGAGAAACGAGGAAGAGATAGAGAGAGAGGAACGAAATAAAAGAAAGTATAGAAATCTGAATGTGTGTGTGGGGAGTGGACGGTTAGGAGAGAAAGTATATAAATATGAGGGTATAATCATCATTTTAACAAGATTTAACGACCGTTAGTGGGCTTCGTTAGAGGGAGGGACTAATGGCGCATAACGTTTCCAACTTAAGGACGGACGGTGCAACTTTTTTTGTCAAAGGACGAAACCCTGCGGTCAACGCAAACCACAAGGACGAACGGTGTAATTTACTCTAAAATAAGATAGGGTGGTGTTATTGGCACCCCATCCTAGCCCTCTTATACCCCATATTAACATTACTAGCAGGTCGTTGCGGCGGCGGTTATCCTGAAATAAAATTTTCTGGTGAATCATGTATTTTAGTTTATTATATTCTTTTTGACAATAAATTTACGGATATCAAGAATTTCGTTTAGCCCGTTGGCCCGTTCCTATTTGGCCCATGCCCGTTCGAGCTCGATCCCGTTTGGCCCGCACCAGTTCAGGATTAAGCCCATTTTGCCCGTTGACCGTTCGGGCTTGAATGTCTGTATAATGTGCTTTATTATTTGTATTAGTGGCATTTAATGAAGGGTTCCCGCGCGTTGCGGCGGCGGATACCCTGAAATAAAAAATTTCGGTGAATCATGTATTTTACTTTATTATGTTCTTTTTGATAATAAATTTACGGATTTCAAGAATTTTGTGAAAAACTAGAATGAGGGGTTGAATAGTTTTACCAATTAAAACTCGTTTTAAACTATTTAGATCGACTTATGTCAATCTATTTTAATGTGTGTTGGATGTTGAT
>OU343225.1:326644238-326908164 GCA_910596185.1 Chrysanthemum makinoi | reverse complement strand
GAACCTAAAGATGTTAAAACTGCAATGTCCGAGGACAGCTGGTTCAATGCCATGCAAAAAGAAATTCATGAGTTTGATCGACTAGATGTATGGGAATTAGTACCTGCTCCAGACTGTGCTATGATCATTGCTCTCAAATGGATCTTCAAAGTAAAGCTTGATGAGCATGGTGATGTTCTGAAAAATAAGGCTAGGTTAGTGGCTAAAGGATATCATCAAGAAGAAGGTATTGACTTTGAGGAATATTTTGCGCCTGTTGCACGTATCGAAGCTATCAGAATATTCTTGGCTAATGCTGCTAGCAAGACCATGGTTGTCTATCAGTTGGATGTGAAACCGCTTTCTTAATGGAGATTTGAAAGAGGTGGTTTACGCCAACCGCAACTATTGAGGGTTTTGTGAATCCAGAGCATCCTACTCATGTCTATCGCTTGAAAAATGCCCTTTACGGTTTGAAGCAAGCTCCTAGAGCATGGTATGACACGCTTTCAAAGTTTCTTCTATCAACTGGATTCAGCAAAGGAGCAGTTGATCCGACATTGTTCACCAGAAATTCAGGAAAACATTTAATTCACGTTCAAATTTATGTTGATGATATTATTTTTGCCTCGACGGACCCAATGGAATGTGATCGTTTTTCAAACGAAATGGGTTCCAAATTTCAAATGTCAATGATGGGACAAATGTCATTTTTCTTAGGATTACAAATTTCACAAAGTCCCGGAGGCATTTTTATCAATCAATCTAAATATGCAAATGAGATTTTAAAGAAATTTGGATTTGTTTCTCGTGACACTGTTGACACGCCCATGATTGAGCGTACTAAACTGGATGAAGACCACTCAGGGATCATGGTTGATCAAACGAAATATCGTAGTATGATCGGATCCCTGATGTACCTCACAGCCATGAGACCGCACATTTTGTTTGTATGCATGTGTGCTAGATACCGTGCTAAGCCTACCAAAATCACCTTGAAGCGGTTAAACGGGTCTTTCGGTATCTCCAAGGAACCATCAATATGGGACTTTGGTACCCGAAAGATACCGGTATGTCACTATGTCCTATGCAGATGCTAATCATGCAGATGTCAAGATACACGTGGCGAAGCACGCCGAGGTGCTCAGCTTTTGGGTGATAAGCTTGTGAGCTGGTCTTCAAAGAAACAAATGAGTACTTCTATATCCTTCAGAGGTCGAATACGTAGCCATGTCATCTTGTTGTGCTCAAATCCTATGGATGAGATCCCAATTATCGAACTATGGCTTTGAATTCAACAAAATCCCTCAGTATTATGATAACAAAAGTGCCATTGCTCTCTCTTGCAACAACGTTCAACATTCAAGAGCAAAGCACATCGACATTCGACATCATTTCATCAGGGAACAAGTGGAGAACAGTGTGGTGGAACTCTATTTTGTGAGGACTGGATACCAATTAGCAGACATCTTCACCAAAGCTCTTCCTAGAGAACGTTTTGAGTTTATCCTTCCACGACTCTAAAGTGTCTACAACCGGAAACACTCAAACGTCTTCAAGAGGAAGACGAGGAGTAAAGGTCTTTCTTCATCCATCTCTTGTAAATATTTTTTCAAAAAGCAAATAGAAAAAGATAAAACTTTCAAAAATCCACAAAAATTTGAAAATCTTGAAAATTTTCAAAAAATATTGTCATTTTGTCATGTTTTTCTTGATTCGATAATATCTAAGGTCTTTTCGATGTCATTCAAAGAATGACACGGGTCTTTAGATGTTGTTCCAATGTACTTACCAAAAAAAAAAATTTTTGAGAGAAAGTGAAACTATGGTTTATAGTCATTTCTACTATAACCCGTTTTCAAAGAAAGAACAGAGCCATGCTTTATCTCATTTGTCAAATCTCATGCTCTGATTCTAAAATCGAATGTTTGTCACTAAAAAAAATGTTTCTTTCCAAATATTTTTCCTTCTAATAATTCTTCTGAAAAATATTTGTCATCTAATGAAAACAAAATTGTTTTTGAAAATAACTCGGACTCTAATATTTGAAAATCATCCGGGCTTCTCAGTTGTCAAAATATCTATCCATCAATCAACAACTTATGTCATTGATTGAGGGGGAGAATGATTTCAATCAAAAAGAGTATTTTTCAAACAAATTTGCACTTAAACGAACAAGGTCTACTTTTGGTTAATCAAAATGAACAATGTTTTACAATGTTTATACAATTGGTACCAGACCTTGGTTATTGTTAGGTTTTCAAAAGATATTCATGCATGTTTAAACAATTGAGTATAAAGTCTCTAATTCCTATCAGTTAAAATGTTTTATTTCAAAAGCAAGTCACAATTCTCCTCAAATGTTTTCAAAATTAATTTAAATCAATAGAGATCACAAATCTCAAAGGATTTGAAAATTGTGATCGGGGGAGAATTTGTGATTTAAATTGGATTTAAACTGATAATTCGATAAATGGTTTTATATGTGTTTAGCAAGCTTTCCTCCCCACATGTGCCAAACGATTTCAAATTTTCCATGCACATGTTGAGGGGGAGTATCTATTTCAAACCAAAAGGGATTGAAATGTGATTGATTTGCTTCAATGTGCAGGTTTCCCTAATATGTGCAAAACACTTTCAAATCCCTATGCACGTATTGAGGGGGAGCAATCTTAAGAAAACCTCATCCTTCCCCAATATGCTTTATCTACTTGAATTGATTGGGAAGTGATGATGATCATTTTAGAAAATGTTAATCAAAAAGATTGGATCTTTCACTCTCAATCTAAGATTTCAAAGAACTCTTGCCTCCATGTGCTAAACAATTTCGGAATGATATGCACATGTTGAGGGGGAGCATTTCTAAAATATCAAAACAATTAAGATACAAAATGCTTTGATTATATATCACAAGTATCTTGATTGAGTTTTCAAATGGTTTTCAATTGGTTTCAAGGCGGAAGAACAATACCAAAAGACCGACCAATTTTACTTTGTGCATGGTGATATAAGGATGATAAGGTTAGGTATTAGTTCCCATGATCCGCCAGAACCGGAGGGATCTTCCCAGGGACAAACCACTAGATAGTTTAGAGTCCTTAGGAATATTGAAAAAATGAGAAAAGTGAGAAATGGGAAGAGTGCCGACTAAGACTGAGCTAGTACTGGAATAAACCCAACAAGGTTCTAGTTATGAAGTCTTGGTAAGCACTGAAGGGGTTGAAGAATGAAAAAGAATTGAATGTGAAAAAGGGTGAAAAGAAATAGCCCTCCATTAATTCAACCTTAGGATAGAAACCGGGTTCAATACATATGCTACTGGTGGTTACTAAGGTAACACTGGTATTGAAGACAAGATATCATGGACCCAATGACGATCAGACTAAACTTCCCAAGCCACTCAAGTTCCTCTTAAAAGGGCTTGTTTCATTCTCACGGGGAACCTACATAATCTATCGACTTTCTCTTAGAGATTGTTGATATTGAAGAAGGAGACCCTCTCCCTAGTCTCCGACACAGGAAACCAAAGAGCATTATTGAGTCTAGAGCCATGAGATCTGATAACACTCAGATTGTGCATGTTTCTAGTAGCATTATGTGTACTTTTATATCTGTTATTTGGTTATATTTGCGTGATTTTAGTACTTAATCGTATCTAGAGATGTTTGTCTAGTATTTTTAACCAAGTGCGGGGAAATGGAGGAAAATGTGGAAATATGCAGCTAATCGAAGATTCCCGCTTCAGAAAGCTAAATCTCAAGTACCTTTGAAGACTTTAGTGATTGAAGAACCAAGTTCTACAAGACAGAGTGAAGAGAAAATATCAAGTTTTGTATCTCGAAGATCCAACCGATCCGGTTACATCTTCACCCGGATCGGTTGGCATTTGGTCGAATTAATGTTTTGCCATAACTGACCGATCGTCGCAATCCGCGAACCGGATCGGTCGGCGTGTTATTATTGAAGACCAAATCGGTTGGTCATATGACCGACCTGTTGGAGAGAATGCAGTTGTCAAATCTTCATCACTAAGCTTCCCCTTTGCATCCAAACGATTCTAGGTCCTTCTCTTGGTGTATTCTAGTCCCTTCCTCACTCCTTGGAGGCCAAGTTAAGCATTTAACACCCTAGGCCTTGGAAATAGTATAAATAGAGGCTAATTGTGAGCATATGAGACACACCACAATTACAAATCTCTCTACTCATCAAACCAAGCCTTAAACTCTTAAAATTTGTCCTTAGAAATCCGGGAAGTTTGGAGTTCCATAAGTTCCACCTTTGGAGGCCAAAACACCAAGAAGTCCACCACGATCCTTTGGGAAACATCACTTCATCATTTGTAATCTTATTCCAAGCATTGTAAGACTTTTAATCATGTTTTCTAATGATCAAAGTTATGAGTTTATGTTCATGTTTGCTATGAGTGGCTAGTTTCTTTATACACTTGCTTAAATGATGTTGATTATCATATGATTAGTTAGTGATTGTGTTAACATGTTTTAATTCAATTTCAAGTTAATTCTAAGATCCAATTGTGCTAAAGTTTCATAGTGACATTTGTTAATCAAGTTTGGCTAATTGGTAATAATGAACTTCGTATTATTCAACTAGTCATAATCATTTTGTCTATGGATGATTGTTTTACCCATTATTCTTGATTATACAAAGGAACTAAGGTGTGGTTGTAATTGAAACGCTTTTTGATTATCAAATTGGATTGGTTGGAAACATCTAAATGGTCGTAAGATTAGTTGTTGAGAATCAATTGTAGCCTTTTGTCTATGATCGGGTACATTTTGTATTGACCATTTCTTAAGCAATTTGATGAACAAGTGGATGTTTTTGTGTTTAAGTTTATGGATGTAGACTTATGAAACTTGAATTGATCTTGAATTGATTGGTTAAACTTAATGCTTGTTTTATGAACTAAAATCTTGACGAAGGTTTAACTTGTAAGAACAATAGATTAGTCTACCAACTAATTATCACAACCAACATGTTAAGAGGTTAACACAATCACATTAATCTATGATATGAAACTAGTTTAAGCAAGTGTAGTTTTTAATCATCTGAATTTCATTATATCTATTTGCTTTGTTATATGTTTTGGATAGACTCTGTTAATTCAAACTTGTGCTTAGATTCACTCAAATCCCTGCGAGCGATCCCGACTTACCTTCATAATCTTGCTATAACGGACTAGTATACTTGCTCGTATGTGTTATTGGTAATATTGGTAATTCACCTTTTATAAATTTAAAACTTGCACCAACTGGGCACATCAAGTTTTTACGCTGGCGCCGGGATTTGATTGTGTTTCAACAAATTTTGAATTTCCCTCAGCCGATTCATATAAAAAAAATTTCACGAGTAAACCTTAACGGATCCGTTGTCCCTCAACCGAATCGGTTACAAATTGTCCCATCACTCAACTGGTCTAACCGATCGGTCGCATCCCGCAACCGATCCGTTACTCTCCTTCCATATAAAACGTTTTCGTTGTTTGTCCGTGTGTTTAGATATTGCCTGGATTCTCTAGGACATTGTATGAACACTCGAGCAACGAGAATAGAACCAATTACACCTCTTACCAACCCCGAACGCTTGATTCAAGAAGAAGGAGAACACGTTTCATACCATTGGAAAATCGATACCAAGAGTACCAAACCCACCATTTGATAACCTCATTGAAGCCAAAGTTGTTTACAATCCTTTCACCAATTTACCTTTTCCCATGGCGGACGATCAACCCATGTGGGGAACCAACCGAACTGTAGCACCAACTCCCGGAAGTGCTATTGTTGCTATTAACCTTGGTGACAACTTCACCGTGAAGGGACACCACCTTTCTATGATCAAATACCGACAATTCGATCGCGGCGTGCGGGCCGATCCGCATAAGCACATTGCCGAATTCATCGAAACTTGCGGCATGTTTCGTTATGGCGTATACACCGATGTCAATGCCATCAAACTCAAACTTTTCCCATCATCACTCGCCGGAGATGCTAAAGTATGGTACAATGAATTAACCCCAGAAATCATCAATACTTGGGAGGAGATGAGGCAAGCTTTTGTGAGCGATTCTTTCCACCCGCCATGTTTGACCGATTAATGGGAGAAATTCGTGATTTTAACCAAAACCCAAACGAATCACTTGTCGAGCTTGGCGAATGAAAGCTTCCAGAGTTGTCATGGACATGGATTATCAAAAGGAACCATTATCCAAATCTTTTACCATGGACTAGATGAAATTTCTCAAGGCATCCTTGATCTTGGAGGAATTTTCTCTATAAAACTCCCAACGATGCACATCAATTGCTCGAAGATCGAGTACTTCTCAAACTTGATTGGTCCAAAGATTCTAAAACCAAACCTCTCCAGAAAACCGTTGCTTTTGTCGAAACACGATACCTCAAAACTCTTGGAGAAAATGGAAGCGTTAACCTCAAAAATCGACTCGCAATACAAAGATATCAAAGATGAAATGAAAGACATGCGAGACGGATGCAACAATTGTGGAGGAAATCATCCATCGTCCGAGTGCGACGATAAACCTATGGGTGGACCGAAAGAAGGAGAAGCAAATTACGCTCAAGGAGGATACCGTGGAGGAGGTTATCGTAGTAATTATGCGGTCGAAATTCGGAAATTGGCAAGATCGTAGACCAATGGATGACAACCGTGATTCTCAACCACGAACTGACGATCCACCACACCAAAGTTCCGACAAAAGACGAAGAAACCGAATTCGAAAAACCATGAGAGAATTCGCGCTGGTCAAAAATCCGCAAATGATTTTATCAAAAATCAATTTTTCAATCTCAAAGCCAAAGTTGAGCAAGGACAGAAAAATCATCAAGCATCTATCAAAGATCTTGAAAACAAGCTTGGCGTGACTTTCGACCAACATTCCTCTAGACCATCTGGTTCATTGCCAAGTAACACTCAATCCAATCCAAAACCATCAAATGATAAGACGTACCGTCCACCCTAAACCAGAAATGAACATATCAATGTCAAGTTTCACAAGAAGTGGTCTCTCGTACGATCCACAACCTAATCCTAATACTCCTGTCACCATTGATAGTGAGGATGAAAACGAAGAACCAAACACAACTCAAACCACCAAAAAGAAAGACATTCCATCCGTCAAGGCGTATACACCAAGAATTCCTTATCCTCAACGCCTAAAGAAAGAGAAGATGGAAGAGCGTTATAAGAAGTTTATCGAAATAATCAAAGAGGTTAGACTCAATGTTCCTCTCGTTGATGTTATAGCCGGAATGCCCAATTACGGGAAATTTTTGAAAGAACTTCTTAATAACAAAAGCAAGCTTGAGCAAATATCAGCAACTTTTCTTAACGAAGAATGCTCAGCTATATTTCAAAACAAAATTCCACCAAAGCTCGGAGATCCTGGGAGCTTTCTTATTCCATGTACTTTTGGGAATAACGTTAAATGTGATGCTTTAGCCGATCTTGGCGCAAGTATCAATTTGATGCCTTATTCACTCTATTCCAAGTTGTGCAACAACAACCTCAAACCAACAAAAATGAGCATCCGATTGGCAAATCATTCCTATCAATATCCTGTGGGAATCGCTGAGAATATGCTTGTTCAAGTCGGTAAATTTATTTTTTCCGTGGACTTTGTAATCTTGGAAATGGAAGAAGATAGTAAAGTTCCACTCATTTTAGGGAGACCTTTCCTGAATACCGCCGACGCAATCATCAAAGTTAAAGGAAAAGAACTCAACCTTGGAGTTGGGGAAGATCGAATCACTTTCCTTATCGATAAAGCAATGCGCTACCCACATTCCAGTGATGACACTTGTTTTAACGTCGATGTTATTGATGAAGTCACTGATGAGGAATTAGATGCATTATTG
This sequence comes from Chrysanthemum makinoi, assembly GCA_910596185.1. Taxonomy (NCBI): domain Eukaryota; kingdom Viridiplantae; phylum Streptophyta; class Magnoliopsida; order Asterales; family Asteraceae; genus Chrysanthemum; species Chrysanthemum makinoi. The sequence goes on along the minus strand of OU343225.1, from coordinate 326,900,293 downwards.
AACGAATCCGATCCATTCATGACTACTTCGAAAAAATCAATGAAATGATTCGACAAAGAGTTTGATGATTTCATGAAAGTAGAATTCAAGGAGATAACTTCGGAAGAAGAAGAAATGGAGGAAGAGGAAGAAAATTTTGAGGAAATTACTTTCAATGACAAGATGCGAATAAAATCCTCTATCGAAGAACCACCCACGGATCTCGAACTCAATCCTCTCCCAAATCATCTCAGTATGCTTATCGGAGGAGAACTCACTTCTTCTCGTAGTCATATCTTCATTGCTCGAGGATAATGAGAAAGAAAGTTTAGTTTCCGTGCTCAAAAATCACAAACAATCTTTTGCTTGGAAAACGTCGATATCCAGGAATTAGTCCTAATTTTTGCAAACACAAAATCAACTTTGAAGAAGGGATTAAAACTTTGTGGTAGAACGTCAACGTAGACTCAATCCCAACATGAAAGAAGTTGTTAAAAAGGAAATCATTAAACTTCTCGATGCTGGAATCATTTACCCAATTGAGGATAGCCCTTGGGTAAGTCCCGTTCATTGTGTTCCCAAGAAAGGAGGAATGACGGTTGTAACTAATGAGCGAAATGAGCTAGTTCCAACTAGAACTATCACCGGTTGGCGTGTTTGTATTGACTATCGTAAGTTAAACAAAGCCACCGTAGCGATCACTTTCCGCTCCCCGTTCATGGATCAAATGCTTGAAAGACTAGCAAGAAATAAATTCTTTTGTTTCCTCGACGGATTTTCGGGATATTTCCAAATTCCCATCGATCCTAACGATCAAGAAAAGATCACCTTTACTTGTCCTTTTGGAACCTACGCATATCGGCGTATGCCTTTTGGTCTTTGTAATGCACCTGCGACTTTTCAGAGGTGTATGATCGCCATAATCCAAGACATGCTAGAAACCTCCATGGAAGTTTTCATGGATGATTTTTGATCTTTGGAGATTCATTCAAGCTTGCCTTTCTAATCTCGATAAAATGCTCGAAGATGTAAGGCTTCCACATCTTGTTCTCAACCGGGAGAAATGCCACTTTATGGTAACCGAAGGAATTGTGCTTGGACACAAAATCTCTAGTGCTGGAATGGAAGTCGACAAAGCAAAGGTCGATGTCATCTCAAAACTTCCACCACCACCAACGCCAAAGCCGTTAGGAGTTTTTAGGACATGGTTTTACCACCGATTCATCAAAGATTTCTCCAAAATATCTCGTCCGATGACAAAACTTCTTGAGAAAGAATCTATCTTTGACTTGATGCGTTGCATAAAAGCTTTGAATCAAAATCTCAACTTACTAGTGCTCCGATCATGGTTTCACCTAATTGGTCACTACCCTCAACTTAATGCAAGCGATTTTCTTTGTTGGAGCCGTCTTAGGACAACGCGAAGGAAAACACTTTCGGCCTATATATTTTGCCGATAAGACAGACGAATAGTGCCCAGAAAATTATACCGTCACCAAAAAGAATTATCGGGCCGCCGTTTTTGCCTTTGACAAATTGAGATCATATCTTGTGCTCTCAAAACGGTCGTTTTACAGATCATTCAAAGACACTCAAGTATTCACATTCACCAAGCAAGGCGCTAAACCACGTCTTATTCGATGGATTTTGCTACTCCAAGAATTTGACATCGAAATTAAAGATAAGAAAGGAGAGAGAATCTTGTCACTGCGATCACTTATCTCGTCTCGAAAATCCTAATCTTGAGGAATTGAAAGAAGAAGAAATCGATGATTATTTTCCCGATGAAACTCTCATGACCATCGACGGAAATGACGATCCTTGGTTTGTTGACTTTGCAAACTACCTCGCGGAGGAATTCTCAGAAAAGGACTAACTCATGCTCAAAGAAGCAAATTCTTTTTGGAACTCAAATACTACTTTTGGGAAGAGCCATATCTTTTCAAAATGTGTCCCGATGGGATGATCGAAGATGTATTTTGGTTCAAACTTCGTAAAATTCTTGACGAATGTCACCATGGCCCAAGCGGGGACATTATGGTCCTTCCACCACAGCTAAAAAGTTTTGATGCTGGATTCTATTGGCCAACAATATTCAAAGAAGCACATACACTTGTTCAAAACTGTGACGCTTGTCAAAGAACCACCAATCTCTCCCGAAGGGATGAAATGCCATTAACAAGCATTCAAGTGCGGCGAAATATTCGATATTTCGGGAATAGATTTCATGGGACCTTTCCTAAATCCCACAAATTGTTTAATACATTCTCGTGCTATAGATTACGTGTCCAAATGGGCGTTCGAAGCTTTATTTCCACAAACGATGCTCGTGTCGTCGTTAATTTTCTCAAAAGCTTTTAAACGTTATGGAATTCCCAAAGAACTCATAAGCGATCGAGGAACTCACTTAATCAACAAATGGAAAAACCATGAAAAGATATGGAGTTCATCATCGATTTGCGGCGCTTATCATCCACAAACTAGTGGTCAAGTCGAAAATACCAGCGAGCTCTAAAAGAATCTGGAAAAAAGCGATAAAAGACAATCCATCATTATGGGCAAGAAAACTTGATGATGCTGTGGGCATTTCGTGCGGCTTATAAAACACCAATTGGTACAACTCCTTGGACTCTTGTATGGGAAGACTTGTCATTTCCGTTCGAAGTTGAACATCGTGCTTATTGGGCTCGGACAATGTAACACCGATCTCAAAATAGGCTGGAGAAAAAGATTTCGCAATTGCACGAACTTCGATGAATTAAGACTCCAGCTTATGAAAATTAAACTGTATAAAGCGAGAACAAAAGCTTATCATGATAAAAGCTACGAATTGAAAAGAATTCAAAGCAGAATAAAGTTGCAACATGAAATTCAAATTCAAAGCTCGAAGTTACAACCAAAATGGTTTGGACCATATATCGTTAAACATGGATATCCATTCGGGTATGTCGAACTCTATGACAAACAAGGTGGAAGTTTCATTGTTAATGGACACCGAATCAAGTTATACTACGACAAGGAGCAAACAAATGAAGTTTCGATTCACGGCGATTGTCCTGGAGACACCATGAGAATGAATTCGAAACTATCACCTTTGTAGCACCATTTCTTGGAAGAATTCCACAAAGCGTTCCATGGAAACCAGCTGAGGATTAGTGCGGGGCGATATTGAAGCTCTTGGTGAAGAATTCATGTACATCCCGAACTTTACAAAATGTTCAAAGCGCCCTTCAGGTGAATAAATCGGGAAGACTCGAGTCAGTGATGACTCGATAATAAAACAAGCTTCTCGGGGAGGCAACCGTGTGTTTCAGATTTGATTTTCTATGGTCACTCCCCAAAGTTTAAACCTTCGGTTGAACTTAAGTGTGGGGGTGCCATCTTTTAATAAAACCTTTTGTTTGTTTATAAGATTGTGTGCAGGTGATGATTTCTCTAGTGGACGCCAGGAATGAAGAAAGAATTTTAAGTGATAAACTTCGTTGACATATCTGGTTTCATCTCTATTTTCCCTATTTCTATATTTTGAAGTTCGTTTTTCATTGAGGACAATGTCTAACTTAAGTGTGGGGGGTGAATAGGAAAAATTAGAGTTTTCATGCTTAAAATTAAAATTTTGCGCCTTGTGATCTAGTTGTTTCACACTTTTAGGATTATCTATTAGAATAAGCTGGATCATTCCATTAAAATTGGTAATATTTGAAACGAGATGTGTTCGATTACTATTGCAATCCATTTTGGGATCGATAACATTTGCTAACACATATTATACCCTTTCCACTAAATTGTGAGGATTTGAGCCTATTTCTTATTAGCATACATCTTTTATGCTTAGATCTTTTTGCCATGAGTGTGCCGGTGATTTTATTTATTCTAGAACTTGTGCTTGTAAATCATTACCGGACATGATTGAGAGATTGCATTAGATGCGATATAAGTGAATTTGTGTGATAAAGAGGCACCTTAGGATTTAACTCAAATGGCCTTCCATTTTACATCTAATGATATATTAGCTAGCCTCATTGGTTAGTTAACCTCCCACATGGACCCATTTGTAGTGCTCATCTTTAGCACTAGATACCCCTAGTTACACCTTGAGCCATCCTTTCATTTTGCTTCACCGGAAAATACAAAAGATTTTACATTTTAAACCTTAGCCTATCCCATATCAATGTCTAACGGTTGGTTGCTAGTTTCATGGAAAGTGAAGATTGTTCAAATGATTATGAGTACCACATCCTATGTGATTGATTGAGCCATACGAGTTTATGTTCAAAAAATTGTTGAAGTATGGAAATAATATGTGCTATGATGAAGAATAATTATGTGGCAAAGAAAGTGTGGAAAGTGGAAATGAAGAATGTAAAGCTATAATCATTTATTTGGTTCGTGGAATGTTTGATAGCTAGCAACTTGGGTATTAGACTTGATTTCATTTTATTTTAACACCAATTTCATAACATTCCGCATCCATACCCTTAACCCTTAGAATATCATTATAACCCGAATAAAAGCCCTCTTTAGATGTTTTTACTTGGTGCTCACGCCACGTCGGTGGAGTTTTGTTTCTTGTACAAGCTTATGGTAATAATCTAATCATGGCTGAGCAATGAGTGTGATTTATCTTGTTACTCCACTAAAATGAGTGATTGAGTGAATTATATTCCATTATTTTTCGTGAGGTGTTTTGAAATGTTAATCATGCAAGAAAATCATTTGATATTGTCAAACATCTTGATGTTTCACCTTTATAAGCATAATTGATGAATCTTCTCTCGTATTTATACTTGGTTGATTTGCATCACATTTGTCATAATCACGATCTGGTACGGTGGATGTTTGTCCTAGATTTGCTTGAGGGCAAGCAAAGTTTAAGTGTGGGGGAATTTGATAACCTCAGTTGTGCATGTTTTTAGTAGCATTATGTGTACTTTTATACTTTATTTGGTTATATTTGCGTGATTTTAGTACTTAATCGTATCTAGAGATGTTTGTCTAGTATTTTTAACCAAGTGCAGGGAAATAGAGGAAAATGTGGAAATATCGCGACTAATCGAAGATTCCCGTTTCAGTAAAGCTAAATCTCAAGTACCTTTGAAGACTTTAGTGATTGAAGAACCAAGTTCTACAAGACAGAGTGAAGAGATAAGATCAAGTTTTGTATCTCAGAAGATCCAACGGATCGGTTTTACTCACCGGTGGATCGGTTGGCATTGGTCGGAATTAATGTTTTGCCATAACCTGACCGATCGGTCGCATAATCCGCGGGACCGGTCGGTGTGTTATTATTGAAGACCAGCCGGATCGGTTGGTCATATGACCGATCCGGTTGGAAGGCTGCAGTTGTCAAATCTTCATCACTAAGCCTTCCCTTTGCATCCAAACGATTCTAGGTCCTTCTCTTGGTGTATTCTAGTCCCTTCCTCACTCCTTGGAGGCCAAGTTAAGCATTTAACACCCTAGGCCTTGGAAATAGTATAAATAGAGGCTAATTGTGAGCATATGAGACACACCACAATTACAAATCTCTCTACTCATCAAACCAAGCCTTAAACTCTTAAATTCGTCCTTAGAAATCCAGGGAAGTTTGGAGTTCCAGAAGTTCCACCTTTGGAGGCCAAAACACCAAGAAGTCCACTACGATCCTTTGGGAAACATCACTTCATCATTTGTAATCTTATTCCAAGCATTGTAAGACTTTTAATCATGTTTTCTAATGATCAAAGTTATGAGTTTATGTTCATGTTTGTTATGAGTGGCTAGTTTCTTTATACACTTGCTTAAATGATGTTGATTATCATATGATTAGTTAGTGATTGTGTTAACATGTTTTAATTCAATTTCAAGTTTATTCTAAGATCCAATTGTGCTAAAGTTTCATAGTGACATTTGTTAATCAAGTTTGGCTAATTGGTAATAATGAACTTCGTATTATTCAACTAGTCATAATCATTTTGTCTATGGATGATTGTTTTACCCATTATTCTTGATTATACAAAGGAACTAAGGTGTGGTTGTAATTGAAGCGCTTTTGATTATCAAATTGGATTGGTTGGAAACATCTAAATGGTCGTAAGATTAGTTGTTGAGAATCAATTGTAGCCTTTTGTCTATGATCGGGTACATTTTGTATTGACCATTTCTTAAGCAATTTGATGAACAAGTGGATGTTTTTGTGTTTAAGTTTATGGATGTAGACTTATGAAACTTGAATTGATCTTGAATTGATTGGTTAAACTTAAAGCTTGTTTTTATGAACTAAAATCTTGATGAAGGTTTAACTTGTAAGAACAATAGATTAGTCTACCAACTAATTATCACAACCAACATGTTAAGAGGTTAACACAATCACATTAATCTATGATATGAAACTAGTTTAAGCAAGTGTAGTTTTTAATCATCTGAATTTCATTATATCTATTTGCTTTGTTATATGTTTTGGATAGACTCCGTTAATTCAAACTTGTGTTTAAGATTCACTCAAATCCTACTTGAGCGATCGACTTACCCATAAATCTTGCTATAGGGGACAGTATACTTGCTCATTATGTGTTATTGGTAATATTGGTAATTCACCTTTTATAAATTTAAAACTTGCACCAACCGGGCACATCAAGATCATCAATAAATCTCATTAGGACGCATAATTCTTGAAGGCTCACAGTTTCACATAATGTGGAATGTGAGAATATATTTTGAGAGTCCTACGCATTATCCTTGTGGTATTGCCAAGACTTGTTGTGTCATCTGGACTTCATCAATGGAGCAATTCAATAATGAATTGTTCCTTGTCCAGGATAATGGATTGACGGATACCTTTGAAAAACCGGTCGGTGTGCTCAAAAATCTTTTCTTTATACGTCGGCGTGTATTGTGATTTCAAATTCAAAAGGATATTTATGATTGATAATTGATTTTCCATAAAACCTTCGTTGTATTGCAAAACTCTTTATATTAAATACTGTGATTGTTTTCAAATCATTTTCATCAATCATTGAATCTCAATGCGGTTTCACTCACTCCGATGTTGTCTTCTTTGAGGCGTTCGGTTTGAGAGCGGCTGAAGCATTTCGCGAAACCTGTCAAGGAAATTCACCGGTATACGATGCGGGTACTTTATGCGATCCAGCGAAAGGGAACGTGGGTGCGTGTACTTCAATTCAACAAAAGTGATCAAAGACACTTCGTAAGCTTTATTGCTAAGCTTTTATCAGGGAACACCCGACGTTTGCAAGTGTCCCGAATGGAGAGTCAATCCATTTACGCATGCTCACACACATTCATTTCTAAAGAAATCATGATAAGTGCATCGCGACTCTGATATTTTTCACTCCATGCTTACGCTCGCGGCTAGCGCAAATATCATGAATCAACTAAAGCTTCACTACTCTGATGAAAATAAATCATGATCCAGAATGTGAGCTTGTCGGTCCGAATGTCACAACAACCCATAATGGCGATACAACAATAAAGGATGAGTCAGAGATTTAATGTGGCTGATGATCTCAAAGCTGACTCAAAACTCATTATCACGTAGATCAGTTAAAGACCTCCACTTGGATTAACGAAACATGCAAAACATGAAGAATCAAAGACTACGGGCTACTAAGCAAAGAACATGAACAAGAATCCAAGAACAATCTTAAATGTTATATGATATGTGTCTAAATACACATATATTTTATATTGTTTAACCCCACATAAATGTCCAAAAACACACAAATGACCATATAAACGTTACAAATATCATTGAAATGTGTTTTTATGTGACTCAAGTGCAAAAGGATTGAAAACTGATGAAAAACAACAAAGTTTACATAATTTCTGATTTTAGTCCACGAACTTTCATAAATTGGCAAAACTAGTCCCTGGTAATTCAAAACTTGTAAAATATCATTAAAGGTCCTTGGGGATTCACAAGTTGTTAAAATAGTCCTTTGAAGTTAAAATTGCATATTTACAACTTTGGTCCCTCAACTTTGAAAAATGTCAAAAATGGTCCCTGGGTTATTTAAAATGGAAAATTAATAAATATAACCCTTGTACTATTCATAAATGGCATAATAGGTCCTTGTGTTAACTTTGGGAAAATTTAGGTTCCCTTCAAAATGAAATTGCAAGAATGGTCCTTGTGTTTTATTAACTAAACAAACAAACAAACCCAAAATAAAACCCAAGCCCATAACCAACCCAGCCCAATCCCTTTTATAAATAATTCCAGGTTTGACCCAGTCAAACCCACCCTACATCTTAGCACCATACATTTGTAAAACCAAAACCATCTTCCACTCCGGTTTTCACCACCACCTGTCCACCCCAGCTGTATACCCACTCCCCTCCACCTCCACAATCTCCCAAGAAGCATTAAATGCTTTAAACCTGCTTTTGATATTTTTGGCGCAAAAAGGTGTTTTAAACGGCTAGGATGATTCTGACTAAATCAAAGGCTTCGGTTGGTGGGATAGTCTCAAAAGTCCAAAAGGACCCAAAAGACCTTTAGAAGAGGAAGACAGAGATAATAGGTTGTCACATATTTTAGACCATTTTCGTAGTGTAAATTTAAATTCTGCTTTAAGTTTCATGTAAAAGACTTCTGGGTTTTATAATCTCTGTATTGTGTGAATCAAACTAGTTATAATTCAAGTGTTTTCATTAAGCAATTTCATGTTTTCAGTCCTAATTCGATTTCCTGCCAAAACTGTTCTTGATCCTTTTTCATGTTATAAGCTATTTTAATCGTTCTAATAAGCTCCTTTTTACTCATTAAAGCTATTGCAAGTGTTTTAGAAGAGTTTTCTGTCCTTAATGCAAAAATTTTCCTTGGTCAACAAAAGTCAACCTGCAAAGCTCATTGGAATCTGGTTAATGAAATGGTAGATTTGGGTTGATTCTGAGTTGGATATGGGTTGATATCAGTTAGGATAGTGGTTACTTGATTATCTTGCAAACCATAGTGGCTGGTCCCATTGTGAGTTTACTTGTTGCTTATTTGTTTATTCTCAATCACTAGTTTACTACTTAACTAGTTTGTGCATTTTCTTAGTCACTTGAGCATAATATCATATAGCTTGTTATAGTACTTATCTACACAATTTTAGCTTATTTATTTCTCATTTAGATTAGTTAACAAGCACATAAATAGTTTAGCTCAAATCATTTTAAAACAACATAAAACCATAACAGTTAGTTATTTAAGGGGTGTTTGGATTAAGTATTGTAGTTGAGTTCAAATCTGTTTTAGAGAATCTTGTTGGTTAATTTAGCTTTAGTTAGATGAGTATAGATCAGTTTGGTACTAAAATGCATAGCTCATTCTGTCAAAAGTCAAATTAACTTGTAATCTAGCCTATCTCATAAGCTGTTGGATTTAGTAGCAATAAGCTTATTTATAGGTTTAGAAATTGTTAGAGTAGCTTAATCTAGCTTCATTTCATCTTACTTAATTGATTTCAGTCATAAAATTCAAATCAAATCTCACAAAAGTCAAATATCAATTACGTGTCAAAAGTCAAAAGTTGGAAAATCCGTTTTTCACCAAACTTTTTGGATTTTTCATGGATTCATTTCTGATCCAATTTAATTGAAATGGGACAATTAACTTGAGTTGGTCAAGAGTTGGAAAATGATTTTTGTGAAATTTTAGAAGACCTCTATAAGCTCTAAATAAGATGTCCAAAAGCATTTTGTTCTATCGGCATTATCTTTGAGTTTTTATTATACACCGGTTTATCTAAGCTTATTGTAGAGCTTGTAGAAAGTTCATTTAGCTTCTCTGGGGCTCAAATTTGGTACAACTGATATTTGGTTGGTGGTCTTCAGGTCCACAGAAGCTGGTTTCACTATAGCTTATTAGATAAGCTTTGGAACAAGTGCTAAAGAGTAGCTAGTTAAGGGCCATTTGGCATATAGTTATTAAAATCACGGTGGTGAGTTTTTTTTTGTAGCTTGTGCTTTTACTTTCCAATCAGTTGCATTAGCTCAATTTAGGTTAGATTTAGGCTGTAGTAGCTTATGGTAGCTTTTGGATAGCTTATTGCTTATTCGAAGTGCTTATTCAAAGCGCTTATTTGCCCAATTCAGCTTATTAGTGGGCTTATTTAACATTTTATATTTTTCCCAGGCTTAGAATAATATTTTAGATTTTCCTGTAAAGTCTCATAATTTTTATTGTTCATTTGTTATTTTTCTTAATTTTAATTAGTTTAAATTAGTTTTTAATTAATAATAATTATTTATAAAGTCTAAAAATATATTTTCAGTTTTAAAATAAGTTTTATAATATTTTAGATTTTTTCTAAGTCATAATTTCACTTTTCTAGCTTTATTTCATATTTTCTTATATTTTACGGTATTATTAAATAGTTAAAAATAGTTTTTAATTAATAATAATTAAATAAATAGTCATAAAATAATTTTATTTTTCCAATAATTTCTTGCATCATTAGGATTGTAAAATATATTTTTCATATCCGTAGGTATTTTACTTCTTTTATTTTTACGTTTTTTATTTCGTGCGTTCACGTAATTTTATTTAAACGTCACGTTTTAGGTTTTAATCGTTAATCGTTTTTAAATATAGAATTAAAATGACTTCAAAGTCTTTATTAGATTTAAATTCCTTAGTGTAAAATCAATGAGAACCTTTTCTGTTCAATATTCACCCGATCACAGGTCGTTTGTATTACAGTTTTCACGCCTCGTTGGGACTTAGGACAGGAAACACTAAACTCCTCTGGATAATTGCATTGCGTTCTCAAGTGATTGAATCTTGTTGACCATTCACCTGGTTAATTTGGGTTGACCGTTTGGGACGGATCATTATATCTGTTTGTATTCAATGTAATTTGAGGTGACCTCCCTTAGGGGGAGATTGTTAGGATTTAGTAAATCCAGTTATTAAAGTGTCGGTCACCTCAAGTATATTTAATCGTTAGAAAGCTCTTAGTCATAGTTATTTAATGTTAAGTAGTATTTAGTTAAGTAACACCGTGGAGGATGGACGGGTCTTTACCCACTGTATGCCTGATCGACAGCCCGTAGGTGGCGTTCTATGTAAAACTATAAATACCCTCTACCTCCCGAGGTAGAGGGTTGGAGCTCATAATAACACTTTTACTTCTCTCATTAAGTTCCCAAACCTCTAACTATTTCTCTCTCTAAAACCTCAAGTTATACGCCTATATGTGATCATGATTTGATGAGTTTGTGAAATCCAATATGTTACAGATATACTCGAACGCAAACATACGATGATAATTTAGAAGGACTTGTGGACTATCTAGAAATTCAAGGATATGACGGGTTCATCGATCCAGATGACGGAGAATATGAGCAAAGAAGATGCAAGCTGCTCGGGATAACATACAAGAAAGCAGTGCATATAGTTGCCAAAAAATTTGAGATCACACGATATAAAATCGGTCCCGGGGAAAGGTTTGCAAAAGTAAGAACTCGTTAATAAAGAATAATGCTTGGCGGGAGACTACCCGTATTTTTCTTTTCTTCTTTTTTATTAGTTTAGTTTGGTTTGGTTTGTTTTTTGTTACTTTTTGCCTCTGTTGTAAAAATCGGTCCAGGCGGCCGATTAATCGTAATCGCGTCGCTCACAAGCGATTTTATCATAATCGGCCTATTTAATCGGTTTGGTCAAAGATCGCTTAAAAATCGGCCAACAAACCGATTAATCATCAGTCGGATTAATTGGACAAAAGCGCTTCAAAATTGGTCAACAAAATCGCTTGAAAATCGGACAAAATCACTTAAAAGTGGTTTAAAAACCGATTAATCGGACAAAATCTCAAAGGTCAAACTTAAAATGGTCAACAAACCGAGTATTATTTATGTTTGACTTTGAACTTTGAAGAATTATGAATTATGTCTATATTTGAACACTTGAAATATTTAAACTTTGATGCAATAAGCTTATCCCATACATATAAAATAATATAATATCAAAAATTACATTTTTGTGCATAAAAATTTCAATCCGATTAATTCCCGCCTAACCGATTAATCGCTAGGCCCTACCCAACCGCCTAACTAGCGCCTAGCGATTTTTACAACCTTTCTTTTTGTAGGTGTCTACAACAGTGGTAGATGTAGGAAGGCTCGGAACGAGCCATTGAGTTGTACATTTTTGGGGAAGGACATCAGAGAGGCGTAACCACTGTGAAGTTTTACCGTAACCTTCTCCAGACTACAGCAAAAACGTCAGGTCAACTCATCTACGGCGTAACTAATATATTGAGTCTACACAGTAACTTCTTCCTGTAGCAAAAATAATTTTTCAAATAACTTACTATCCATAACCATGTATTAGTAACTAAATGAACTTTGTGGGTGTGTTCCCTGTACCCTCACGAGACTACACTCGTCCACTCAGGACACCGAGTGGTTTACAAGGCTTGTTGCATACGCTAAATGCAACCGTGATTCCTATAAAAGTGAGTTAGGATTTTATTTCTTTTTGGTTTTTGTATATCTTTTCTAGAATTACGCTTTGATAGTGGTTTGATTTCAGGGGTTTGAAGTTTGCTAATGAAGGCGAAGTGAAGGCACGTCTTTTCACGTGTTTCTTCTATCATTTTGGAGCAAATTTCAGGGGAGTTATCGTTCTAATTCTACTTGTCTTTCTTCAATTTCCATTTTTGCCTTATAATAAGGACATTGTACAATTCAAGTGGGGGGACGGGAGTAGGATTATCACTTAAACTTGATTGCCCTCATTTTTCTAGTTTATTTAGAAAAATTATGTTATTTTTAAAACTTTTGACATGTTTTTCTTAACCGAACTAGAATAAATCTTTGCCGAGCACAACAAAACTTGATTCCATTGGTGAGGTTTAGCCTATATCTGTTTTCTCATATTACATAATCCACCAAATATTGAGTGTGCCGGTAGTATTGTATACTTTAGAACTTGGCATTTATATCATTTCGAGACCATAGACGAGTAGTGCACTAAGTTTTCTTGGTGCATTTGGGATGGATAGTTCGAGGAGGCAATATTTTAGGATTCACACCAAAACAACCTATATGTGTTATATTGTGTGTGTTTATCAACTTGTCACCTCGACTTGTTGACCTCCCGTGATAAACCTTTTTGTTGCGCTCATCTTTAGAGTAAGATACCCCTAGTTACACCCTTTTGAGCTAATATTTCATTTTTGTAACCCTCATACAAATTGTTTCGTTTACACCAATTCGCCTTAGCCTACCGTGTAATATTGGTTCTATGGTTGGGAAGTTGTTGTTTGCTTAAGGTTAAGGTTCGGGTTGAGAGGTTCGGGAATCACGCTTTCGTTGAAGACACATATTTGAAGATCTTTGAAGACCCCCCATATTCCTCATATATGTTTCATCTCAAGTGGGGGGGATGACATTATATATTTTTTATTTTATTTCTAGTTATGACAAAAAAAAGTAGTACTTAGTTTATTTATCATTATTGAATAATGGGTTAGTGTAGACATTATAAGCACTAATCCATATTATTTATGATCGAGTTTTATTGGACTAGTAGCGGAGAAATTGCCTCGTTCACATACATTGGATGGTACGATTTGGTGACGTGATTACGCCAACTAGCAGTTTGAAGACCAATTTAGTGTGCACGCATTCTTACATGACATCTGCTTATACATTTGGCACACTAACTTGCTACATGATGATCCGGTTTCTGCGTCTTGATGCTTGGATTTTGGATGGACGGTGGGCGGTGATGACTTAGTAGTAGGATTAAAACTATTTGTTTGTTTATTTTTATTTTACACCTTTAAATGTGAATCCCATGTCTTTTCCCACCCCTAGTTGTCCTTTATGATCATGCTTCGAGCTTAGGTAAGGGAGTGAGCAATCATTGGTGTCTTGGCCATGGATTTGGTCATGTATCATTGGTTTTGTTCACCGTAGCACATTAGTAATGACTTAATGGATGGCTCACCCTTAGCCTTTGAAATATGTTCACTCAATATTGCCTTTAAGAATTGTCTTAAACTTAGCTCTAGTGGTGGAGATTTGTATAACCCCCAAGCCTATGATAAAATACATGCTATGATTGTGCTTATGAATGATCATCCCGAAAATGAAACACTTAGATTAGAGAGTGTATGAGTGTTTTTGTTCCCTATTTCGTGAGGTGTTCGGCTTTGATGTTTTTAGCACAGGAAGTTTTTAAACTCATATCTTCGAAGCTAACTTGGGAATTATCTTTTTAAAAACAATTCTAATAAGCTCTACTTGAGGGAAAGTAGAGTTTAAGTGTGGGGATATATGATAACATCAAATAGTCTTGATATTTTAGTGTGAATTTCCCCATAATATGCTCATTATTTGTGTAGTTTTGCATGAATATACACTCTTATCACTCTTTATTTCATTTTAGGGTATAAACGAGCATTGGAACATAAGAACACGGATTTGAAAAGAAAACTAGCAAAGATACACATGGACTTGCTGACTAGAGGGAAGTTACGGCGTAGGAACCAACTACAATCTACGCTGTAACTAACAATATCACTTGAAGACCAAAGTCAACGCAACTCAAGGTTACAACGTAACTCAATCGATTAGGTTACGCCGTAGAAATCCAAAGACTTAGCCAAATTAAGTAATCAAGAAGGTTGTGTCATAACCTCTTCACGTGGTTACGGCGTAAATATTGAAGAAAATGTTTACGAGAGTTATGCGGCATAACTCTACCAATGAGGTTACACCGCGACTATTTTCAAGAGAAGATATCGTCCAGTTATATGAAGGTTACTGTGTAACCCTTTATTTAAGGTTACGCCATAACTTAGTCGAGCTTATAAATACAAGCCCTAATTCTGCATTTTATCATCATACTCAACAAAACAGCAAGGGTGACTTAAGGCTCGTTGGAGGAAGAAATTCAGCAGTTCTACACCACTTTCCAAGGGAAAAATCATTCCATTTCATTCATAGTTCTAGCATCCATTCAAGTATTTGTATCAAATCCAATGTTTACGTTTCAATTGATTATAAACATTTTTTTTACCGCATTATTTAATATGAGAGGCTAAACACTTTATGTGTTAGCATAGTTATGAAATTATCATTGTTATGATCTTTGTTCTTTGTTTATTTATCACTTTATGTAGATATCTTTTAGCCTATCGTTGATCCTTGTGTTTTGGTAGCATTGATTGACCATTGATAGCTAGCGTATTAGGTTGCGAGGGACGTGACCATCACCCTTGTATAAGAATTGACCATTGACTTACCTACACTAGTTGAAATGCTTAAGAAGTACGGGGAACCCTTAGTGGACCTAGCAAGGGTTTAGTGATTAAATCACTAAGATATGTTTAGAAGGTAGTTGGCACGTAATGACTAATGCTAGACCAACCGACAATGTGACCATCGGAGTTAGGAGTCTAATGATTATAGGTTAGGTTGCTTTGACCATTTGTGCCTAAAGACATATGACCACTACATAGAGCGAAAGTAGACACTTTAGTGAGAACTAGATCATGACAAGATAATAGTAGTAACTAGGCTAGCACATTCTTCTTCCATTGATTAATTCCATTTCATTTTCGTTAATTAAATAAGTTAAATTTATATTCAAATCAAAACCTCTTTTTAGTGACATTTAAGACTTAAGTTAAACTCTGCTCATAGCTCTTGGGACGACCTCGGTTTTACCAAAGTACTCATGATCGGGTACAGTGTCTGTTAGTGCTTACGTAGATCATAGGTAATCGAGAACTTATAAATATTAAAACAAGATCTAAGTAAAAATAGCATCAAATGACATGTTTTGATTATTTTTTGAGTTTTAGTTAACTCTCGCTCAAACATATTTACATTTCCTTATCATTATTGATTGATATTTCTAGAAACGTAAATAATACCGATTATATGAGGGACATGTCATAGAAAAATATTTTTGGTATTTTTGTTTTATATTATTTTTGTATTTTTTTTTTAATTTTATATTTTCGTATTTTGTTTTTCGAAAAGTATTTACAGCGAAGATTTAGAATAAATCGAAAAAGATTCGACAAGACATTCTAATTCTTCGGGAGTTAGGCGTCACATTCCAATTTGGTTGACTAGATACTAAAACATGTCTTTTAGAAGGGCTTTCGTAAACAAGTTAGCCAATTTATAATCAGTCTTGATGAAGTAAAGCTCAACAATACCTTTTTACACGTGCTCCTTGATAAAATGGTATCAGACAGCTACGTGTTTAGTGCGCGAATGCTGAACTGGATTGCAAGAGATGGCTATGACACTCTTCAAATCACATTAGGTTGGTATTTGAAAGGAGATGAAGCCATAATTTGTGAGTTGTGTGCGCATCCAAAGGACTTGCGCGTAAGAGTGACAAAAAACCCCACTCGACCCGAACCCGATTAAGCTTATTCGGGTTAGTTACTCGGATCAATAATTGTAGTCGGGTTATTCGGGTCAATTCGAGTAACCCGAATACTAAATAGGATCGACCCGATTTTTTTTTAAAATAACTTGTCTATTAAAATGAGTTCTAATAGGCAATTTTATTACATTTTTCTCGTTGAATGGACCCGTCCTGAATTGACCCGAACCCGAAATAGAGAGGGTCGGGTTGAGTGTTATTTTAGCATTGAGGACGAATTGGCGAACCAGACCAATCAGGCGGTTAACACCGCCACAGCGTAACAGAGATCATGATACATACTTTGCCCGGTTGGCGTTCTTTGTGCAATCCTACTTCTTTGATGACCAACCGACTAGCTTCTCTCCCAGAAATTGTACTTTGCTTCGGCGGTTGAGGATGCGTTAGTGAAAAAGACGAGGAATGTAATAAAATGTGAACAGTAATGATATTTTTTGTAATGAAAGTTTGGGAATGACTGAAAGTGCAAAAAATCATAAACTAAAAGGAGAAATTTTGTAATTTAACCAAAAGTATGGTACGGATGAAAATGATCCGTGTACCTTATACAGTTCCCAACAAAAAAGCAGAAAGAAAAGCAAATGTAACAAAAAAAAAAAAAAAAAAAGTGAGTATGGGGTCCTAAATCAAAACCAGTCAAAGCTTCCAACATTGCAAATCTGTCGGCTAAACAATAAGAAAGAGGTTAGATTATCTCAATTTCATAAAAACCCTTTTCATTTTTTGGCTTATGAATCGTGTTTGTTTTAAGGGGGTCTTTGTTTAGCTTATTTTTGGGCTTATGACTTTATTTTAGTCGCCTTATATTTCATAAGCCTTGTTTTTGTGCTTAATTTTTGTTAGCTTATGCCTTTATTTTACTCAATTTCATAAACCCTTTTCATTTTTTCTAACTGTGTTACACCAATTATTTTATAGCTTAGATCCATTAATATATGCTCCATAATTTAGAGGTATAAGCAATGTTTTGAAACTCGGCCGGGTCGACCTGTTGAACCGGTTTCGGCCCAATGGTTGGTTTGTATACTGTTTTTTACAGCAAAATTAGTGTTAATAAGGCAGCAGAGGAATGGGTGTTTCGACATGTGTTATAAAGCTGTTCAGTTTGTTTGTTTGTTTTTTTTTTCCTACATAAAACCGGGTTGATCCGGCGGTTGAACCACAACCCGGTGACTTGGCCGGGTCGACCCGATTTTCAAAATATTGAATAAGTTTTTGTGTTTTTTTTATGTATATGTAAGCAGACTAAGGGTAAACAAAAAATAAGCAAAAAATAAGTTTGAAAAAAAATATGGGTTTGTTAAGTATAATCCGAGTCAAATAAGCTCATAAGCCCAAAATGAAGCTTAAACAAACCCTCGTAGCTTATTTTCAAGCTTCTAAATTCATAATAAGCTCATAAGCCCAAAATAAGCTTCAACAAACCCCCCCTTTAGCTTATTTACTTTATTTTCTAGTTTGAAAAATAAGTCGGAAAAATTGGGTTAATGGAAAGTCAAATAAGCTTACCCGAACGTTCCATATAACTCGTGTTTGCTTAGGGGGTGTTTGGGATTGCGGCTTATTTCTCGTGTTTGTTTAGCTTATTTTTGGGCTTATGAATTTGTTTTAACCGGCTTATATTCCATAAGCCCAGTTTTTGTGCTTGATTTTTTAGCTTATAAGTAATCATCAACTCATGAATCAAAAAATGAGTTTGAAAAAAAATGGGTTTGTAAAATATTAGAAAAATGGATTTCTAATCTATTTCATTTGTCTTTTATAAATTTCATGTGTAAGGATATATATATTACGTGATGGTTCACATATGTTTGAAGCAATTATCCATTTTTCTATGTTGCAGCCTTGTGGAGAATGACATCCCGAAGTAAAAGGATGAAAGTTCAATGCCTAAATTCGGATAGAATCAGCAGTCTTCCTCAAGACATAACTGAGAGTATTTTAACTCGTATGCCAATTCGAGAAGCTATTAGAACGAGCATTTTGTCAAGGAAATGGAGGTCCGGCTGGAAGAGCATGACTAAACTTGTTTTTAGTGACAAAATGGTTAATGTTCCATGTAACTGCCAACAATTGAAGAAATATTAGCTTAGGAGTGCCATTTTAAATGTTTTGTTATTACACACGGGTTCAATACTTGACATCAAAATTGAAGTTGCTGAGCTTGATGTGGGTTCAGAGTTTGACCAGATAATACGTTATCTTTCAAGAAACAACAGTTTGCAAAAATTTCGTTTTCTGGGATCACTCAAACACTGCTACAAGCTACCTTCTTCGTTCTTTTCTTTGCAAGGATTAGAATTCATATTTCTCCTTAATTGTATTTTCCGACCTCCTAAAAAATTTGATGGGTTTAGTAAGTTACACCGCGTGGTTTTTGGAAATGTTGATATTACTTCCAAAACACTTCAACTTTTCCTCTCCAAATGCCCACTACTTAGGCATCTCATTTTGGTAAGGTTCATTTAACCACTTATGAAGCCTTTTTAGTTGAATGGTTTTTAAGTAAAGTATGTAAATGCAGATAGGTGGTTCTCGAGACTTTGCTAGAGGAAACAAGCTCACATTTGTTGAGTTATTACAATGTGTGCCTTTGATTGAGTTTCTGGAAATCAGAGGTCCTTATGTGGAGGTAATATTTAAGCTAAAGATTATATCTCATGTAACATGTAAGTATATGGTGCTCTTGGTTTTGAATTCCTTTAAAGTACTTGTCTGCAGGTGGTATGCCACATAAGCTTCCAACTTCACTAGTTCAACTCAAATGTCTTTATTTAGGAGTGTGCTTTGACGTAACAGATGAACTTTCCTCTGCCCTTTGTTTGATAAGAAGCTCTCCAAATTTAGAGGAACTTGGTCTTATGGTAATTGATGATATACGTATAGTAATTATTACTTTATAATTAATTAACACTATTACATTTTCTATAATCAGGGGCATCACAAGTCGGATACTGCACAAATTTCCAAAAACTTTCCTGATATTCAAGACTACTCTGGCTTCACATTGGACCATCTTGACTTCTTTTGGATGGAGAATTTCGCTAACAAAGATCGTGAGGTGGACTTTCTGAAACTCATCATGGCTAAGTCACCAATGTTAAAGAAAGCACAAATAGAGCTAGATAAAAGTGTTTCTCTTGAGGAAGAAATTGAGATACTTAGAGATTTGTTACAACTGCCATTTCCACATGCATCAGCTTCAGCGAAACTCATCATTAAACGCCCAAAACCTGCCTCATGAAGCCTTTTGTCTTTGGCAATTCTAATTGGTTGTCTTAATGGTTAAGACTTAACTATAAATGGGTTTGGCAAAGCTTACTACTGCTTTCTGTGTACTATTTAGAATGTGTTTAGATGTGTCTTTCTGGGTGGATTATGAAACGCTACTTTCTATATTGTAACCAGTCCAAAAGCCTGCTTTTGAAGTAAATCATCCTGCACCCAGTTATTCTGTTATTTTTATCTACTTGTATGGATTGCTTAATCTTGTATCGGGTAAATTAAGGACCTCTTAGTTATTCATTCCCGTGTTGTCCCATAAATTGTTACGATATTTTGTTGATGCTATTTATCGTTCTAGTAAAGAGCGAGAGTTCTTAAAGCACAATGTTTCTAAGGACAAACTAGCTAACCCATTTGATCCTAGATTTATATCTATATCTATATCTGGAGAACCGAACCTCTGTATATACTTCTCTAAGACACGAACCTATCCTTGATCTTTTTTTCGCTTGCATATCTCATTACAAGGGTTTGGAATTGACTGTGTAGATACTTTGACCATCTGGTACTAAACTGAAAACTGAAGAACACAATTTTCTATATTTCATAGTCATAGGTTTGAAATTAGATCATTTGAATGAGCGAAAACAAAATAACCCATACAACGTCCTACTAGAAAAATATCAAGATAGCCGGAATACGGTCTTATTTTTTCACCACTATCGTCTGGTGCTTAACCCTCTTGAGTCATCTAGTTATTACACCATGTATTTTAGGTTGACATTGGTTGTCTCACCATTACTGCAAATACAAAGAGAATATCAAAGTTTTTTTTTTGAAACAATAAAAGGACGCAGTTCTTTAAAATTGGGCTATTTGGCAAACCTTTTAATTTCAAAGCCCAATGTATATAAACATGTAAAAGGCCTATTTTAAATTAAGCCCAATATAAAAATTACTATTATTTGAATTAGTATACAGATTTTATTCTATATAAATGCATGAACTCCCACAAACAAGAAAAAAAAAAACCATACGATTGCAACACTGATCACCATTAGTCGACACTTCATTCTTTTGGCTATAATAAGGTAAAACTTCTACGTTGTTTAATTTAAACTTTTAGTTGAGATTTTCAAATTGTTAGGGTTTATCGTTATTCTTTAATGTTATAATTTACTAAGTTAGTTATCCTATAATATAATCCTATAGTGATATAGATTTATTATATAGTCAAGTAAAAAGGTCTATTCATGTAATAGACTAATAGTGTGATAGTGTATACCTGTTGTAGTTGTTTTCATAAGGTTGAGAAATTGAGCTGTGTAATAATTTTAAACTAAGATAATGAGTAATGACGGCTTTTAAGATGCAATACAATTTTTTACATCGATTTTTAGCATCGATAACGGTTATTTTACTTACATATTTTTTTTAGGAGGCCCTTTCTTAGTTACGGCTTAGGGCACCAAAATTTCCGGAACAGCCCTGTTTGATATATATAGAAGTCACTCAATGAAATTTCTTCCCCAAAAGGCCTTAACATGCAAAATTGATTTAAAGTCCTAAGACGTTAATTTGCACATTTAAAGTCCTATCATACACTACCTCTTTATGTCATTGTTTTTCTTGTGTGGTTTTATATGTTTCGACCCCTCATTAAGTTGCCTTACATACATAATGGTCCAACTAGTACACAGTTACATGTTCATATTATTCCCTTTGCGTATATAAAATCGAAGCCATGCAAGAAATGCAGATAACATCAATTATGAATTGATTAGAATTTAGAACATCAGCTAACACTATTTTTTTTTTAAAAAAAAATAAATAATGTTGAGATTTGTTCACATTGTTGCAATTTACAAAGTCATTATTTATTTATATTTACTAAACATTATCATATAGTGTAAGGTGTAGAGTGCCCCAGTAGTTGCGTTTATATTTGATTTAGAGTATATAGCAGCTTCCAACATGATTTTTTTTTTTTTTTAATTACACATAATATCATTAGAAGGATATATATATATGTAGACATGTAGTTTGATAACTATTACGTGATGGTTCACATATGTTTGAAGCAATTATCCATTTTTCTTTTGTAAATTGTCTTAGATATTCATTGCTGCTCTTCAAATTAATGTATATCTTTTTGGTTTTGGATTCTACGTTGCAGCCTTGTGGAGAATGACATCCCGAAGTAAAAAGATGAAAGTTCAATGCCTAAATTCGGATAGAATCAGCAGTCTTCCTCAAGACATAACTGGTATTATTTTAACTCGCATGCCAATTCGAGATGCTGTTAGAACGAGCATTTTGTCAAGGAACTGGAGGTCCGGCTGGAAGAGCATGACTAAACTTGATTTTGATGACAAGATGGTTAAAGTTCCACGTAACTGCCAACAATTGAAGAAATATAAGCTTGCGAGTGCCATTTTAAATGTTTTGTTATTACACACAGGTTCAATACTTGAAATCATAATTGACGTTCGTGAGCTTGATGTGGATTCAGAGTTTGACCAGATAGTATGTTATCTTTCAAGAAACAACTATTTGCAAAAATTGAGGGTTCTGGGATCACGCAAACACTACTTCAAGCTTCCTTCTTCGTTCTTTTCATTGCAAGGATTAGAATTTATTTTGCTCGTTGATTGTCTTTTCAGACCTCCTATAAAATTTGATGGGTTTAGTAAGTTAAGCACCGTACGTTTTGTAGATGTTGATATTACTCCAAAAACACTTCAACTTTTCCTCTCCAATTGCCCACTACTTAGGGATCTCAGTTTGGTAAGGTTGCTTTAACCACTTATGAAGCCTTTTTAGTTGAATGGTTTTTAAGTAAAGTATGTAAATGCAGATAGGTGGTTCTCGAGACTTTGCTAGAGGAAACAAGCTCACATTTGTTGAGTTATTACAATATGTGCCTTTGATTGAGATTCTGAAAATCAGAGGTCCTTATATGGTGGTAATATTTAAGCTAAAGATTATATCTTATGTAACATGAAAGATATGGTATTTGCTGATCTTGGTTTTGAATTCGGACAAAGTACTTGTCTGCAGGTGGTATGCCACATAAGCTTCCAACTTCACTAGTTCAACTCAAATGTCTTTATTTAGGAGTGTGCTTTGACGTAGCGGATGAACTTTCCTCTGCCCTTTGTTTGATAAGAAGCTCCCCAAATTTAGAGGAACTTGGTCTTACGGTAAATGATGCCATACGTATGTTAATTATTACTTTATAATTAACTACTAACACTATTACATTTTCAATAATCAGGGGTATGACAAGTCGGATACTACGCAAATTTCCAAAAACTTTCCTGATATTCAAAACTACTCTGGCTTTGCATTGGAGCATCTCGACTTCTTTTGGATGGAGGATTTCGCTAATGAAGATCGTGAGGTGGACTTGCTGAAACTCATCATGGCTAAGTCACCAATGCTAGGCGAAGCACAAATAGATCTTTGTATAGGTTTTTCTCTTGAGGAAGAAAACAAGATGCTTAGAAATTTGATACAACTGCCACGTGCATCACCTTCAGCGAAACTCATCATTGCACACCCAAAACCTCCCTCATGATAGTTTTTGTCTTTGGCAATTCTAATTTATTATTGATATAAGAACTAATGGGATGAAGGTTTTCTATTTTATTCCAATTTATTCCAAACGTTTTGGGCCGGTACGCGGGTTTCTCTTGGGCCGTCTTACCTGTTGGGTCGTTGCTTGCTGCTTCCTTTGACCTGTTTCCATATACGATATCCCTCAGTTGTTGTGGTGTTGGTAACGTTTTGTATGCTTTCTTCCCACAGAAGAAACCTCAGTTCCATGTGTTAACTGAGCCATGCAGATCTTGGTGTTTGCCATTTATTTTCGTTGTTTGATATCGGTTGCATGTTGTTTAATGAGCTTGATGCTGTTGAGGTTATTACTTTTGTTTCTCAAATGTAATTTGGAGGCGCTCAGTCCCATTATATCTTATATCAATGAATCCAGGAGGAGATTTGAGGTTAGGTTTCGTTTCTGAGATGGTGTTTTTTTAACCTTTATATTTTGATCGTTATTGATTTTAATTTCATTTTTCGAAGAATTAGGGTTTCGGTTAAATTGGGCGTTTCGTTAATTTGATTTTGTTAAAACTTAGGGTTTCAATTAGATTGGGGTTGATGGTGGTTTCATGGTTATTTGTTGCTGAAAAAATTAGGGTTTCATAGTTTGGAGACGGTGGCTCCTATAATCTCTTATATCAACTGGGGATTTTGTTAGGGAGCTGGGTTCGTTTGGTTCCAGGTTAACGAATGATCTATTGAACCATAACTTGGTATTAGACTTGATGAGTTCGTTTGGTTCTACGTTATGTCCTGTGTGTTTTGTGACATCATTTGTTGATGTATTATTGTTATTTCGTGACAGAAGTACTTTTATGCTCAAAAAAGTTTGAGAGCGGTCGTATCTTGGCGGGGTGTTTATACTAACGCAGCCATGGCGGCTGTTCCGGCTTTGTGAAATTGGCTATTGATATTGACTTCGTTATTTCATTATTTGGTTTGAAAGTTGATGAGTTCGTTTGGTTCCAGGTTATGTCTTATGTGTTTTATGACATCAGTTGTTGATGTATTATCGTGATTTCGTAACAAAAACGCAGGGGATCATGGTAACGTTTTTGCACCCATGGGCATGGACTGATATGCATTGCCTGTATCTTGGCACGACATCATGTTAAGGTTGCAGTTGCCTTTGCTGGCTTTGTGTGCTTATCAGGTTGTTGGCATCAATATTGATGAGGCAACGATCAGGTTATATAGGCTATGGAAAAGCGGTTGTCCGAACTTACCGACAACCTACGGTGTCGTTCATGTTTGAATGTACCTGTTTTGACCGGTTATAATGAGGGCGTTTTCTATTTTATTCCAATTTATTCCAAACGCTTTTGGGAGATAATGGGTTTCTCTTGGGCCTCAATGCCACTGTTGGTCGGTCGCTTGCTACTTCCTTTGACCTGTTTCCATATACGATATCCCTCAGTTGTTGTGGTGTTGGTAACGTTTTGTATGCTTTCTTCACACAGAAGAATCCTCAGTTCACTGTGTTAGGTGAGCCACGCAGATCTTGGTGGTTGCCATTTATTTTCGTTGTTTGATATCTGTTGCATGTTGTTTAATAAGCTTGATGTTGTTGAGGTTATTACTTTTCTTTCTCATATGTAATTTGGAAACGCTCAATCCCATTATATCTTAGATCAATGAATACAGGAGGAAATTTGAGGTTAGGTTACGTTTATGAGATGGTGGTTTTTTAGCCTTTATATTTTAATCGTTATTGATTTTCATTTCATTTTTGGAAGAATTAGGGTTTTGGTTAAATTGTGCCTTTTGTTAGCGCACAAGAAAATACTTTGCATAATATTAATGTCTTATGGAGCTTTTTTTTGTATGCGATGTGGCGATAAAACTGATGCAAGTAGTTACAATATGGAACACCGCATGCTTTGTTGTATCATTCAGATGAAATTATATTCGATATAGCTCATCAGTTTCCATACATTAATTGAATTACATACTTTAAGTGATTTACTATTAGGGCTGAGCACCGAAGGTTCAAAACCGAACCGGACGAACACGAACCGACAAACGAATCGAAAAAACCGAACCGGACCGGCCCGTCGATTCGGTTTCGGTTTCAGCCTTCTACATGCTTGGTTTCGGTCGGTCCGGCTTCAAAAACCGACAAAACATGCCAAAATACACATAGACCGACAAACCGAACCAACCGACATCAACCGGTTGGTTGTTCGTGTTTTCACGGTTTTCGGTCCTCGGTTTTGTGGGTTCGGTTCGGTTCGGGTCGGTTTATGACCGACGCTCAGCCCTATTTACTATCAATGCACAAAAATCATGCCTGATTAATATCCACAATTGTTGCAGATAGAATTGTTGGGCTTATCAGGTTGTTGTATCAACACTGATGGGGCGGCAGTGACTTTATACGGGCTATGGAAAAACTGTGGTTGTCCAGAACTTGGCATGGCAACCTACTTGCCTAATGTTATTGGCCTGATTCTATGAAAGGTTATTGGCATCAATACTGATGAGGCGATGAAGAGTTCATATGGGTTCCGGCGAGGTTGATGCGGAACTTGGCATGGCGACTTATTCGGTTTAGTGCCTTGGGATGTACCCTGTTTTTCCAGGTTACTACCCTGTCTGAGCCTTATATTTTTGTCAGCCTTAATGGCAGAACGGTATGAAATTCCATTGTATTTTCTTCAAAGTCACTGGCTAAAAAGTTTTTTCCATGGGCTTTGTTTGGTGGTCTGCCTGTTTCGCAATATGGGTCCCAACGTTAATAAGATATACGCTCGATTTTTGTAACCAAAACCGTGTACACTTCTACTGGCTGCACCGTTTTCATACCTGATGCACCTCGGTTTTCCGGTTTAGTTCCCTGTGCCGCCCTAATTTATTGGGCTTGATTCCATAAAAGGTAATTGGCATCGATACTAATAAGGCGATGATGAATTTATATGGGTTGTAGAAAAACTGACGTTCCCCGGAACTTGGCATGGCAACCTATACGATTTGCAGCTACGCCGGATGTACCCTGTTTTTCCCGGTTACTTCCCTGTCTGAGCCTTATATTTTTGGCCTTTAGCCGGTAGCTAGAGTTGTTGGGAGTTGTCCACCAATAGCTTTGCTTCCTTCATTTGTTGATCAGGTTGATACCATGCATATTAGTTAGGCAGTCCCAAATTTACACAGGTTGCGTAATACTTGAGATATTGATATAGGATATTATGAGAAGGCAATTTTCTATTTTATTCCGAACGTTTAGGGCTGGCACATGGGTTTGTCTTGACCTGTGTAAACTGTTGGCCCATTGCTTGCTGATTCCTTTGACCCGTTTCTTTCTACGATATCAGTCAGTTGTTATGGAACTGGTAACGTTTTGTATGCTTTCTTCGGACAGAGAAAACCTCAGTTCCCTGTATTAGGTGAGTTTTC
The DNA here is from genome assembly GCA_910596185.1 of Chrysanthemum makinoi. Taxonomy (NCBI): domain Eukaryota; kingdom Viridiplantae; phylum Streptophyta; class Magnoliopsida; order Asterales; family Asteraceae; genus Chrysanthemum; species Chrysanthemum makinoi. The sequence goes on along the minus strand of OU343225.1, from coordinate 326,873,688 downwards.
CAGATCTTCATGGTTGCCATTCATTTTCATTCTTTGATATCTGTTGCATGTTGTTTGTCGTTCACGTTTGTTTCAATTCTTACCATGATAATGATATTGATTATAAGAGGCTATGATGAACCTAAAAATGGTTGACCAAAGATGTGGTCGTTCACTTCTTGGCATGGCAAACCGTCAGCTTTGTAGCCACGGTGAACGTATCCAGGTTTTTGGATTGTTGACCTATCTGAGCATCCTCTGCTCCATTATATCTGACATCAATAATAGGCGATGATGATTTTTTGCACTTATATTCCTTTGGGATATGGTTTACCGAGCCCTGTATCTTGGCGGGGCATCTACATTCAGAAAGTGGTTGCAGCCATGGCGGATGTTTCGTAACGATCCCATACGTGCATATCTGAGCCTCATATTTTGCAGTCAATGATGTAATTTTGTATCTAAAAGTTTTGGGTGAAAAGTCATGCGAAAAGTAAGTGATATATCTTTGTTATAAGCTTGCGGTGCGGTAAGCTTTTGGCTGGGCCACCGGCGTAGAGGCCATATCTAAAAACATCTTCGAAGATAAAGCACTTACTTTACGTATGCTGCAAATAGCGTTACGACCACATCTTCTATTAGGTTCAACAACGTCACAGGTACATTTTCTATTACATTGTAAATTTTTCACAAAACAATTCTTTTTCCTTTATATGATTATTTACGCAATACCTGCCATCTATGCGTAGTTACTGTTTCAAGGCGAATGTGAATGGTAGATCGAAAACAGAGACATATACAGAAGTTATGATTGACAAGCAGGAAGTTTGTCCTCTTCATTGGGATCTTTCCACGTTGAATCTTATCCAGATAAACATTCGTGTCATCGATTGGAATCTTTCCACCCGGTAGAATATTGCAGTTTTCATTTGCTAATATTGATACACGATGTTTATGATATTGCCCTGTTCTCATCTTCCCCTCGAATTCCTTTCGTTGTTACAATGGTCTAGCAATACGTCTGGTGCAGACCTTTGCACAAAGATTCTTGAAACAACAAAAGGAATTTGAGGAGGCGATTAGACGGGTCTCACTATCCTAAACATCGCGTATTAACATCACCGACTGACGATTGGGATATACTTCCAAGTGAAAATATTCTACTCGATGATACGACAATATTTAGATATGGAACAAAAGGAACCTTCACATAGAACAAGTTGTCCGGAGCAACGCTTAGCCGGATCGGGTGACTGAATTAAGATTGAAAGTCAAGCCTTTTGATGTATATAACCATGAAAGCATTGGACTTCAAACTCTTGGAACAACAAGGTTACAATAACAAATCAGAAATCTTAAATAAGTTGAAATCTTGAGCATATGTAGTTTATAGAGAAATGTATGTATCAGAAAACTCCGCGGCGGGTATTAAACACTTGTAAGATATAATGGGACGAAGGTTTTCTATTTTATTCCGAACGTTGTCTCTTTTGGATCCCGATTTCTTAGCCCAATACCAGCCCAGCAGTACTTTACTTTATCAATTGAGAAGTGTTGGGAAGTCTTCGGAAAAATTCTTCCAATCTTTCCTTTTTGTTTATTATTTTCGGTTTGGATTGAGATCACACCTTTTAGCGATCTCAGTTTTCGTTGTGGCCTTGAACCATTTTGGTTTTGGATTTGTTTATATTTGAGGTTTTTTTAAAAACTTTTGGTTCTTAGTGCAATTAAGATGGTTTTATCACGCGGGTATTGATTAGTTTTTGTAATTAGAAAGTCTAATGCATTAACATAGTGAGGTGAGATCAATACAAAACACATCTAATCTAAAGAACAAATCATAAGATCTCAACCATTCATCTTCTTTTCATCCAATGGTTGAGATGAAAGCAAAAATTAACAAAGAAAGGGTAAAAATGTAATTCTATAGAAACCCACTTTCCACCATTTTTAAAAACATCATATCTTGCAAAGCGGTAAATCTTCAAGCTACAAAAGACACCATCGCGACAAGAAAAATCATCTTTCTATTGATATGCACTTTATACACTTTCGACGAACTTTTTTTCAAAATTTTAGTCCCGGAAAAATCCTACGGATTCGTAAAAAACTCCCACAGAGTTCGTAAAAATCCCACGGGATTCGTAAAAGACGAACTTTTTTCTTTCAAAATTTCCGTCTAGAAAAATCCCACGGGATTCGTAAAAAGACGAACTTTTTTTTCAAAATTTCCGTCCAGAAAAATCCCACGGGATTCGTAAGTAAAAATCCCACGATTCAAAAAATCCCAGGGATTCGTAAAAGACGAACTTTTTTTCAAAATTTCCGTCAGGAAAAATCCCAGGATTCGTAAAAAATCCACCGGATTCAAAAAATCCCACGGGATTCGTAAAAAGACGAACTTTTTTTTTCAAAATTTCGTCCAGAAAAATCCCACGGGATTCGTAAAAAAATCCCACGGGATTCGTAAAAAATTCACTTGTGATTTGTATAAATCCCGTGGGATTCTGTATAATTTCATCTTTTTAGTAACGAGCCAATTTCTACTCAAATTCAATCTTACATTCACTAAACCAACTCGTAACAACCTCACATACCTCAACCATCGCTTTTCCCGCCATCTAACCATTTCATTTTTCGACTAATCACATCAAAATACATGTGGAAGGCGCTAAAAACCTCTCGATTGGGACAAACGCACTCTATTTATATACACGTGTATGTAACTTGCAAAAATAAAATTCATATACAACCTTCATATATAATCAAGCACATCAAAGATTTCGCTATACAACTACATTTAAAAGCAACTTTTAGACATTTCACTGAATATTTAATTCAAAAAATATCTATCACTGACCAAATAACACCCCACTAAACCCTTATTTTCCACCAATTCAATTCAATTCAATTTATAAATTGTATGTCTCACAGATCTATTGTCCCTCACTCTTGTTCCATTATTCATTCTCATTTATTTGATTCCATCAACTTAAAACCCAAGTGGTTTTAGTTCATTTTTATAAATAAAAAATTTATAAAAAATTTGATTTATATAGAAAATTGGGTGCTAAAGGATTCATTAAAAGAGGAGTTGCTTCTATTGGTGTTAGATGCTCTACTCATCTATTGTTGCTTCCATTGTTGCAGTTGCAAGGTGAAGCGTTGCATGTTCACGCGCCTGTTTTTGCTCTCAATTGTGGGGCGTCGATTCACGCGCTGACGCAAGTTGTTAGATCTGGACCGGTTTCACGCATCACCACCGTCACCTTTATCCATCTCAACGTCACCATCACCGTTAACGTAATCGCCATGTTGTTGTTGTTGATTGATGATGGTGATTGTTCTTCGCTTTGATTGTTTGTGTATGCAATTGAAGTGGAACTCATTTGTTTGAAAAAAAAATAAATGAAGAATGTGAAAGTGGGTGAAGGTGATAGGGATGGATGAGAGAGTGACTAAAAAGAGTATATTAATAGTTTAATAAATTGACCAACCTACTCTTCGATGAGATTAAATGAATCACTGAAACGTGAGATCCATCCATTGGATGTATAAAAGATCAATGGCTCACATTGAGTGATTTGTTCTTTAGTATTTTTGTGTTCCGTATTGAACTTTCCTCTTAACATAGTTCGATATTTATGTGATTACCTAGGGATTTGGTATAGAGATTTGGATACGGACGTGTTTGGGAATTGGGATTAGTCATAAAGATTATATTTAATTGAAAGTAATGGTTTTCTGATTATACTTTTTAAAAGGAAAAAATTGTTGAATTAAGATTATCAATTTCATTGTCTGTAGTAATATGTTTCGACCAGAGTGTATGTGCATTTGGTTTTCTTGGTTTCACTAACCTTTTATGGTTTTGTGTTCTTTGGTGAAGGTAACATTCATCGTTCCCGGTTAACCGGTTACAGCTGACCCGCTTGGCGCCAATGTTTTGAACCCCCCGGTGTGACCTGGCCGGGTTGACCTGCCCGGGTTAACCGGTGCAAATTTCGTTTCCCGGTTAACCGGTGAAGGTAACATTCATCGTTTAAAAACAATCATTGGTGTAGATAGTACTCAAAGCAGTATATCATGGTGTATAAAAGTCCAGTGTTACAGCTGACCCACTTGGTGCCAATGTTTGGATAGGTTAGTTACATTTACATAAATAATGTTGACCATTTGTTTTAAGTGTTTTTTTCTACCATATTTTATATGTGTCATCAGAAAATGAAGTGAAGATTTTTGATGTACATATGGTAATACATTTATTGTATAGTTTTTACATTTCTTTCTCATAATGTTAAGTCATTTGGCGCTCACAAATTAGTCCAACTTGAACTCTTATTATGTGGAATGAACGTAGGAAAGCTTTTTACATATATGTAATGGTACATTGTCACTAAACGTACATTGTCACTAAACATAGACGCATCTATTGAATTTAATACATAAAATTAACGGTTATGTGTTTCGTGCTTATTCTTAAAGGTCATGATGTTGACGTTCATCTTACAGCTTGCCTCATGGAAGCCATTGGAGAGTTACAATTACAATAAAGAGGAGATAAACCAGGTTCAGAGTTTTATTATCATTTATCCAGTAATTCCTTCTTGAAACTGTATTTTACATCGTAACTGAAACTACACTCCTGTAACGTAGGTCACAGGCAACTCAAAGTCATCTCTTATTGCGGCTGCTGATGACGGTGCCGATATAAAGGTGTGCTTATTTGGTTGATCAATCACTTTTTACTGGCAACAATGTCATAGCTGTTGATGGTAATCTCATTCTCAATGTGTTCCAGATTATTGACATACGCCAAAAGTGCCTTTACAAAACATTAAGAGCATCCCATCAAAGTGTATCCTAACATGTACCACCTAATGCGGTTTCTTACTCTTTTCAATGATCAATTGACAGATTGTCTAAATCTTGGCGAAAAAACCACTTGATCAGCACACATATTTTTCTATTTCCTTTACTAACTTTCAGATATGTAGCGGTGTGCAGTTTCTTCCTTGGAGACCTTGGGAAGGTGTTCTATACTTCTATATATTTTTTTTAAATTTGTATACAAGAAATTCATTTGCATAACGTGACATATAAAGAGTTTTATTTTGCAGTCATTACTGGTGGTCTTGATTCAAAGCTTATAATGTGGGACTTCTCAAAAGGAAAACCGTTTAAAGTTATGGATTTGGGTATGAATGAATCTTGCTAATTTTATCACTAATATGTTTTAGTTTATTTTGGAAATATGATGGTTCGTTTATTTTAGGCAAGTCTGATCCAGAGAACAGTAGTGGTGCGCCTCAGTGTTTCAATCCTGCTTTTGTTCATGCAATTGCAGTTCCTGAAGTTGATATGTTAGATAAAGTGGGCAAGATATGCGTTGTGGCCAGAGGTGATGGTGTTGTTGATGTAATCAATTTAGAATCAGAATTCGAAGTTGCTAAATCCCAGGCTTCTTCTAAACCAAAAAAAGGAGGTCAACCAAAGCAACAAAACCCGAAGACCAAGATCAAGATAGAAGAACTAGGTTGCGTTTGGATTATTGCTGTGACCAGGTGTGCTGTCATCGCCATCCAAGATTATAAGGTCAGTGTTTTCTAATCTGATGCATTTCTTGGATCATAATAATGTGATGGTGCAGCTTTTTAGGAGAGCATGTGACAAGCTGTAGGGCGCTGACATTCTTGAATTTAATGTCAGGTTGTTTGGTGTTCTGGGAACTAAGCAATAGGAAGCATACATAGGATATAATGGGAGAGCGGTATCAAATTCTATAATGGGAGAGCGGTATCAAATTCATCAACAGCGACTAAGGCTGTTGGCATCAATACTAATGAGGCGATGATGACTTTATATGGGCTCCAGAAAAACAGAGGTTGGCCGGAACTTGGCATGGCAACCTATTCGGTTTGAAGCCATGCCGGATGTACCCTATTTTTCTGGGTTACTTCCCTGTCTGAGCCTGATAGTTTTGTCGGCCTTAATGGCAGAGCGGTATGAAATTCCATTGTATTTTATTCAAAGTCGGTGACTAAAAATTATTGCCTTATGAGTTTGATGCATTTGCTTGCTTTGTGTGCTTATCAGGTTGTTGGCATCAATAATGGTGAGGCAACGATGAGTTATATGGGCTATGGAAAAAGATAGGTTGTCCGGAACTTGGCATGGCAACCTGCTTGGTCTGCAGCCGTGCCGGATCTACCCTATTTTTCTGGGTTACTTCCCCGTCTGAGCCTGATAGTTTTGTCGATCTTAATGGCAGAGCGGTATGAAATTCCAATGTATTTTATTCAAAGTCGGTGACTAAAAAATATTGCCTTATGAGTTTGATGCATTTGCTTGCTTTGTGTGCTTATCAGGTTGTTGGCATCAATAATGGTGAGGCAACGATGAGTTTATATGGGCTACGGAAAAAGAGAGGTTGTCCGGAACTTGGCATGGCAACCTGCTTGGTCTGCAGCCGTGCCAGATGTACCCCATTTTTCCGCTTTAGTTCCCCGTGTCACCCAAATCTTATTGGACTTGATTCGATAGCAGGTTGTTGGCATCAATACTAATGAGGCAATGATGAGTTTATATGGGCTCTGGAAAAACTGATGTTGCCCGGAACTTGGCATGGCAACCTATTCGGTTTGCAGCTATGCCGGATGTACCCTGTTTTTCCGGGCTACTTCCCTGTCTGAGCCTGATATTTTTGGCCTTAAGTCGACGGCTGGTGCTGTTGGGGGTTGCCGAGCAATAGCTTTGCTGCCTTCGTTTTCTTATGAGGTTGATACCATGAATATTAATTAGGCAGTGCTAAATTTACATGGGTTGCGTAATACCTGAGATATTATACATGGTGCCATGTTGAAACCATTATATTTTATTGACCGTCATTAAAAAAGTATTGTCTTATGGGCGATTTTCTGAGCCTGTTTTTCATGGGCATTCGGTTTCTGCCTGCGGTTTATTTGTGAAGGCGATGATGAGTGTTCTCTGGACGGCATCTTGACGAGGTAACCACAGCGTAGCTGTGGTTGCAGCCATGCCAGATCTGAGCCACACTTTACGTTATTTTTATACTTTATGTTACTCCAGGTTTTTATAGGGGCGTGAACAGGACAGGGTTGTGTTTCGTCGTGTCTGAACTATTCATTGTCGTTATCCATGGTACTTGGTGACTCTACTCGGTGTGTGACGGTGAATAGGCGGTATGTTTAAAATTCAGGTATGTTTCATCTACGCGTTTCGAAAAAAAAACTTCAGGTGTGTGTCTTTTTCATAGCATAAGGACATGTAGCGGTCGCTTAGTCCTAAATATCACCTATACCTCATCATTTATCAATATCAACGATCTTCTGTGGCCATCTAAAGTTTTGTTTTCTCATATGGCCATTGACCTAACGTATGATATATCTTATGTTAAAGATTGTTAGACTAGGTGACAGCTTATTTCCCTAACAAAAAACACTTAAGGGGGCTTCTCGGTTTTAGCAGGCTCCCAAGGGATGTCAAAAGCTACAATAAGCTTTAAACTCTATAAGTAGATCTACATAATCAGTCATCTATCTTCTTCCAGTACTTTTAGCACAGATTTTTATCCATTTTTGTTTGATATAAAAAATTTTAAAAAATAAAAATAGCTAAAATTTAAAGCTCAGATCTGGCATGGCTAATCCCTTACTGAGTATAAAGCGTGGCTAAATTTTTTTTTTACTAATCCCTTACAGAGTATAAAGCGTTTACATCTTGCGACTCCGTATGTTCTAATTGAGCTTTAGATTTTATAGAGACAAATAGTTACTATATGAACTAAGAACAGAAACGCCACAGTAGCAACTAATCATAATTGTATCTTTATACAGGGACTAGCCACCTGGTCTGTCAGCCAAACGTCTTTACTAATCTGGGATTGCAGCATCAAGTTACACCAACCAGCAGGTCGCGTTCACGAAGGCCAGGTAGGTTTTCCATACTTATACTGCATTTTTTATGTGCTTTCTTTATTAACTGTTACGATTTCGGTCATACTTATGTGCCACAGACTATTTCTATTTTTGTTGCATCATCGCGGACACAGTCGACTACTTATGCACATTCTCAGGATACCCGGCCTAGAGTCATACCGGCACATGGTGAGTTACAACTAATGGCCCTAATATTACTTTGCTACTCACTTGAATGCAATTTCATCATTACCTTACGTTTGTGTGTATCTCATGATCTCAGGTGCGCCACATGGAAGTTAAGAGTTATAACTAATGGGTTACAACTAATGGCCCTAATATTACTTTTGCACATGTATATTTGAAACAAATGAATTGACAGGAAATTTGTTCATGTATAGTAAGGTGTTCATTATAAATTTAGTTGGTAATTTATGCTTTTATCCCTTTAATTTTATAACACAAACGAAACAGTATCGCAATTAATAGTCACAAAGCAAGGTATCGAAAAACTCCTTTGGGGTATTGAATACTTGTTATATATGATTGTTCGAGTAAACTGCTTTTTTGTATTATTATAAAGGGCTAATTTTTCAAACACCCCAAAAGTCAAGGGTGTTCACCCCATATGCCCCAAAAAGTTTCAACTTCTCTAAATGCTTTAAGGGCGACAATCGCCTTTAAATGTTTGAGCAACTCTCCCTTCTACTTGACATGTGTCCCTATGTTTGGGCTCACTTTGTACTTACATAGTACTAGTGTCCTAGGTTTATTCTTGGGCAACTGAGACCTACATTTTTGAGCGACTGAGATATTTTTGTCTTTTAGTTAAAAAGTATAGTTTTTTTAATTATATAATAGTACATATTTCTTGGGCGACTGGGTCTCACACATATGTATTCTTGAGTGACTGATTAGGTATAGAGTACACATTTATATTATTTTATTGTATTGGTACTTGTGCCATACTTTTAAATACAAAATACAAGATTATAAAATACAAAATACACATTTTATATTCTAAAATTACACTTTTAAAAAGGTTTTATAATCAAAATACACTTTTTTATAAAATACAAAATACAAATCTGCTACTAACACACAAATCTGCTACCAACACTCAAACACTCAAACGTTCCCACTCAAACGTTCTAAACTCAAGAACTGCTACTAACACTCAACCATCCCACTTCTACAAATCAAACGTTGTAAACTCAAGAATCCAACTACTTCTGCACACTTCATTCATTCTAAAACCCAAACCCTAATCCATAATCGTTCCTGGTTCAATCATGAAGTGTTCATAAGCCAAGTAGATTTTGGATTCCATGTCCTCTTGATTGAGTTCAGTGCCTTCCATGAGAAGATGAATATGTTCCCACATTGCTTTAGCAGTCTTTTGAGCATCAACACTTCGAAGGATCGGATTGGGTAATCCCAAAGGATGTATTGCATTGCTAGCTCATCGGCTTCAAAATGTAGAAGTTCATCCAGTGAGGTCGGAAGACTTGCAATGTTGGTGACATCACCTCTTGGTGGATTGGCATTTGGATCTCTGGGTGTAACGACAATAGGCATCGAAATGGACCTTCCAGATGACCTTCTTTAAGAACTTTCCATGTGGCTTCTTTAGATCACAAAACCTAAAGAACCTAATCACCCATTGATCATAGTTTCAGGGAGTAAGCATTGGAGGTCTATCAAGTGATCCAGCCTCATGAATTGATTGTTGGCTACTTAACGCTTCACACATCTTTGCAAACCAAGACGGTTCCTTCATAGTATTCCTGGACGGATGTTGATTGTTAAAGTTGTGTAAGGTTGTACTTGAAGACTATGGGGTGGTTGAATCATTTGTGGTTGAATTGCTCCTTGAGGAAATTGTTGTTGATAAACTTGTTGTAGATTGAATTGTTGTTGTTGTTGACTGAGTTGTTGTTGTTGTTGAGGATACACATGAGGAAAGTAGTTAGAGTATGGTGGTTGAGACATCTTGAAACTTGTGTTGTAAAATGGATCTTTGTAGTGGAATGAAACTTTGTTGATGAAGTAACCTTATGCGTAGAAACCAAGTTTAGGCAAAGAAAACCTTAGGCGTAAAACACCAACTTACGCGCAAGATGTAAGCTTACGCGTAGGGTTAAGGAAACCTTAGCTTATGCGCAATAAGTAGACTAAGAACTTAGAGTAGAATGCTTATGCGTAAGACAAGGCTTAGAAGCGTAAAAGGAAATGCTTAGCGAAGATTCTACCGTAAGAGTTAGCTTAGGCGTTAAAACTAGGGTTTTGCCTAAAAATCCTTTACACTTATCGAGTGTAAGAGATATCCAAAGTCGAAGTGTTTTCAGGCTTATCCAAGCAAGAAAACACTGAGTAAACCAAGAACACTGAAGATCAATCCAAGGAAACCTTACGTGTAAGATTAGGGTTTTCTTATGCTTAAGATTTGTCAAAATATTCCAAAACTTTGATTTCTGCCCAAAAGTGTTTCTAAACCCGATTTTTGTGATGAAACGGTTTCAATATCACCAAAATAACACAAAAGTGTGAAACTTGATGATCCAACACGTTTCTACACCTTCGCAGCGCTAAAAAGCACATACGAAGAAAATCAAGCTCAAAACTAAGGAGATACACGTAAAGTTTCAAACTTTTGCCAAAAACTTAAACTTTAACACCAAATAACCTTTAAAGTACAAGAATCTTGAGTTTTAAAGTGTAAAAATTTGAGCTTTTTGCGTATGAAAGTTTCTAAACCGAGAGTTACGCGTATAACCAAAAAGACTTCAAAAACTAAAATCGTTTCACCCAACTATTTGGCGAATGATACCACTGTTAGGTTCCCATATTAGTAACACAAACATCAATATAATAAAGGAGATGAAGGAAGGATCGGATGAACACACACACACTCTACGCGTAGGACTTGAGAGAAAGTTTATGCATAAGTAAAATGTTAATGTGAACAACCAACCTTCAAATGAAGGTTTACATGGGTATTTATAGGAAGGAACTAAGGCAACATGCAAGTTCCCTTCCTCTCCCATAATGGGCTTTGGCATAGGCTCATGGGCTTTCTACATGAGCCTAGCCTTGATTACTAACATAAAAGCCATAATTAAGCTAACTATTACATATTAATTACTAACAATTGAATTTTAGTTTAGGAGTGATTTACAACAATTATTATTATTATTTTATTATAACATCACTTTTTATTAAAAACATCACTTTTTATTATTATTATTATTATTATTATTATTATTATTATTATTATTATTATTATTTTGCATGTTTAATAAGTTTGTGTTTGCATGTTTTGAAGAGGAAGAAGTTGAGGTTTAATAAGTTTGATATTTGTAGTCATTTTTGTTTAGACCTTGTTGTTATGTTTGTTTACATTGTAAGTCCCTTTAACTATTTTTTACACCGTTAGTGCTTACTATGTTTACAATGTTATTTGAATTATTATATAATATGTTTTATTTTTAATGAAATTTAATTTATTGTAATAAAAAGATAAAAAAATAAAAAAGTAAAGAAAAAAAAGTCGCCTTAGTGTAGTAAAAAGTTGTATGTAAATTGTCGGAGGGAGAAAACTAATGTCAATGTCGCTGAGAAAATAAATATTGCTAGAGGTCACTCGTGTGCCCTGGTCCAACTAATACACAATTACATAATCATATTATTCCCTTTGCGTATTTAAAATAAAAATAATTAAAGCCATGCATTTGAAATGATTGGAATTTGGAACGTCTAACATTAAATTTGTTTTTCAAATAATGTTGAGACTTGTTCACATTGTTGCAATTTACTAAAAATTATCATAATTACACAACAAACTCACTCATCTAGACATATTAACAAACGGCTATATAAATCACCCTAGCATTTTGTAACTCCTTCATTCATTTGTAGTTTTGCATTCTTCTTTCTCAAGAGTCAAGGTATGTCAAACTGCAACTATGCAAGTCCAATTACTAATCAATTTCATTTATAAGGTGTAGATTCGTGCCAGTAGTTGCATTTAAATTTGATGTAGTATAGAGTATATATAATCGATAGTTTGTTTTAGATATATCATCTTGACATTTTATTTCGTCTAGCAATGGATGTGTTGCATACTGTAACGTTGGTCATTCTATAAAGTGTAAGGTGTAGAATCGTGTCAGTAGTTGCATTTTTATTTGATTTAGAGTATATAGCAGTTTCAGTTCATCTCTTTTTATCATAGGTTACAACATGATTTTTTTAATAAAACTTAAAATCATTAAAAGGATATATATATGTAGTTGAATAACTATTACGTGATGGTTTACATATGTTTGAAGCAAATATCCATTTTTCTTTTGTATATTTAGATATGCATTGCTGCTCTTCAATTAATATATATCTTTTTGGTTTTGCATTCTAAGTCGCAGCCTTTTGGAGAATGACATATGGAAGAAATTCAGATAGAATCAGCAGTCTTCCTCAAAACATAACTGGAAATATATTAACTCGTATGCCAATTTGAGATGCTATTAGAACGAGCATTTTGTCAAGAAAATGGAGGTCCGGCTGGAAGAGCATGACTAAACTTGTGTTTAATGACAAAATGGTTAAAGTTCCAGCTAACTGCCAACAATTGAAGAAATATAAGCTTAAGAGTGCCATTTTAAATGTTCTGTTATTACACACTGGTTCAATACTTGAAATCGAAATTGATGTTTGCAAGCTTGATGTTGATTCAGAGTTTGACCCGATAATATGTTATCTTTCAAGAAACAACTATTTGCAAAAATTGAGGGTTCTGGGATCACTCAAACACTACTTCAAGCCTCCTTCTTCGTTCTTTTCATTGCAAGGATTAGAATCCATAAAGCTCTTTTATTGTCTTTTCAGACCTCCTATAAAATTCAATGGATTTAGTACGTTAAGCACCGTTCATTTTGGAAATGTTGATATTACTTCCAAAACACTTCAACTTTTCCTCTCCAAATGCCCACTACTTAGGGATCTCAGTTTGGTAAGGTTCCTTTAACCACTTATTAAGCCTTTTTAGTTAAATAATTTTTAACTAATATATGTAAATGCAGGTTGGTGGTTCTAGAGACTTTGTTACAGGAAACAAGCTCACATTTGTTGAGTTATTACAATGTGTGCCTTTGATTGAGTTTCTGGAAATCAGAGGTCCTTATGTGGAGGTAATATTTAAGCTAAAGATTATATCTCATGTAACATGTAAGTATATGGTATTTGCTGATCTTGGTTTTGAATTCCTTTAAAGTACTTGTCTGCAGGTGGTATGCCACATAAGCCTCCAACTTCACTAGTTCAACTCAAATGTCTTTATTTAGGAGTGTGCTTTGACGTAGCAGATGAACTTTCCTCTGCCCTTTCTTTGATAAGAAGCTCCCCAAATTTAGAGGAACTTGGTCTTATGGTAAATGATGATATACGTATAGTAATTATTACTTAATAATTAACTAACACTATTACATTTTCTATAATCAGGGGCATGACAAGTCGGATACTGCACAAATTTCCAAAAACTTACCTGATATTCAAGACTACTCTGGCTTCACCTTGGACCATTGATCTGGAGCGCTTTTGGATGGAGGATTTCACTAACAAAGATCGTGAGGTGGCCTTTCTGAAACTTATCATGGCTAAGTCACCAATGCTAAAGGGGGCACATATAGAGCTTAATGAAAGTGTTTCTCTTGAGGAAGAAAACAAGATGCTTAGAAATTTGCTACATCTGCCATTTCCACGTGCATCACCTTCAGCGAAACTCGTCATTGATCGCCCGAAACTTTCCTCAAGATAGCTTTTCTCTTTGGAAATTCTAATTGGTTGTCTTGATGGTTAAGACTTAAGATCTATGATTGTTCGAGTAAACTGCTTTTGTATTATTATAAACGGGTTTGAAAGTCCACTTTTGATTTTGATTTTTAAATATTCCTATCTTTTTATTAGTTTACTGTTTCGATGTACCTTCTTGTAACAAGCCCAAAGCTTGTATATGAAGTAGACCGTCTAGGCACTGAACCGGTTAAGTCCATAATTTTTATTTTTGTTTTGGTGAACAGCTTAAGCACATACATTTTCAGCAAGTTTGGTTATGTGTTTGCCCACCAAGCACATATAATGACGCCGAAATGGAAGTGTTTCCGTCACGGTTAGAGCATCCACAGTGAAATGGGTAATTTTCACTTTTTTTTTAAAAAAACTTTTGCGCTGATGCATAATATTAGGGTTAGAGAATAATCACCGTAATTTGGTGAGATGTATATTCATGCTTATATAATACAAGAGATTACATGATAACTACATATCCAATATTACAGGAGATATATACGATGTATCCTAACTAACTTAAGGATTTGACTATCCTTAAGATACAGTGCTATTACCCTCCCGCAAGCCAAGTGGGGGTGGACCAACACGAAGCTTGGACCGAAATGACTCGAACAGAGGTGTTGGTAAACTCTTTGTGAAGATATCCGCAAGTTGCAAATGCGTGGAGACAAATTTGGTATGAAGTTTCCCGGATAAAACAAGCTCATGAACAAAATGATAATCGATATCGATATGCTTGGCTCGTTTATGCGCAACCGGATTTTGGCTCAAGAATAAGGCACTTTTATTGTCACAAAGAATGGTAGGACGAGAAGGAGGCAACACTAGCAGTTCACGTAAAAGGTGTGTAATCCAGACAATCTCAGCTGCAGTGTTGGCTAAAGCGCGATACTCAGATTCACAACTCGAGCGAGATACTGTTGGTTGTTTCTTGGCACTCCAAGAGACGAGATTGCCACCAAGGAAGATGGAATAACCATAAGTGGAGCGTCTTGTCTCGATGCAGCGGGCCCAATCAGCGTCGGAATAACCCAAGATAGTTGGTTTGGAAGCATGTAGAAACGTGAGACCGTATCCAATGGTACCTTTAACGTATCTAAGAATACGTTTAACTGCCAGGAAATGATCTTGGGTTGGCGAATGGAGAAATTGGCTTACTTGGTTAACGGCATAAGATAAATCGGGACGTGTAATGGTAAGATATTGAAGAGCTCCAACTAGTGAGCGATAGAGAGTAGGATCTGAAAATGGAACACCATTGGAAGTGAAATAGGTGTTTGTAGACAGTGGTGTGGCAACTGGTTTCGCATCAAGAAGCTGAGCTCTAGCAAGTATATCATGTGCATACTTGGATTGATTTAAGAAGAGACCCGAATCAAGATATGAAACTTCAAGTCCAAGAAAGTAATTTAGTCTGCCAAGATCAGTGATGGAGAACTCTTTGTTGAGCCTGGTAATGAAGTTTCGAATAGTAGCCACATTATTTCCGGTAAGAATAATGTCATCCACGTAGACTAGTAGATAAAGAATGCACGCATCTCTTTTGAAGACGAACAAAGAAGTATCTGCGACTACATGAAAACCAATGCCGATTAGAAAGGCACTTAAACGTTGAAACCAAGCGCGTGGAGCTTGTTTAAGACCATAAAGTGCTTTCTTTAGACGACATACATGATTCGGAAATTTGGAGTCAACAAAACCCGCAGGTTGTTCCATAAAGACGGTGTCGGTGAGATTGCCATTTAGGAAGGCATTTTTGACATCTAGTTGATGGAGTGGCCATTTATGAAGCACAGCGAGAGATAGAACAACTCGGACCGTCGATGCTTTGACAACCGGGCTAAAGGTGGCTGAATAATCAAGGCCTGGGACTTGGGTAAATCCCTGAGCAACCAAACGCGCTTTAAACCGATCAATAGTACCATCGGAATGAAACTTGATACGGAATACCCATTTGGAACCAACAACATTAGCATTCGTGGGTCGAGAAACGAGATCCCATGTGTCATTTATTTTAAGAGCATGCATCTCATCACACATTGCAGCATACCATTTTGGATGCTTGGCGGCTGACTTAAATCCACGTGGTTCTTTGGCAGCAAATAAGGCCTGATGAAGAACCGAAGATGACAAATAGGAAAGATCAGCAACATGACGTGGTTTAAAGGTACCAACTTTCGAACGTGTAATCATGGAATGCCCTGTGGAAGTGGATGCTACGGGAACAGTAGGTGGAATAGGTGAAGCGACATCTGAATTTGTGGATGGTGACGGTGGTGAAACATCTACTGATGATGACTGCTCAGGTGACAAAGTTTCGGGTGGAGATGAACAAATATCACAATGCTTGTCCAAAGGTGGTGGAGCAACTGTGGTAGCAGGTGCAGTAGATGGGGAATCCATACTAGACGAAGCATCATGTGGTATGTCATCACAGTAAGTGGAGATTAGCATATGAGAAGCTGGCACATGTGATGAGGTACCCGAAAAGGGAAAAAATGACTCATCAAATTGTGCATGACAGGTAGTGTAAATACGACCTGTGGATATGTCCAAGCAGCGATAACCTTTGTATTGAGTACTATAGCCAATAAAGACACATGGCTTGCTGCGAGGAGCAAGCTTGTGTGAAGAGTAGTCCCGTAAGTATGGATAAACACAGCTTCCAAAAACCCGAAAATTAGCATAATTTGGTGTAGACAAAAAGAGCAGCTCATAAGGAGATTTGTTACCTAACAATTTGGTAGGTAAACGATTTATAATATAAGTTGCAGAGCTGAAAGCACAAGTCCATAAAGATGCAGGAACTTGAGCATTAAACATCATAGCTAATCCGGTTTCAGTAATGTGTCTATGCTTGCGTTCAGCCCGACCATTTTGCTGCGGGGTATATGGACACGATAGACGATGATGTGTACCATTGTTCAGGAATAATGTGCGGACCCGATCATTTACAAACTCAGTGCCCCCATCAGATTGAAACAATTTAACCTTGCAAGAAAACTGAGTTTGCACAAGATTGAGGAATGCCGTGAGTACTTCATAAAACCCAGATTTAACCTTTAGCGGGTAAAACCATGTGAACCTAGAAAAGTCATCAACAAAAATAACATAATAACGATACCCATCAGTCGATACAACTGGTGATGATCCCCATAAATCACAATGAATTAAGTCTAGAACATGTTGGGAGCGTTTATCATTAAGATCAAAAGAAATGCGTTTGCTTTTGGACAATTGACATGAAGAACAAATACGTGGATTCGGTAATATAGAAGTAACTGACAAATGTCCCAACTTATTTAATAAAGAAATAGTATCAAAACAAACATGTCCTAATCGATTGTGCCATAAATCATAAGATGCTTTTAGTCTTGTAGATGAAAGCCTGGAAAGAAAAGCATGATGCCCGCGTTCAAGTATGTATAATCCATTCTTACGTCGTCCTTGAGCTAGATGGGCCTTTGAGAACCGATTCTGAATAACAAACATATCATCAGAAAAAGTAACATCAACTGGATTGTCTTTGGTTAGCTTGCTAACAGAAAGCAGATTCTTGGTTAGATGAGGTACCACAAGAACATCTTGTAAAGCAATATTTGGTGATAAAAATGAAGTACCAATATGAGAGATTTTGGATGTATTACCATTACCAAATAAGACACAATCATTACCAGAATAAGTAGAAACTGAATCCATGGTTGAGGGTGACGGTGTCATGTGGGCAGATGCACCTGTATCAACACACCAATCAGGAGAGTAGTCATTCACATGACATTGAGCTTGAAAAGCTTGTGCAAGGTTAGCATCAATAGTAGGAGATTGACGAGCAAATGTGTGTAAATCAGGACATTTAGAGGCATAATGTCCTTCTTTACGACACAATTGACAGTGAGGTACCCGTCGTTGTGACGATCTACCACGTCCTCCAGAAGAGCCACCACGTTGTGAGGAACGGCCACGTCCACGTGCAGATCCAGAGGTGGGAGTTGTATGAAAAGCAACTTGAGGTGTGGAGGAGTTACTGTTCATAGAGCTAAGAAAGAGTTCATGACTCTCTGCTTGAGAAAGTAAATCACGAAACTTGGGACGAGGTCGAATCAAACGTTGAGTGGTTGAGAAAGTTTCAAACGTTGATCCGAGACCACATAGGAACCAGTGAATCTTATCAGATTCATCAAGAGGATGTCCAATAGCATTTAATTGATCGCAAATGGCTTTGAATTTGCGACTATACTCAACAACAGTAGAGGTGCCTTTTTGAAGATGACGAAGAGAGTCACGTAGCGTGTGCATTCTTTCAACAGAATCATGGCTATAGGCATCTGCAAGAGCAGACCACACAGCTTTAGAAGTGGTATGGCCAAGTGTCTCAGCCATTGCTTCTTCTGATAACGATGCTTGGATTAATAAGAGTGCACGTTGATCACCAGCAATCCATTTGGTGTAATCAGGGTTGGGTGAGGTGACATTATCGTTAACAATATTGGGATCTGGAGCAGCAATAGAGCCGTCAACATATCCAGTTAGCTTTTGATAGGCAAGAAGAGGGAGTAGTTGATTTTTCCAGAGTAGGTAATTGGAGGATGTAAGTTTGATAGTGATCATATGTAAGATTGTAGCGAGAGGGAGAGGAGAATCATTGGATTCAGTAGCAGCCATGGCGGAATTTTGAAGAATGAAGAAGGCGGCCAGGATGTGTTAGCTAGGCTGATACCATATTAGGGTTAGAGAATAATCACCGTAATTTGGTGAGATGTATATTCATGCTTATATAATACAAGAGATTACATGATAACTACATATCCAATATTACAGGAGATATATACGATGTATCCTAACTAACTTAAGGATTTGACTATCCTTAAGATACAGTGCTATTACATAAGGTATTTGAAAATACATAGTCAATAAAAAAATATTTATAGGAAAGATGAAAGAGATTGTAATAATGCACCTAAAGGAGAAAATGCTTCTTCCAATTAAAAATCTGTTAAAATCGTTTTTATCAGTCTATAACCAAAGTTTTCCCTATGAAATGAAAACTTTTAAAAGGTTTTTTAGAAAGCTTTTATTAAACACAAGACTAGCTACGTTTACAGAACAAAAATAAAATTTGATAGTACATAGAGTGGCTTGAATATTTTAGACACAACTACTAGTGCTACATTTAGCAATTTTATTTTTTAAAATAGTTAAAGAAGGTTCTGTTTCTGATAAGACGTATCCGGTGACTATCAGATAGACTAATGTTACGTGTTCGCTTTCTGATAAACCTTCCAAATCGGTAATTAGTTTTGTGAGATGTTGCATGTTTGTGTTTCTGTGCTTGTTTCTTTATTTAAGGATTACCAGTATTAACTTGTAGAAACGTCCTTACAAGCACTGATCAGATCATGTTTAGTAGTCTTAATTTTTCCTCCATACGTTTCTGCTGCGTATCCCTGCAATGCTCTGTGTTATTACACCATGTTTAATCTCGTATCTAGAATGTAATTTTTCAAGGTTGTCTCACCATGATTGCAAATACAACAAGAGAGTATCAAAAAAAATTTGAAAGAATAAAAAGGTTGCAGTTCTTTTAAAATTGGCAAAGCTTTTAATTTTTTTTCAAAAGCCCAATGTATATAAACATGTAAAAGGCCTGTTTTAAAGCCCATTATAAGAAATTACTATTATTTGGATTGATATTCAAATTTTATTCTATACACACATGCATACAAACTAAAAAAAAACCCTTCATTAGTCGATACTTTTGAGTTTCGAAGGATGGTACACTGATCACCATTAATCGATACTCACTATTTTGGCAATTATAAGGTAAAACTTATAATTGACATTTTCAATTTGTTAGGGTTTATTGTTATTCTTTAATGTTAGTGTAAATTGCATAAATCGTCCTTGAAATTTGATCAAATTGCATGTTTCGTACCAACTATTTCGAAAGTGCATAAATTGTCCCTGTGGGAAATCTTTGAGAAATTTTTTGTCTCTGGTTGGGACGAAAATTGCATATTTCGAAAGTGCCAAATTGCGTATTTTGTCCAAATCAGGGACGAAAATTGCATATTTCAAAAGTGCCAAATTGCGTATTTTGTCAAATCAGGGACGAAAATTTACTCAAAGGTTTCCCACAGGGACGATTTCTGCACTTTTGAAATAGTTGGGACGAAACATGCAATTTGACCAAAGTTCAGAAACGATTTATACAATTAACTCTTAAGTTACTATAATTTACTAAGTTATTTATCTTATAATATAATTGTGTAGTAATCTTATAATCGTATTGTGATATAGATTTAATATATAATTAAGTAGTTATCAGTTTACTTTTTAACTTTTGATTTTTGGATCAAAAAAGTTTATTCATGTAAAAGACTAATAGTGTGATAGTGTATAACTGTTGTACTCTAGTTGTTTTCATAAAGTTGAGAACTTGAGCTTTGTGTAATAATTTTGAAGTAAGATAGTGAGTAATGACAGTTTTTAAGATGCAATATAATTTCTTTTACAACGATTAGTATATTTGGCTATTTATAACTTTCTTTTTAGCATCGATAAGGGTTATTTTACTTACATATTTTTTTAAAAGGCCCTTTCTTAGTTACGGCCTAGGGCACCAAAATTACCAGGATGCCCCTCCTTGATATATATAGAAGTCCTAAGACGTTAATTTACACATTGGCCTATCATACACTACCTCTTTATTGTTTTTCTTGTGTGGTTTTATATGTTTCGGCCTCTTATTAAGTTGCCTTAAATACATAATGGTCCAACTAATACACAATTACATGTTGATGTTATTACCTTTGCGTATTTAAATTCAATAAGTTAAAGTCATACAAGAAATGCGGATACCATTAACTATAAAATATTGAAACGATTGGAATTTAGACAACATCCATAAACATTAAAAAAAATTAAATAATGTTGAGATTTGTTCACATTGTTGCAATTTACAAAGTCATTATTTATTTATATTTACTAAAAATTATCATAATTACATAGGATAGTGCCGTGGAAAAAGTGTTGTTATAACACCATAATCTATCACATCACACAAAACACTCATATTTGATATAAAAGTGATGCCATTTGTCTACACATAACCAAATAAAACACAAATACAGAAAAACAATGCTCACAACGTGAGCTGGTGGTGACGGCGCGAGGCACAAAAACACTACCCTCGGTATGTTTCATGGCGCCATCGTATCAGTGGGAAAACGCGAACCCCGCCAGCTACGGTACCCCATGCTCTAACATACGGCTATATAAATCACCCTAACATTTAGTAACTCCTTTCATTTGTAGTTTTGCATTCTAACTGCAACTCTGCAAGTTCAATGTCTGATCGATTTCATTTGTCTTTAATAGAGAATATATAAATCCCATGGAAATCATTAGATCGTTGGTTTTAGATATATTGTGACATTCTATTTTGTCTTGCAAATGATGTGTTGTATACTACAGGGCCGTCTCGTGGTTTTCGGTGGCTCTAGGTAATAAAACAAAGAGGCTCTATTACACTTGTAAACTAAAGAGAAATTGTATATAAACTTGAATTATATGACTCATGTATGTTTGATATTATACGTATTTATATGCAAAACTAATAAAAATATGACCCCTTTTAAGTGGATGCCCTGTACGACGGCACCTGTTGCACACCCTTCTGAGACCCCTTTGCATACTATAAGTCCAACTTTGGTCATTCTATAAAGTTAATAGATGCCATATAGTGTAAGGTGTAGAGTCGCGCCACTAGTTGCATTTATATTTGATTTAGAGTATATAGCAGTTTCAATTTATCTCTTTTTATCATAAACTTAATATCATTATAAGGTTGTATATATGTAGTTGAATAATTATTGAGTGATGGTTCACATATGTTTGAAGAAATTATTCATATTTCTTTTGTATATTGTCTTAGATATGCATTGCTGCTCTCAAATTAATGTATATCTTTTTGGTTTTGCATTCTACGTTGCAGCCTTGTGAAGAATGACATCCCGAAGTAAAAAGATGAAAGTTCAATGCCTAAATTCGGAAAGAATCAGCAGTCTTCCTCAAGACATAACTGGTATTATTTTAACTTGTATGCCAATTCGAGATGCTGTTAGAACGAGCATTTTGTCAAGGAAATGGAGGTCCGGCTGGAAGAGCATGACTAAACTTGTTTTTGATGACAAAATGGTTAAAGTTCCATCTAACTGCCAACAATTGAAGAAATATAAGCTTAAGGGGGTGTTTGGTTCGCCGTAATCCGTCGTAATTGGATGTAATTGTAATTTGATTACATTACGTAGTCTGTTTGGTTCGCAGAATTGAAGGAATGTAATTCAGATTACATTACGTAGGCTGTTTGGTTTGCGTTGTAATTGTAATTCAGTCATTCCAATTACATCTAAGGAGGGAATTCAGATTACATAGGATGTTGGATGGAAAGTTTTCAATTACGTTGTAATTCAGAATTTTATTATTATTAATATTGTTATTATTAATATTATTATTTTGATAAAATAATAAAAATTATATAACAATAATAATAATAATAATAATAATAATTATTTTATATATTTATTATAATAAAATTTATATAATAATAATAAAATAATAAAATATAATAATAATATAATAATAATAATAATAAATATTTAATATAAATATTAAATTAATAATAATAATAATAACAATAATAAAATATAATACTTATTATTATATTTTAATAATAATAATAATAATAATAAATATAATAATAATAATAATAAAATAATTTAATAATAATAATAATAATATTATTATTATAATAATAAAATATAATAATAATAATTATTATTATTATTAGAATTATAAATATTTATTATAATAAAATTTATATAATAATAATAATAAAATAAAATGAATTAATAATAATAATATAATAATAATAAATATTTAATATAAATATATTAAAATAATAATATTTATATAATAATAATACTAATAATAATAAATATTCATTATAATAATATTTTTGTAATAACTATAATAATAAATAATAAAATAATATAATAATAAAAACATTTATTATTATAATAAAATTTACATAATAATAATAATAAATAAAATAAAATAATAATAACAATATAATAATAATAATAACAATAAATATTTAATATAATTAATAAAATAATAATATTTATAAAACAATAATAATAATATTTATTATTTTTATTATTATTATGTTAATATTTATTTAATTATTATTATTATTATTATTATTAAGTTTTTTTTTTTTTAGTTTTTTTGAATTAAATTACGTTGATAACCAAGCAAACACAATGACAGAATACATCAATTATAATTACAACACATTACAATTACAACACATTCCAACCCTTTGAATTACAATTCATTCAAATTACAATTCCTTTGACCGATTACAATTCCTTTCAAAACATACTGCGAACCAAACGCACCATAAGAGTGCCATTTTAAATGTTCTGTTATGACACACTGGTGATGTTTGTGAGCTTGATGTTGATTCAGAGTTTGACCCGATAATATGTTATCTTTCAAGAAACAACTATTTGCAAAAATTGAGGGCTCTGGGATCACTCGAACACTACTTCAAGCTTCCTTCTTCGTTCTTTTCATTGGAAGGATTAGAATCCATATCGTTCCTTAATTGTCTTTTCAGACCTCCTATAATATTTGATGGGTTTAGTAAGTTACGCAAAGTGTTTTTTGGAGATGTTGATATTACTTCCAAAACACTTCAACTTTTCCTCTCTAATTGCCCACTACTTACGGATCTTGCTTTGGTAAGGTTCATTTAACCACTCCTAAAGCCTATTAAGTTCATATGTTTTTAAGCAAGTATGTAAATGCAGGTAGGTGGTTCTCAAGAGTTTGCAAGCGGAAACAAGCTCACATTTGTTGAGTTATTACAATGTGTGCCTTTGATTGAGACTCTGGAAATCGAAGTCTCTTTATGGAGGTAATATTTAAGCTAAAGATTATATCTCTTGTAACATATAAGGATATGGTATTTGACTATTTGCTAATCATGGTTTTGAATTCGGTTAAAGACATTCTTTGCAGGTGGTATGCCTTATAAGCTTCCAACTTCACTAGTTCAACTCAAATATATTTTTTTAAGATTGTGCCATGACAAAGAAGATCAAGTTTCCTCTGCCCTTTGTTTGATAAGAAGCTCCCCAAATTTAGAGGAACTTGGTCTTACGGTAAATGATGATATATGTCAAGTAATTATTACTTTATAATTAACTAACACTATTACATTTTCTATAATCAGGGGCATGACAAGTCAGATACTGCACGAATTTCCAAAAACTTTCCTGATATTCAAGACTACTCGGGCTTTGCATTGTACCATCTCGACTTCTTTTGGATGAAGAATTTCATTAACAAAGATCGTGAGGTGGACTTTCTGAAACTCATCATGGCTAAGTCACCAATGCTAAAGAAAGCACAAATAGAGCTTTACAAAAGTGCTTCTCTTGAGGAAGAAAATGAGATACTTAGAGTTCTGTTACAACTGCCATTTCCACGTGCATCACCTTCAGCGAAACTCATCATTGAACGCCCAAAACCTCCCTTGTGATAGTTAAGACTTAAGGTCTATGATTGTTCGAGTAAACTACTTTTTTGTATTATTATAAACGGGTTTTGAAGCCCACTTTTGATTTTGATTTTTAAATATTCCTATCTGCTTATTAATTTTCTGTTTCGATGTATCTTCTTGTAACAAGTCCAAAGCTTGTTCAATTATGAAGTAGACTGTCTAGGCACTGAACCCGGTTAAGTCCATAATTTTTATTTTTATTTTGGTGAACAGGTTAAGCACATATATTTTCAGCAAGTTGGGTTATGTATTTGCCCACCAAATGTAAAATGCCGCTTAGAGTACTAATATCCAAACTGATGCATTTTAGTGACAAAATAATTAGTTAGTTATTTTTTATTTTTTGAAAGGGAGAATTTATTAACCAACTAAATAAACACCTCAAGGGACAAAACCCCAAGAAGAGAACATCGAAACAAATAACCACAAGCCCAAACGAGGGACCTAACCACCGTAGCACAAAGCACACAACAAAAGCTACCGAAAAAGCTATCTAACACATGAATATGTGAACAAGGAGCAACTAGATAGAAATCAAACAGACAAACTACACCCTCTCAAAAAGGTCAAAACAGCACACCGCACTTAACCAAACACACCCACAACAACCCACATCAACTATTAAGATTTGGTATACAAGCACAACTTTGAGGTCTCTTTAACCATCTCTCCCATCGAATATTACTTTTCCTATTTCTACTGATCCACTCAAACGCCTTCAATTGGATGTCTTGAAATACTCTTGAACTACTATCCATTTTACCTCTAAATATAATCAACAATATAAGCTAGAAGCTGGTGCTAATTATAAAATTGTTTAGCGAATTAGTTGAAGCTAAAGCTTATCTTAACTACATATAAAACATGTAAGTACTTTTGCTTATTTTTTTAATCCATAAACTAATATAGGCAAGTTCGACAAAAGAATTGAAAACTTATCTATACTATATAAAATGGAAAAATGGTCAAAGTGGAAAAAGTAAAAAATGTTGAAAGTTGAATGTTGAAAACATGGTCAATGGAGAGAGAAATAAATAATATAATTAATACTCTTATTAAAACACCCCATTACTTAAAAGTACAATAATTTATTCACATTGTACACCCAATTAAAAGCACATCTACCAAATTAAAAACAGCCAATTGAAACCGATACGGGTTGACCGGGGACGCTTCAAACCAAAGGGTGACCGGTTTAATTTGACATTTTTTCGACCCGACCTATCGGTTTGACTCGGTTTAAATCGACCTGTTTTTTTATCGGAACGGTTCAACCAGTTGAACCACCCGGGTGAAATCGGGTTTCAAATTTGACAAAATTATATGAGAAATGATGAAGTAGTTGTGGAACCCGTGACAATTTTTTTGAAAAGAGAGACCAAGTAATTGTAGTTTTTGGTTTATTTTGCTTTGACACATGTAATTTGTCATTTGTATAATGTTATTTTAAAAAATGTTGCTCTTGCACCATTTAAGGGACTAGCATATATGAATCGTCGTTTAAAAGTTAATATATATTGTATAGCCCTTTGTCCAGTGTATCAATAATGTTATGTAAGTTTATTAAAATCACAAAAAATAAATAGTATTGTTATCTTTAGCGATAATTATTTGTACATCAAACAAATAGCTTTGAACAATGCATAAATATCTATACAAATTGATATTACAAAATAATCTTATATGGTGATATCTAATTTGCAAAGTTACAATTTTAAAAGCCACACACCAAATGATAAACGTTACTGTAAAAACACAAGATCCGGACTCAACTAGAGTGTATAGTAACAATGATTGAACATGCACAGCGGAATAAGAACACAATCAATGTTACCAACAAGGTTTTTCTTAGAAAACTAATGATCCTCTATGGATCTTTACACCCTCACTAAAGAGGTTTTTCTTGAATGTTTTTCTGAAAAATTTTTTCTAATACATAAGACCTAAGTTCCTTTTATAGACAAGGAACACTATTCCCTTTATTGGGAAAAGTACAAGCATGCAAATAAATAAATGCAAACACATATAGACTACTCATGCACCTAGACAAGCATGCAACTAAGCATTTGTTTTGTCCCATACACATGCCCATGCTACCTTGGGCAGTACAATAAAGCTATCCTCGGGCAGTACACTAATAAAGATGGGCTAGCATTAAATAATATTGCGCCTCCCTATCCTACGTGGATTCACTCTATTAGCATAATCACGATTTACGCTTTACTACTTCATAGAAATGTAACTTCAGAATCCACTTGTGCTTCGAGAAACCACGGCTTCACTACTTGATAGATTCCACGGCTTCGATTACTTCAATCTGTTTCACTACTTGATAGATTCCACGCTTCAAGATTTTCAATTTGCTTCACTACTTCGAAGATTCCACGGCCAAGATACTTCAATTGTTTCACTACTTGAGAATAACTTCACATAGTTCCTACTTTGTATGTTTATTTTACTTGTTGAAACTCTTCTTCAGAATCCATTGTTTCTCGATCAGTAGAATCAGCATTTCCAGAATTCCCAACAATCCTCCCTAAAGCTGAATTTAAATGATACGATTGTAGAAGCCAAGAGGATTGTATCATTTAAGTTCCAGTTTCGGATCTTTAATAATTTCAGAACTAGAGGATTGAATCATTTAACGAAAGAATTCCCAACAATCCTTCCCAACAATCTTTAACACTTCAGAACCAGAGGATTGTACTCGAATATCAGTAGCAAAGAATCAAAACAATTACATCTCTATGATGACCAAACTATGAAACGCCGGTCTTTGC
The DNA here is from genome assembly GCA_910596185.1 of Chrysanthemum makinoi. NCBI lineage: Eukaryota > Viridiplantae > Streptophyta > Magnoliopsida > Asterales > Asteraceae > Chrysanthemum > Chrysanthemum makinoi. The sequence goes on along the minus strand of OU343225.1, from coordinate 326,846,518 downwards.
AAGCAACAAATGACATATGGTACATCAATACATATCGGTTTCAAACTATTCTCATCACATCCGGGTGTGTTAACTCTCGTGAGAGGTGAATCATTGAAAATAATGGATTTGATGTCTCTTTACCAATAGCCATCACTCTTGGAGTAGCCAAATGTTTAAGTTCGAAAACTATGGTACACTGATAACCATCTGGTTTATTGGCAAACCAAAGAACCATATAACGGATTTGATATGTCTTTACACGGAGCCGTTTGCTCGGGACTAGCCAACTCTTTGATGGAATGCCGTCATCATCATGGTGAGCTGATAACCATTTATGGATTTCGACCTTTACCACAAGCCATAATCTTGTGGGCTAGCCAACTCTTGTGTCAGAAAGACATGGTGAGATGAAAACCATGAGTGGTGGGGCAATGAACCAACACCAAAACCTGCAAGCAAGAGAAGAAACTGAACACATGCAGGTTAGAGGTTTTTTTTTTAATCACTAAACACAAGACATAACACTTTTTTTTTACCTAAGAAAGAATAAAAAGTAACCAAAACATGTACAAGATACCATCAAGCAGCAGCAGAAACCAAAGACATTTGTAGTGTCAGCAAAAACACTAAGCCTCCTCAGCGAATGAGGATCCAAACAGTGCAAAAATGGTCGGACTAAAAAATTACAACAATAAGCCTCCCCTTAGCTTATGCCTCCCTCAATCAATGCACTGACACAGACTTTTGTTCTTGGGTACCCAGAATGAACGTTTCCTTTGAGTTTTCCAAGAATAACATGTTGAGGGCTTAACAACATTTGCCACACTAACTCCACCATGTGCCTTGGTCATATGAGTTACATAAGGTGTATATGGTGAAAATAAGAACTTTTAGGTCTATAAGGCATAAGCCTAGCCTTCTTGTTCCACCAACCGGTAGTCACCGGTGAAGAATATCCTCCACCGAGGAGGAACTGGAAAAGGCCTATGAAGCTTTGTTAGCGTAAAAGATGGATACACCTTTGGTTTATCGGTAGGAACCTGGTTTACCCGCTCTCATATGTGCGATTTGGGAACAAATGGAGGAATACTAGCAACATTAGTCCATGTGGGTCTAGAAGTCTTATGGCCAGAGGAAACACTCATCTTTTTCTCATGATAATCACAGTCTATAATAAGATGGAGTTTACTACCACACACAAAGCAAGATTTCTTCTTAAAAGGCTTATTCTTAACACAACTTTGTTTATCACATTTAAACTTATTAGAAACAGAACTAGAAGCAAACTTGTGTTTAACAGAATAAGTAACTGGCTTTGTTTTGGGCTCATCATCAGCTACTTTGGACTTGGGTGTAGTCTTGGGTGTATGCCTAGGTGAGTCAGACTTTTCACTTGAATCACATGAGGTATAGTCAGTGGACTTTAAATCTGACGACTTGTCACTTTCAGAACAAGAGACAGAGTCATTAGTTTGTCCACTAAGGTCTGGCAAGTCTCTGGACCTTTTGCCATATAAATGGTGTGATCCATCAAAGTCAACAGTGGTGGTTAGGTCAATGGGCATAAATTCACCTCTAATAGGTCCAGGGACAAAGATGCATTTCACCTTCTTTTACAAAGTTAGCTAACCCTGCTGGTGTGGATTTACGACCATCATTCCTAGCTTCCAATCCTACATACTTTTGAAAACCTAATCCTAAGCCAGAGGTTACAGATTGACTGTTATGTAGTTCTCTAGCTAGATTATCACCTGAAATTAACCATTGTTTATTCCTAGCTATTTCCTCGGCTACCTTTTCTTTAAGCTCTAGGTTTTCAGACACAGCTTCATCCTTAGCTTTCTCAGACAGTTTTAAATAATTATTAGCAACTTCAAGATCAAACTGTAACACCTTTATCTTTTCTTCATGTAAAAAAAATAGTTATTACTGCCTAAATTACTGACAAAACAAGAAAAAACGGTCACACATGTTGGCTATACCTCTAAACTACAATATAATATTGCCAACTACATAATACCATTGCTTTTTGTAATGCTTGAATCTATTATTACTAAAAATCTTAATAACTTAAAACAATCCTATTAGAAAATATACTCACACACTTAGATCGACTGCACATAATTTTTTTAAAAACTATATATTTATGCTGCTATGCAACCACACATCAGAATTGTAGTTATTCAAAAACGATTCTCTAATGCTACAAATACAGTTTGTTGAAAGAAACTTATGGGTCATCGGAACTTTGCAGAAAACTAGATATCGCTGCCGCTAGGCGCGGGTACTCGTCTATTAACTAATACACGCAACACATTTAATAATTCAATGTTTATGTGTATATAAGTCAAAAAGAAGAATTTGTGCCGAGTAAGGAAATATCGAACACTGAGCGTCTAAGTATGTTGTTGTTGAAGAAAATGCCGTAGACACACACATTTAGACGACACGATGAGAGTTTTAAATTTATGTATTAGTGTTCGTTTCTTAAGACTTATTACACGAAAGTGTTAGAATGATATATGAGATTATGGAAGAACATGTAATTGTTTGAAACCCGTAGGTAATATGTTTTATTGATATGATATATATAGAGGCCATATATAATGAAACCCTAATAGACTCAACCCCACATACCGCGTTTGGGATTTATTATCATCTAATAGAAAGAGGCTCATCACAACGAATATCATTGAATATTGTTTACCCAATTTACTATGTCAAACCATTGCTAGTTAAATGTGTTTCTTTTTTGACGAAGAAATAAATGATTTTCATACCAGATTATTTTGTTAATGGTTTATAAATTAAAATTTTGTAAAGTGCCCAACACACGGCACTTGAAAACCAAATTTCACTATTTTAATTCCCTCAAATAATGTTGTATTGTTGTTCTTCGATATAGTGGTGCAAAGTGCGTAATTTACTAGCAGGGTATCTGCGCGTTACGGCGACATGTATCTTAAAATAAAAAAATTCGATGAACTTTTTTTTTTTTTTTTTTTTTTAACAAAGAGTTTACGGGGTCAAGAATTTCATTTCACTCTTCACTCAGTGACAATGTTTTTCATTAGACACTTGTGATTATAAATATTTTAGTGAGCAATGTTTTTCCGTTGTTCAATATAACTATTTGATTTATATAGAGGCTTTATGAATATGTGTGTTCAAAAATTATGTGAAACCGCCAAACCAAACAACAGAAACGATAAACAATAAACCAAAATCGAAAAAATATGAAACATAACATTCAAAAATGTTTTTAGAAAGGGTTAAGTCTGTTAAATAGAAACATAACATTCAAAAATATACCGAGTTAGTAAACGATATTTTTTAGTGATCTAGTATGCCAAACTTTCAAATTTGTTATAATGTTGGAAATATGACGACTTGCTACCGGTTTAGTAGGTAACTAATAGATGTTTAGAGCACAAGGTATGGGGTGCCGTTGGTGAGCTATTGGTGAGCCATTGGAGTGCCAACCATACCGGCTAACATGACAAACTTGTGTCAAATGAACACTGTTGTGTTTTGAGCCAATGCACTAACTCAAGCCAAATGCATCTTGTGTGTGTGTGTGTACGTTTTGTTTTTTTCTTTGTATTGTGAGTGAGTGGTATATTTGGTGGGGTATTTTGTGGAACCTACAGGTGATGTTAGTGGTGTGTTATGAGGGAGGGTTGTTTGAGTTATTGGTGTGTTATTGAGAGGTGTATGATGTAACGCTGATGTGGCATACCAATAACGTGTTATTGAGTCTTTGCATACCTTGTTCTCTTAAATTTTCAGCCTACGTGGATCTCTAGATATATTAAAGTGTTAACGCAAGGAAAAATGGTCATTATTCTCTTCATCGTTAAACCTTTTATTATTTGAATTTCTTCATTTGTAACTAAAGTCTTATCTCTCAAATCATCAACCACATATGTATAGATTTGTTTAATAATATAGGAATTACTTAGGGCCAATTCTATTTACATAATGTGTTGCCCACAATGGTCGGTCGACTATGTGGGTCATTGAGGGTCATTCAGGGTCGCCACCATTGCAGGTTGAGTGTCGTAGGTCGGTCGGCTTGAATTTGGACGAATGGGTCGGTATCTCGACCGAGTAATGCACACACAAAAAGTTGAACATTTGAATATTAAAAAAAATGTTTAAACTTTTAAAATTGTAACCCTTTAACCTATAAATACCTCATTCATTTTACCATTTTATATACAAAAAAGTTTGAAAATAAAAATGTTGGTCGCCTTACTGTGCCTAAAAGGTTAGTTATAGATCGCAGGAGATAGAAAGCTGAGATGGCAAGAAAATTAAGGGTGACTAGGGGTCACTACTGTTAGGTGTGGCAATTCTCGACACGACATGATAAACGACACAAACCTGACACGAAGTTAAACAGGTTTGGATTGAGGATATACATGTTTGGTCAAAAAGAGGTCAACCGGTCTAACCCGTTTAATAATCGGGTCGTGTTTGGGTTGAATAAGTTTTACACAGGTCAACCGGTAAACCCGTTTAAGTATATAAGACTCAAAACATAAAGTACATAACCTGATTTCATGTTGGATGTGGATTAAATGTATTTTGTTATGTACTTAATATGAGTAAATTAAAATTATATTTCAAATATTATTGAAATTGACACTTATAACTTAGAAAATTGTCCCATAGTTTTTCTATGTTATTTTAATCATAATTTAGATCCTAATATCATATTTGCGTTTAACATAGTTAAATCAATAAACCATTAACCTTATTCAATGTTTGACTTATTTATTTAAACAAGTTAAACGGGTTACACGTGTTATATAAATCTGTGTTAGGATTGAGTTTCTTGATACGATTAATATATGAATCGCATTTAGGTAAAAGTTATATTATCCCGCCAATACGCAAACCCAAATAAATCAACACAAACACGACTCGATTGACATCCTACCTAGCCATTTAATAGAACCCATTATAAAATGAAAAAACCTGGCTATATTTATCAGAGAGTAAATTACACCGTTCGTCCTTGTGGTTTGCGTTGACCGCAGGGTTTAGTCCTTTGACCAAAAAAATTGCACCGTACGTCCTTAAGTGTGAAACGTTATGCGCCGTTCGTCCCTTGACCAAACGACGTTAAGTTTGACCGTTAAAAACCTATCATGTGACTTGCACACGAGGGTAAATTCGTCATTTCAACACCATAAGGGACGAGCGGTGCAAGGACGAACGGCGTAATTTACTCTAATTTGTTGGTTTAACTCGAGTCTCATCTCGCCATTCGGCATGACTTCGACTTGAGTTGGAACTCGACACCAATTGCACCCACAGGGGTCTAGGGTTGCATGAGTCAAACAAGGCCAGCAACCACTTACACTCCGCGAGGGGAATAACCTTAGCCGAGGCAACAACCAAACAAAACTAATACCTCGAGTGAGGTTTCAAATCTTAGACGAGCTAACAAACTCGAATACAACATGAGATAGCAATAGCATCCACTAAGCGGGGTGTCGTTTAGAATTTAAGCCGAATGTACGAAATCTTAATAAGCTAATATTTGGTGATTACTTATTGGTTACAAACCAATTTTACAGTTTATATCCTGGTCCTTTTACCACTTATGCTAAGCGACAACAACAATAACTTGTAATTCCATATTCCTTACGATCGGTAAAAAAATATATATATATATTGATGACTTTAACAAACTGTTAACATATCAAAAATTAATTCAAGAGTCCTTACAAGAATATGATGCCGAATGGGGTGGGATGAACCGAACCAGGAAAATTTCTAAATTGGACTCGAATCACTTGAAATTGATGAAATTGAAACTTGTATTACACTTCTAACACTTCAATTTACAAAACCCCTCTATCAATTTGAGAAGACCCTAATTTATATGAACCCTAATTTTAGTGATTGTGTGTGAAAAAGGTGAAGAAAACACAGTAAATAATTGATCCTATCTATAGATGAACAAGGAGAAAGCTTGAAATCTTCTTTCTTGGTTCTTGAATTGATGTACTCCTTTTTCTTGTTGTTGTCATTATCATCCACGCCGTGGCTTGTTATTCTTGATGAGAAGAGGTCAAGTATAGATGGTGATAGGGGTGACTTTTTGCTTGAAGAAGAAAGGGTTCATTCTTGTGTTTGTGTTCCCTGTTTGTGTCGACCAGAAGAAGAGGGAAGGGGAACATATAGGGTAGGCTAGATGAAATGACATTTTGTTTTCACTAAGACCCGATTCACAAATCCTTTTTATCACAACCAATTCACACAAAGGAAATGATGATGGTGACGAGTCGCGTACAAACACACGGACAATAACTCTTCAAACGACTCCAAAACATTCGGGTCTTCAAAAATTCGAGATGAAATGATGGTGGGTGATGGTAGTTACGTGGTGGCGAGGCGTGAGGGTAAGGATAGTGATTGTGTGTGAAAAGGTGAAGAAACACGTGAAAAAGGGTTAGGGTATAAATGAGAGAAATGGTGAGGATAGACAAGAGCACATCTTTTAAGAGAAGAAGATAGTGAGGGTATTTTAGTATTTTTACTCGAGTTTAACAGTCAAACATAACGTCGTTTGGTCAAGGGACTAACGGCGCATAGCGTTTCACACTTAAGGACGTACGGTGCAATTTTTTTGGTCAAAGGACTAAACCCTGCGGTCAACGCAAACCACAAGAACGAACGGTGTAATTTACTCTTTATCAGAGCATTGAGCGGGATTTCTCCCTCCTATTTTCTTTTCACTTTACTTTGTTTTCTTATTTTCACCAACCAGACCCACATACACATAAACCCTGAATCACTTTTTACTTATTCCCAGTTAACGGCTTGTGTTTGAAGATTTTCAATAATCAGGTATATAAGCTTGCTCTACATCCATTTCTATTAGTATATATGTGTGAAATTTGTTTTTTGTTTTTTTCTTTCAAGGTTTGCATATTTATTTAATTATAATTATAAGTTTTAGTTTGTTTATAATCAGGGATCTGACTAGAACATAGGGTTTATATCTGGGCTTTGTACTACCAACTGTTTGTGTTCAACACAATTATGGGGGTGTTTGTTTCGGCTTATTTTGTGGCTTATTTTGAAACTTTAAGTTCATTATGTCATAATAATCTTATATAAGCCGGAAAGTTTCAAAATAAGCTACAAAGGGGTGTTTGTTTCGGCTTATATAGCTGGCTTATGGCTTATTTTGTTTTGGGTTTATGTTTCATAAGGGCACTTTTTGTAGCTTATTTCAAAACTTTTCGGCTTATATAAGCTCATTATTCATAATGAACATATATAATATCATAAGCCGAAAAGTTTGAAAATAAGCCACAAAAAATGCCCTTATGAAACATAAACCCAAAACCAAATAAGCCATAAGCTGGCTATATAAGCCAAAACAAACACCCTTAAAAAGTGAGCTTATGAAATATATGCCCAAAACCAAATAAGCCATAAGCCAAAACAAACACCGCGTATGTAATCCCACATTTATTTGACCTCATTGTTTATTTATGGTCTCCCATTATTATTTCTCGCTTGGGTCGTTCTTTTATTCACAGTATTGTTACTTTGATAATAATGGAAGATTATCAACTTGTGTAACCAATTTTCTTGTTTTATCAAATGAGATTGCATTTTGGCATCCAGTTGTTTATAAATATGATTCTAAGCTTTCTAGGCATGGTATATTTGTTTGAAACGCAAATAGAACAAAAAGGTACTATGATTTAGGAAAATTCTACTTCAAGGTATGCAATATAATCTACTGATATCGAAAGTTTGTGTTCAGTTTAGGGTTTTTTTAATATATAAAAGCGTTTAGCGATTGTGTAAATTTTAGCAAGTTTATGTCCTATGCCAAAAATTTTGTAGGCGACAGTTTTTTTTCTTTGAAAAAAGTTAGGGCATCAATCATCTTTTCTGAGCATCACTCATTTTAATTTTATTTTTCACATAGAGCCATGTTTAGTGATAAAAACCCGGGCTCTATTTGGTTTTCAAATTAAGTCCCCACCCTTTTGAGCCCGTATGCAAAACCGGGATATATGACTTTTTTCAACAGGGCTTTATGACCATTTTTGTAGTAGTGACTTGTAGTTGAATATATATCTTTTATGCAAAACCGTGATGGGTTCACATATGTTTGAAGCAATTATCCATATTTCTTTTGTCTTAGATATGCATTGCTGCTCTTCAAATTAATATATATCTTTTTGGTTTTGCATTCTACATTTCTACGTTGCAGCCTTGTGGAGAATGACATCCCCAAGTAAAAAGATGAAAGCTCAATGCCTAAATTTGGATAGAATCAGCAGTCTTCCTCAAGACATAACTGGAAATATATTAACTTGTATGCCAATTCGAGATGCTGTTAGAACGAGCATTTTGTCAAGAAAATGGTTAATGACAAAATGGTTAAAGTTCCATCTAACTGCCAACAATTGAAGAAATATAAGCTTGCGAGTGCCATTTTAAATGTTTTGTTATTACACACAGGTTCAATACTTGTAATCATAATTGACGTTCGTGAGCTTGATGTGGATTCAGAGTTTGACCAGATAATATGCTATCTTTCAAGAAACAATAGTTTGCAAAAAATTTGTTTTCTGGGATCACTCAAACACTGCTACAAGCTACCTTCTTCGTTCTTTTCGCTGCAAGGATTAGAATTCATAGTGCTCCTTAATTGTCTTTTCAAACCGCCTCCTATAATATTTGATGGGTTTAGCAAGTTAAGCGTCGTGCGTTTCGAAAATGTTGATATTACTTCCAAAACACTTCAACTTTTCCTCTCTAGTTGCCCACTACTTACGTATCTTGCTTTGGTAAGGTTCATTTAACAATTCCTAAAGCCTATTAAGTTCAAATATTTTTAACTAAAGTGTGTAAATGCAGATAGGTGATTCTCGAGACTTTGCTAGAGGAAACAAGCTCACATTTGTTGAGTTATTACAATGTGTGCCTTTGATTGAGACTCTGGAAATCGATGGTCTCTTTATGGAGGTAATATTTAAGCTAAAGATTATATCTCATGTAACATGTAAGTATATGGTATTTGCTGATCTTGGTTTTGAATTCTTTTAAAGTACTTGTCTGCAGGTGGTATGCCACATAAGCTTCCAACTTCACTAGTTCAACTGAAAAAACTTTATTTAGGAGTGTGCTATGACGAAGAAGATCACGTTTCCTCTGCCCTTTGTTTGATAAGAAGCTCCCCAAATTTAGAGGAACTTGGTCTTACGGTAAATGATGATATATGTCAAGTAATTATTACTTTATAATTAACTAACACTATTACATTTTCTATAATCAGGGGCATGACAAGTCAGATACTGCACGAATTTCCAAAAACTTACCTGATATTCAAGACTACTCTGGCTTCACCTTGGACCATCTGGAGTGCTTTTGGATGGAGGATTTCACTAACAAAGATCGTGAGGTGGACTTTCTGAAACTCATCATGGCTAAGTCACCAATGCTAAAGAAAGCACGAATAGAGCTTGATGAAAGTGTTTCTCTTGAGGAAGAAAACAAGATGCTTAGAAATTTGTTACATCTGCCATTTTCACGTGCATCACCTTCAGCAAAACTCGTCATTGAACGCCCAAAACGTCCCTCATGATAGCTTTTGTCTTTGGCATTTCTAATTGGTTGTCTTGATGGTTAAGAACTTAAGACTTACGATCTTTGATTGTCCCAAGTAAACTGCTTTTATTATTATTTTCTTCGTATTATTATAAACGGGTTTGGAAGTCCACTTCTGATTTTGATTTTTTAAATGTTCCTATCTGCTTATTAATTTTTTTTGGATTTATTTTCTTGTAATAAGCCGACTAATTATTTGAGTTAAGTTTAAATGCACAACCAAACTTACTTAACTTATTATCTCTACATTTAGTCACATTTTGATTAGAGGTGCACAAAAACCGGTTTTTATCAGTTTTCGGTTTTTGGAAAACCGGTTTTTAAAAAACCGGTTTTGCCAAAAATCGATTCGGTTTTCGGTTTTTCCGAATCGGTTTTAAATGTTCGAATCGGTTTTTTCGGTTTCAAATTTTCAAATCGGTTTTTATCGGTTTTTACCGGTTCGGTTTTCGGTTTTAAATGTTGGATCCGTTTTTATCGGTATTTTACCGGTTCGGGTTTTTATCGAATTTAAAACATTTAATACATTTCAAATACAATCATAACTTTTATTTAAACAATACAATCATACAACTAAAACTATAAAATACTAATACATTTCAAATACAATCATAACTTTTATTTAAACAATACAATTATAGAACTAAAAATAAATAAATACTAATACATTTCGAGCTTCGGCATGGCCATCACCCAAAAACATATTAGTATACTCAAGTATATCGAGCTTCGGCATTGCCATCACCCATGTATACTCAAGAAATTAAATCATCCAAAAATTCTTCTACATCTAACTCTTCAACATCAAATGGTTCAAATTCACCTTCATCTAATTCGGTAGCCGAGGTGATATCCCCATGTCATCTTCTTCTTGTGTTATAGTTTCTTCAACTTCTTCAATCGAACCTTCCAACGATGTTTGATGTTGTACCCTATCTACTCCGTCCATATAATCTTTCAAACATACACATACTTCCACGGATTCAGGGCTAAGTTTTGTCCTTTTATCCGATATAATTCGACCACTATGAGAAAAGGCCGATTCGGAAGCTACCGTCGAAGCTTGGACCGCTAATAAGTCACGAGCCATAGCGGCTAAAATTGGAAATTGGATTTCCCTTTCTTTCCACCAAGCCAAAATGTCAAAGTTTGCAAACTCATCGGGACTTAAAGTTGTTAAAAAGTTTGTAGCCATATATTGTCCCAACTCGCTTGTCGGGGCCGATGATCGTTGACGCTTTGAAGCGTCTTCACGTAAAGTATTATAAAGGTTTATGTTAATGTCCCTTGTCATTCGAGACGAACCGGCCCGCATTGGGTCGATAATTGGGTTTGGTTGTTGACCATATTTTGTTGAATAAATTTCAAACAATTTTTTAAAATAATCATTAAATTTAAAAACTTGAGATTCTATATAGTTGGGCTCTTCACCGTCCAACCCAAAAGATAATTCTAAATTTTCCATTATTCTTCTTATTAAAAGTTCTACGCCTCCAACATTTAAACATGGATTAAGTGTGGCGGAACAAGTATAAACCAAAGGTAAACTAGCAAAATATTTTATAAATCTCTTTTGTATAACTTTAACCATTTTATAAACATTTGAGTAGGTGAGTCTTTTTAATTAGCGTCTAATTTTTCCGTCATAGCATAAACTTGATTTAAAACTAATGGGCTAGTTGGGTAATAAACACCCGATACTATAGTTGTTGCCTCTTTAAAAACTTGTAAAAAAATAGTTAAAGCATGTAGTCGTTGCCAATCTTGATCATCTATCGAAGTAGAAGCGGTTTTTCAACAAGTAATTCATTAAAAGCATCTAAAGTAGTACGTTGTCGTAATATATTTTCAAACATAATGCAAGTAGAATTCCACCTAGTAGGTGTATCAAATTTCGGTCCTAGCCATGGTTCACCACATTGTTTACGAAAACGTTTATAGTTAATTTGTCGTTCATTACTCGAGCGATATATATTTGTTAACAAACCCCTAAATGTCAAACGTAATCTCTCACATATTTTTAATGCCGCTTGAACGGATAAATTTATAACATGAGCAACACAACGGGAATGAAAAAAGCACCATCTAAAATGGGTTTTATACGTAATTTTAACAATTCCATAGCTCTAGTACTATTAGATGCATTATCTAGTGAAATCGTAAAAACTTTATCATCTAAATTATATTCAATTAGAGTGTCATGTAAATTTTTTCTTAAATTAGATCCCGTATGAGGATAACCAAATAGTTTAAAAGCAATTGCCCGTTTCATTAATAACAAGATTCGATTAAACCAATGAGCCGTAACGGCGAGATAAGAATTTGCCGAACCATGTGGTGCGGTCCAAACATCCGTAGTTATAGAAACACCATATTTATAATCACGAAAACCATTAATAATATCATTTTTAGCCGTTTCCCATAATTTAAAAGCATCACTTCTAAGTTTAGTATGACTTACTTGTTTATACATGAGTGTAGCCTCTTTTTGATGATGGCCGTAAGCTTGGCGTTTTCGAAGAGGTTGAATTGATAAGTATGTTGAATGACCCACCCCGCAAAATCTCCTTGAAGCGCATCATTATCATATACACAAATTTGACCATCCTCACCAATAGTACCGTCGGCATTTTGAGGTACCGCGGAACATTTGGCTATATGACCCTTTAGTGTAGTGTTAGCCCCAGAAGCATAAAAGCTCAAACATTTTTTGCAACGCGCCTTTTCCGTCCCATCCTTCATAACACACAAATCCATATGATTAAAAACCTTGGGATTTCGTGAAGTTGGTTTAACATGAGCAACATCATCTTGTGTGTAATGTTTTCGTTACCGGGAAGACCCAACGGAGGGAGGATTAGTGGAAGCTTGTTGTGATTGTGTGTTTTCCATTATAAAGAAATTAGAGATTTAGAGAGATTAAAGAGAGATTTGATGTGTTTTAATCCTCAACCCAAAACACATATTTATACTACAAGTTCTAGCTTCAAAATACTCAAAAATCAAAAAGACAAGAAAAAGCGGTAACAAACATGTCCCAACGTCATCGCTACGTTTTCCAGTGACCGGTTTTAAAAATCGGCTAAAACCGCGTAAAACCGGTTTTGACCGGTTTTCGCTGGTATTCAAATCCAACGGCTAGTTTGACTTTGCGTTGACCGGTTTTTAAAACCGGTTTTAGCGGTTTTCGACCAAAAAATCGGTTTTAACCGGTTTTCAAAACCGTTTTACCCAGTTTTAGAACCGTAAAAACCGGTCCGCTGGAAAAACTTAAAACCGGTACAACTGGTTCGGTTTACTAAAACCGGTTTCGGTTTTGTAAAAACCGGTTTTGTTGAAAACCGGTTCCGGTTTTGTCGTCCGGTTTTTTTGAAAACCGGTTTATAGTTGCATGTCTAATTTTGATTATATAAAAACTATTTCATGGTGGGCTTGCTAATATCTGAGAAACTAGTTGGGTTAGTTAGGCTATGTATGCAATCAAAAGTTTTAAAATTAAGACATACAACGTATAAAGCTTTTGGTACAAATTAATTAAGCAAACATCTCAATATTTTAAAATTAAAAATACAATATTAAACACACTAATTAATGCTATTTTCAAAATACCCTTATAATGAAAAATACATTTTATTATTCACATTATACAAACAAATCTTTACACAATTTATAACAAGTTGATGGTATATATGATTTTGAAAACCTGACCGGACCAATGGGTTCAACCGGAATCCAGAGTCGTCATCGGTTCGGCTAGCCAATAAAAGCTGTTCAAAAAAGAAACGGAGATGACGAGTCAGAACCGGTAACGGGTGGACTGGGTCGGGTTGGGAACATTTATTTTTCCGGTTAATCAGTTCGTCGTTGTTATTTTGTTGGCATCTAAAATTTAATCATATGGTATCCACTGCTGCAACGCGCATATACCCTACTAGTTAAAACTGATGGTTCTTGGTGACAACTTGGTTACTTATTATCATATGTAGATATTGTAATTCTGTTTGATATGCATATGTTTAAATGAAAGTGTTTCTGTTACGGTTAGGGCATACACAATAAAACGCGTAATTTTCAAAGACTTTTTATGAAAAAACTTTTGCTTTTATACAAGTCTTTAAAAATACATAATCAATAAAAAATATGTATAACAAAGATGAAAGAGATTGTAATATTGCAGCAACTGCTGAAAATGTTTGTTCCAACTAAAAATCAATAATTACATAAATCGTCCTTGTGGTTTGGTAGAAACTACGGAGTCCCTATGGTTTTTTTTTAGCGGGTCACGTTCCTGTGGTTTACGATTTTTACGGATCTTGTCCCCATGTCTGACCCGATCTCAAAAAAGGTCCTCCCTTGCAGTTACTCCCTAACGTGAGGGCTAACATTGTATTTTGGTTTTAATGATCATTATACAAACCACAGGGACGATTTATGTAATTTACTCTTTAAAATAAAATAAAGTTTTTTCTTTTTAATTTTATTATTCAAAAATTTTTTAATTTTATTACGATTAAATTTTTTAATAAAAAAAAACTTTTTTTTTAATTTAATTTTAATTTTATTATAATAAATTAAAAAAACAAGTTTTAATTTTATTATAATACATTAAAAAAACTATTTTTAAATTTTTTTTAAAATTTTTAAAAAAATCAAAAAAAAATTATAATAAAACTAAAAAAAATTAATTTTAATTTTATTATAATATATATATATTTTTTAAAAACTGTTTTTTCTTTTAAAAATATTAATTTCATTAAAAAAATTAAAATAAATTATAAAAACGAAAAAAAACTTTTTTTAATTTTATTATAAAACGGATGAAGGCGTATAAAAAACGTTTTTATATGGTTTCGTCCGTTTTATACGTTTCATTCGTTTTTATACGGTTTCGTTCGCTTTTGTATGAAAACAACGTACAAAAATGTATGAAAACGTACAACAACGTTCATCCGTTTTATACGGTTTCGTTCGTTTTTTTACGTTTTCATCCGTTTTTGTATGAAAATGTATGAAAGCAACGTACAAAAATGTATGAAAACGTAGAACAACGTTCATCCGTTTTATATGGTTTCGTTCGTTTTTTTACGTTTTCATCCGTTTTTGTATGAAAATGTATGAAAATAACGTATGAAAACGTATAAAAACGGATGAAAACGTACAACAAGTTGTTGTGCTTTTTCATCCGTTTTAATACGTTTTCATACATTTTTGTACGTTGTTTTCATACAAAAACCAAGGAATCCGTATAAAAACGAATGAAATGTATAAAACGGACGAAACCATATAAAAACATTTTTCTATACGCCTTCATCCGTTTTATAATAAAATTAAAAAAAGTTTTGTTTTTTTTATAAAATTATTTTTTTAAACAAAAATAGTTTTAAAAAAAAAAATGTTATAATAAAATTAAATTTTTTTAATAGTTTTATTATAAATTTTTTGTTTTTTTTTTAATTTAAAAAAATTAAAAATAGTTTTTTAATTTATTATAATAAAATTAAAATTTGTTTTTTTTTTTAATTTATTATAATAAAATTAAAATTAAATTTAAAAAAAAGTTTTTTTATTAAAAAATTTAATCGTAATAAAATTAAAAAAATTTTGAATAATAAAATTAAAAAACTTTATTTTTTTAAAGAGTAAATTACATAAATCGTCCCTGTGGTTTGTATAACGGTCATTAAAACCAAAATACAATGTTAGCTCTCACGTTAGAGTGTAACTGCAAAGGAGGTCCTTTTTTGAGATTGGGTCAGACATGAGACAAGATCCGTAAAAATTGTAAACCACAGGGACGAGACCCGCTAAAAAAAACCATGGGGACAAGATCCGTAATTTCTACCAAACCACAAGGACGATTTATGTAATTAACTCTATTTTTTTTTATCAATCTATTGCCTTCCTTGAAGAAAAACTTTTAAAAAGCTTTTTTAGAAAGGTTTTGCTAAATATAGCACTAAGAGCTATGTTTATAAAACAAAAATGAGCATAATTAATGATATACAGAGTCAACCGAGAAAGTTGAATTCAGAGGGTGATGATGGCGCAAACGGTTAATATGTGTTTGAATATTGTAAACATAGCTATAACCGCTATGTTTAGCAATTTTTTTTAATAGTGAAAAAATTGCAAAAATTTAGGATGCTATTTGACCCAATTTAAGAGGTGTTTGTTTGAGCTTTTATATATGAGCTTATTAGGCTTATCTTATTTAATTTTGGTTTATATTTCACAAGCATTAATTTTCCGGCTTATATTGAGATTTATGAGCTTATAATAATTTACTATATCATAATAAACTTATATAAGCCATAACTCTCAAAATAAGCCGGAATATAAGACGGAATAAAATAAGCTATTAAGTCACATATAAAGTATTTTGGCAAAAATAAAGCAGTTTGGTGAATTAATTGAAGCCGAAACTTATTAATCAAAAATTGCATATAATACATTAAATTAAGTTCATATATATTTTCAAATTTTGCTTGATAACTCAGTATATTTTAAAGTGTTTTTAAGTAATTTATTAATTATAAGCCTTTATAAAACTTATTTCAACGGTTTAAGCTTATGAAAACTTAAGGGTTGTTTGGTTTGAGGGTATAGCTACAAAGGAATAGGTTTCATTACCATTATAAGTGTTTGGCTCATGGGTTTACTAATCTATAAAAGCATTTTTCAAACCGCTAAAGGTGGTGGGTTTGAAACCCATTCCAATTATCATAGTCATAGTGATTTTCAATATAAACCAAACATTATAACTTTAAAATATTAAAAAAAAAGAAAGAAAAAAGAAACATGTACTTATTTTATAAAGGGCAAATGGTTTAAAAATGCATAAAACTTACCACTTTTTTTTGTATGATATAAATTTTTAATTTTTCTGTTGTAGTATCTAACTTTTTTAATTTTTCTATTGTAGGTCTGTAGCGAAAAAAAAGTGATGTGACAATAAAAAAATTAAGAATGTTAGATGTATACGAATATAAAAATTAAAAAAGTTAGATACATTCAGTATGATAATTAAAAAAATTGAATACTAAAATAATAAAATTAAAAAAGGTAGGTACTACAATAGAAAAATTAAAACTTTGTAAGATAGAAAAAAAAGTGACAAATTTTATGAACATATCTATCACTTTAAAGTCATCTAAAGAAAACAACCAGACAAACCACCACTAGAAGATAACACCATTATCATTTCCAGTGGCGGGAAACATTTCCCCAAAAATGCTCAACCATCTCTCCGGCAAAGGCGGCGGCGGCGTAGGCCAGATACTGGCGGCCGTCGCGGCGGCCTTACTCCTCCGTCTGTTCTCAGGTCCCGGTCCGGCGTACTTGCCGGAAACCGAAGAAAATGAATCAGAAGAAGGTGTTGTGTCTGATTCGGAAGAAGGTGGTTCGGTTTCTGATAAGGTGTATCCGGTGAATGTCCGGTGGACTAATGTTACGTGTTCGGTGTCTGATAAAGCTTCTAAATCGGTAATTAGTCTTTTGGTTTTTGTGATTTTGTTTTTCATTGCATGGTTTTTGGGAATTATATATGTTTAGTTATAGTGAATTTAGGCTACTTGTGTTGTACGAGTTATCGAGTTTTTTAAAGACGGCCCAAAGGTCTCAGAGGGTTGGAACCTAGATGGGTAGACACCTTGGGATGCCAATGGCAGAGTCATGGGAATGCCGGTTAGGTCATGTGCAATTAGAGCTAAAAGGTCAATTCCTGCTAGGTGCAAACAATCTTAAGTGGCCACGCCAACCTCCTGAAAAGGGAGGGCTTTACCTGGTTTGAGTATGTGTGGCGATGGTTCAAACCCCGTGGATTAGTCAACCAAAAGGTCGAAAATTATGGTTGCCAAAAAAAAAAATTAGAGCTAAAAGGAGCTAACTTTTGAGTTGGATGCAAATCCTTTTCTAGCTACGTTAAATGTTAGGGGGTGTTTGTTTATTTGTTTTTAAGCATATATGTGGGCGTATGGGCTTATTTGATTTTCGGCTTATATTTCATAAGCCTTAATTTTCTGGCTTATTTTGAGATTTGTGGGCTTATATAGGTTTATTATTGTATGATAAATTTATATAAGCCCATAAGTCTCAATGTAAGCCCAAAAATTGGGGCTTGCCGAAAAACAAATAAGCTCATACGCCCCGCCCGCATATATGCTTAAACTAACAACCCCTTAGCTTAAGGTTTGAGCGTTACGTAGGACTCATGTATTATAATTCCTAGTATGGAATTAGGTCACCTGTGTTTTACAGTACTAGTTGGATACCCGCGCATAGCGGCGGCGATAAATATAGTTATATAATAAATATAGTAAATGAATTGCTAACCCAACTTTCCTCGCAATTCCCTACCCGCTTAGTGAATTCATTTCACAACATTCCAAATGTATATGTGTTAGTTGTATGTGTTTGTTTGGGTTTTCCGTATCTTTCCCGTGACATCATTATTCTCGCATATAAAAAGACCTTCACAATCTCTTACCCGTCAAACACTCTCCCAAAAATGAATGTTTTTTATACATCAAGTTTGTATTGATTGAAATAAAGGTTAAAGTTATAAAAATTTGAATAAAAATAAAATATACCTACTAAAAATGTAAAAATTAAAAACTCATAAAAATATATCAAAATGGATGTTGAATTAAAGAGCACAAAATTTTAGAAAATATTGTGAAATTAGATCATAAAAAAATTAAACGAATTAAAAGATATTTAAATTTAAAAATAAAGGTGATTAATTAGTTAAGAAGTGACACGTGTCATCCCATTATTGGAGCTAATTATTTTAGTTTGTTAGAACTCCTCTCTTTTTGTTATTTTTTAGTTAGAGAAGTGACACATGTCACTCAATGATTGGAGCTCCTTATCTTAATTTTTTGTGGAGCCACAACTTAAATGCTTTATATAGTAGTATAGATATAGATATAGATTAGAGAAGTGACACATGTCACTCAATGATTGGAGCTCCTTATCTTAATTTTTTGTGGAGCCCACAACTTAAATGCTTTATATAGTAGTATAGAAGTATAGATAAAGAAGCACTTTTCTATCATATACATTTTCTGCATGTTGGTCTGTGCTTGTAAATAGTTGATTTTAAGCAACCCAAATGTTTCTTTTTATAGAGTGAATATTATGTGATTGCCTACTTTTAAGCTGTAAAGCAACATCACCATCTGATCTGTTCACTTGCAGGTGCGATTCTTGCTTAAGAATGTATGTGGAGAGGCGAAACCTGGAAGGCTGCTTGCAATCATGGGTCCTTCAGGATCAGGGAAGACAACCCTCCTGAATGTCCTAGCTGGTCAGACCACAGCATCCCCTCGGTTACACTTATCAGGCCTTTTGGAGGTCAATGGGCAATCCATGTCAAACAAGTCCTTCAAGTAAGTTAAAGCTCATCATTTGTTTCTGAAATTTGTACAGTAACTTTTTATTGATGAATTCTACTTGAAATTTGAACAGATTTGCTTATGTCCGACAAGAGGATCTTTTCTTCTCACAGTTGACTGTTCGAGAGACGTTGTCTCTTGCAGCTGAACTCCAGTTGAAGGGAACGTATTCGAAGGAAGATAGAGATGAATACATAAACAATCTCCTGTTTAGACTTGGCCTGGTGAGTTTTGCTAGTTTCTACACTTTTTACATCCTAACAAGACTGTCTAATAGAATTTTGAATAAACTGAGATGATAATGCAATACGCTCTTAGCTTCTTATGCTGTTTATTCTTATGCAATAAAAGGTCAGTTGTGCGGATACGCGAGTTGGGGATGCAAAAGTTCGTGGAGTAAGTGGAGGTGAGAAGAAACGGTTGTCAATGGCGTGTGAACTCATTGCTAGTCCATCTGTGATATTTGCTGATGAACCAACCACTGGTATGCATTATTTTCCATCTATAGCATGTCTCTTTAACAAGCTGTTATTATTGTGAGTATTCATAAGAAACTATCATATGGTGAAATAATGGTAAACTCAAGGGTGTGCTTTTGTGATCAATTAGTGTATTCTTGTTGATAATGATACTTTTTAATAGTCGTAACTCGTAAGGTATTTATAATTGTAGGCCGGTTATTTTTTCAGGTCTAGATGCATTTCAAGCAGAGAAAGTGATGGAAACTCTAAGACAACTTGCACAGGATGGACACACTGTGATATGCTCGATACACCAACCGAGAGGCTCAGTTTATGCAAAATTTGACGACATTGTATTGCTGACAGAGGGTGAACTTGTTTATGCTGGTCCCGCAGGCAATGAACCACTGACTTACTTCGCAAAATTTGGGTTGTTAACTAAACCGAATCCTGTACATTACTGTTAGATTTTTTTCTATGACTAAAACGAACTTAAACAGTACTATGTTATTGGTAGAGTTAAAAACTGATCATTGGTTACTTTAACAGGTATATTTGCCAAGACCATGTTAACCCTGCTGAATTTCTAGCTGATTTGATATCAATCGACTACAGCTCATCTGATAGCGTTGACTCTTCTCGGAAAAGGATTGATAGCCTTGTGGAGTCATTTTCTCAACAGATGTCATCAACCTTTTATGCAACAACAATCCCCAAAAGTGTGGTCTTTAAGGATAGAACTAACTTTAGAAGAAAGTCTACAGCCAAGGGAATAGGTGGTTGGTGGAGGCAGTTTTCATTGCTCCTTAAACGTGCGTGGATGCAGGTGACTGTTACTATGATTTTTATTTTTTTTCATGAGTGAGCGTATATATTAGAGGTAACAAATTGTTTTGACCAATTACTTATGAAAGGGTCAATTTGGGCTGTGTTTTAGCCTAATTGGGTCAATTAAATTAAGCTAAAATGGGAATGAATAAAAAAAGATTGAAAATTTTGCAAAGGCGGTTTATTACTCATAAAACCTCCAAAGTCGTATTATTTAAAGATTTTGATTATCAATATATTGTGCTTTATCCAACTCATTGGCCACTTGTACTTCTGAAAATGATTTATTAATTAATCCGCCTATCTTTTTATCTAGTATATATTATTCAAGTAATTATCTGTGTCGTCTGACTAACATTGGTGGAAAACTAACCAGGCTTCCCGTGATGGGCCCACAAATGTAGTCCGCACAAGGATGTCAATTGCATCAGCTTTAATCTTTGGGTCGGTATTCTGGAGAATGGGAAAGTCTCAGACATCAATACAGGATAGAATGGGCTTGCTTCAGGTATGTCCGTATATTAGCTTAATTATGAACCGGAATATTTAATAGTGATAAAATCTTTTTAGGAACAGGATATTTATTATCTAATAATGTCTTTTGTTTGCCGTTATCACTTAGGTAGCTGCTATAAACACAGCAATGGCTGCACTTACAAAGACTGTCAGTGTCTTTCCAAAAGAACGTGCAATAGTTGATAGAGAGCGTGCAAAGGGTTCTTATTTGTTAGGACCCTATTTATTATCCAAGCTAATTGCTGAAGCCCCTATTGGAGCTGCATTTCCGTTATTGTTTGGCACTATTCTTTATCCCATGGCACGTCTTCATCCAACTCTATCTAGGTAAGCATATCAAATAAATTTTGCATAACTGTTGAAAAAAAAAATAGTGCGTTCAAAGTTAATTACTCAGAAAGTGGTGCAATTTTCAGATTTGGGAAGTTTAGTGGAATAGTGACTGCGGAATCATTTGCCGCATCTGCAATGGGTTTGACGGTGGGGGCTATGGCACCAACCACTGAAGCTGCTTTGGCATTGGGGCCATCTCTCATGACAGTATTCATTGTTTTTGGTGGCTATTATGTTAATGCAGATAATACCCCGATCATCTTTCGTTGGATCCCCCGTGTTTCTCTCATAAGATGGTATGAACTTTGACCTCATTCTTATGTGACTGTATCAAAAGATTATATTTAATGGAACATTTTGACACTTTAGTTTGTTGAGCTACCATATTCTCTGGTTTTATCTAGAGGTGGCAAAATAGGCCGGTCGTACAGGCTTGGTAATGAGTCAAAACGGGTAATCTTTGGCACGGGTCTGGCTAGGTTGACCGAACCACTTGTCCAAGTTTTTGGTAAATAAGTAGTGGGTCATGTATCATATTTAAAAAAAAAAAAAAAAAAGGACAAAAAAAAGAAAAAGAAAATCTAGTTTATGAATATTTATGATTCAGGAGGTTTTAAGCATCAAAGATACAGTTTGGGCAACTTTAGACCTGCTTCCTTATAAGATTGTTTTAAGTCTGTGCCCGTTTGACCCGTCCGAGATAATACATCTCCAGAATTGACCCGTTTATAAGCATATGCCCTCATCTGTTTGTTTAACATCCCTCTTTGATTACTGCAGGGCATTCCAAGGTCTTTGCATCAATGAATTTAAAGGACTTGAATTTGATCATCAACATTCTTTTGATGTACAATCTGGAGAACAGGTGAGCGAATCACATTAATGCTTGGTTACACGCCTCTAATTATGGATGAATTCTTTCAATAGTAATCTAATCTTTCGAATAAAATGATTTATGCGGTTTTATGAGTTATATAGACTTGTGTCAGTTAACGCGCCTTCAACATGTTTTTTAGTATGTATTTATTATTTCAACATAATACCGAATGACCTGTTAGAGATAGAACATAATTCAAGTAGACCCATTAATATATACACAGGTCGTAATCACCATCTTATTGGCTTCTTATAGAAGTATTTGATCTAATGAAAGAAAACTAACACGTTCAATTTCTTGTTATTAAGGCACTAGAGAGGCTTTCTTTCGGGGGCAGCACCATATCCGAAACCATGATGGCTCAAAGTAGAATATTAGCATTTTGGTACTTCATGACATACCTTCTTTTAGAAAAGAACAAACCCAAATATCAACCACTTGAACTGCCACCTGTCACCCAACCCGAGCCACAGTCTGAGCCTGACCAAACCGAGCCACAGTCAGAAGCTGTCCAACCAGATGAACCCGTTGAAAGTGATGACTCACCAGGACAATCATTTGAGATTCTCGAGACTCCAACAGCTGACCAAGGTAAACCCGATCCTCTGCAGCTTGAATCTCCTCCTCCTGCTACAACCCCGCTTAATCTGTTTGACCTAGATGGTCTCTGATTATATTGGGGCATATCGAACTATTTTGAATCATTGATCTCGTACAGGTTCCGTCTAAAGGATATGCATCCATTGCTCATGGTGGAAAAGTAAGCAGCATGCAATAACCTGTTACCTGTGTTCTTAGGTAAACCTCGGTACCAGTTTTGTTATAAAACTTGTCAGCTTAGAACTTACATGTAAAAAGAAACTGACAGATATTTCAATGGTGGCTTCTTAGCACATCATAGTTACTGGATCTTTAATTTAATCCATAATGAAATTGTGGTATAAACTTATGTGTTCTGGTTCGGTTCTCTTATCATGTTATCTTTTCCAAGCGTATGAAATATTGTTCGCATTGTACATCCAGCACAAAGTATACGGAGTATAAGTTAGCTGTCATGTGGGTGTGGATAATTGCATAGACAATTGCAAGTGTAGGAAAAGATATGCAGAACGTGACATAACACGTTCTTGCCACGAACTCATCCTTCGGTTACTTGCTAATCGAGTTAGTGACCTTGCTGTTATATCAACCCAAGTTTCATTAATGTACATTGCTTTCTCCTGAGCACCTAAGCGAAAACTAGAAATACTTCGAAACTGATGGCAATTCCTGTCATCAAAACCTCCATAAACTAATGACCAAAACCTCCATAAATTAATGATGAATGAGAACTCATGAAGATATACCAACTCTGGTTATTTTGTTGCAAGTGTTTTAATCAAAAAAAATGTAAACTATGATTGGTTAATGATGATAAATACTAGTCAAAGGTTATAATATATTTGCTGTTAAAAGCATACATGATCCGACCTTAGCTCAGTTGGTAGAGCGGAGGACTGTAGTTGTATGCTGATATCCTTAGGTCGCTGGTTCGAATCCGGCAGGTCGGACTTTTTACAAATCTTTTTTTTTTTTTTTTTTTTTTTAATTTTTAAGTTTGATTTCATTTGAGATTATATTTCATTTCTATAATTATAACCACTTTTGAGTTTTGACTTGATATATATATATATATATATATATATATATATATATATATATATATATATATATATATATATATATATATATATATATATATATATATATATATATATATATAGGGGATAACAAATTTCTACAACCCTTCATAAAATATACTAGAATGAATCGGGTCATAAAAGAATCGGACCCAAAAGAATCAAAGACACACATTTATAGAACAAAATTGTAGCCAATTAGCTACAATAAATTGTAGCTAATATATTCCCATATATATATATATATATATATATATATATATATATATATATATATATATATATATATATATGTCTTTAGGTTATGCACAGTGGTGACCTCGGTCACCCTTGTCACATCAATTTTTTTCTCCGACGACCTAATTGCCACATTGATGACTAAGTTATTTTTTTATTTGTTTTTAATTCCCAAATAGCGCAAAATTTGGAGCTTTGTTCGGTTGCCAAGCCGAACTAGGTTGTGGCTTCATTGATGCTCGACCAAACCCAACCTTTTGTCCACAATGGTGTCGACCTAGGTCGACCGACCACACAACCGATCCATTGTGTATAGCCTCATATTCATTTCATGTGTTTAAGTTTCATTGCAAATCCTTAAAGAACTTTTATGGTTGTGGTAGCTAGAAAGTATATACTAGTACTATTTAGATAACTTAATTTGCTGAACTAAAGTAACCTTTACTATAATTTATACATAACACATATCCGTTTAGCTTATGGAGTCGTTAATGGGACCTAAAGATACTACTATAAAAGTACTCTCGTTTGGTGCAAAGCATATTTGTCCAACTATAAAACAACTGATTACATATTCAAGACTAATAATATAAAACACCTATAAGGGCAACTAGGCCAAAGAGGATATGCATGCAGCAGCCTTGTTTTATAAACTGTTTGTTTTCTTTTTATAATCATATTACATGACCCATAATAGCATTTGTAATGCACAAAGCTTTGTATTATTCTACAAAGTTATTTGACAAAGTTTTTTTTGCATTGTGGTAAAAGCTTTTTGAAAATGACTTGGTTAACGTCTTTGACAAAAGCTTTTTCACTCTCTATTAATGTTATTTTATTAGATTTATTCATTAATTACAAAGCTTTTAAAAGGGGAGGTGATTTGCACACTCCCATAATTGATTGGGACACTCAAATTTATAGTGTTTTGACATTTATACCCTCATAGATTTTATACTTATTTCACCCTGTAAGGGTATAAATGTCAAGACACTCAAAATTTGAGTGTCCCAATCAATTGTGAGAGTGTGCAAATCACCTCCCTTTTAAAAGACTTGTGTCATTGTACTAATGACTTTTAGATGACTTTTTCAATAATAAAAAGATGAGTTATTAAATATGAAAAGTTTTTAAAGACTTGAGCATTGTAGATGTTCTAATTCTCATGTATAAACTGCTTAAAAAACAATTGTTAGTTGTTTATACTTTATAACCCATTTTTAGAAGATTCTTGAACTTGTGTGTGTTATATGGCTAAAGAGTAAAGAGTACCTACTAATAAGACAATATTTTTTAATTTTTTTGACATACTAACCTTATACAATTCCTAATAAGATAGACAATATTTTTTAGTTTTTTTACATACCAACCTTATACAATTCCTAAGAAAATGGCGTTTGCTTGTAATAAAACTTATTAACAATATAATAGAAGCAAGTTTTCTTTCAATTATTAGTTATCTAAAGGCCATCCATGCAGTCTTTTTCACAAAACATATTTTTATCTTGATTAATGAATTATATGCTTTTTGATAGAGATTGATCAAATAAAAACAAAATCACGTAGTATCTTATATTCTTGCCAAGTCCTTATCTTGATTTGTATGTGTCCTTGTTGGTGGATTTTCCTAGCTTTAACAAATAAGCTTCCAACCCAATAATTACGTAATCCTAAAAATACATAGTTTTTTTTTTTTTTTTTTTTTTTACATGTGTGTCAAAAACTAACACTACTACACAAAGTATATTTTATAACGCTCCTTTTATAACGGTTTCTCATTGTACCGTTCTAAAAAACCCAAAAAGCTATTTTTTAGAACACTTTGTTGAAAAACCGTTCTAAAAAGATCTTATTTAAAACGGTCACCTATCACATAATATTTTATAATACGGTTTCTAATAACCGCTATATAAAAATGCCTTTTTCAAAAAAATTCACAATTAAAAGCGGGATGTTATTCCCTCTCACTTAACATTTTTCACGTTTTTTACGACGGTTATTGAGGGAACCATTTTAAAAAATAATCAAAACCACAAACTAACCTAAGTACCCACATATCTTATCAATTTTTTTTCTCATTCTCAAAGTTCTCACAACACACATACAAAGAACATGTAGCCTCCAGTCCTCCACTAGCTTAATAACCACTGCCACATTCAAGAAACCAAAAGCACAGTGGCGTCACCACCGATATGGTAATAGGTTCGTTTGTTGTACATAGATTTAATTTGCTTCTATATTTTTAGTTTTAAATATTGGTTGTTTTAGATCTAATGATTTGATTTTAGGGAAAATGATAAATTTAGGCATCAAAGTTGTACGTTTTTCCATTTACGGCATCGAACTTTTTTTCTTCTATTGTTATTTGAGCTTGCCAATTTTCCTTTTGTAAAGTGTGATTTTGTGTCACAAAGGAAAATTAGGCAAGGATCAATCTTTAATAAAAAAAGTTTGGTCTGAAAAAAAAAAGTTCGATGCCCGAAAAAAGTTCGACCGTTAATTTTTTATTGCCCTGTTAGTCATTTTGCTGCTTTTTAACGACCGTTATTATATTATTACCGGATTAGTCCTTTTTAAGCGTTCTTACGTTTTTATCGTTCTTACGGTTTTTAGTCCGTTTTACCTGCGTTTTCATGTTTTACCGCGTTTTTGTCCGTTTTACATACCGTCCGTTTTGCCGCGGTTTCGTCAGTTTTTGCACATTTGATCCGTTTTGCACGGTTCGTCCGTTTTGCACATTTTCCTTAACGCGTTTTCGTCGCTTTACCGCGTTTTAGATACGTTTTTTTTTTTTTTTTGCATGTTTCGTCCGTTTTACGCGTTTTACGTTTGTCAAAAGTTAGAAGCGTAAAAAGCGGACAACTTTTCGGTTTCGCAAACCGGACAACATCGCAGAAACGACTTTGAAAAGAAAATATTAAGCGAACCAGCTATTACTTCGAAAACAACGAAGCGCCGAGAACGTCTGGCGAAAGCTTATTAAACCAGCGGGCAACGTCGCCGAAAGCGTCCTGCGACAGCGATAATAAAACGAGTGGCATTGTGCAAAGCAGACAGCGTGCAAAGCCGGACGGCGATGCAAAAGCGAGCGAAAGCGTGTAAAGCGGACGAAACCGTGTAAAAGGACAAAACCGTAAAAACGAAACAAAACCATGTAAAACAGACGAATGACTAACGGTGCAATAAAAATTAACGGTCGAACTTTTTTTCGGGCATCGAACTTTTTTCCTTTCGGGCATCAAACTTTTTTTTCTATTGATTCAGACTTGCTTAATTTTCCTTTGTGACACAAAATTTGTGTCACAAAAGGAAAATTGAAACAAGTTCAGTCACCTAATAGGAAAAAAGTTGATACTTGAGAAAAAAAGGAAAACGTGGCAACTTTGATGCCTAAATTTATCATTTTCCCTAAAATCAAATCATTAGATCTAAAACAACCAATATTTAAAACTAAAAATATAGAAGCAAATTAAATCTATGTACAACAAACGAACCTATTACCATATCGGTGGCGTGGCGCTTTATTAGCACCGGTTTCTTGAATGTGGCAGTGGTTATTAAGCTAGTGGAGGACTGGAGGCTACATGTTCTTTGTATGTGTGTTGTGAGAACTTTGAGAATGAGAAAAAAATTGACAAAACGATAACGATGTAAAACCGAGGTAACCGTGTAAGAACGGGGCCAGCGTGTAAACGAGGCGAAAAAGACTAATTGCAATAATATAATAACGGTCGTTAAAAGCAGAGCGAAAAGGACTAACGGTGCAATAAAAAATTAGCGGTCGAACTTTTTTCGGGCATCGAACTTTTTTCCCACGGGCATCACTTTTTTTTTTTAGCAGGAGGAACTTGCCTTATTTTCCTTTTGTGACACAAAATCACACTTTAAGTGTCACAAAAGGAAAATTAAAGAGTTCCAGTACAATAAGGAAAAAAGTTCGATCTGAAAGAAAAAACGCCAGTAACTTTGATGCCTAAATTTATCATTTTCCCTTGATTTTATGGTCTAATGTTTGAATTTTATATTCTTGCAGGTCTTATCAATTTGGACATGAATTTGATGAGCCTTCAACTTCAACTTGTAGATCTTGTTTTCTTTTTTCTTCTTTTTCACTTTGTAGATCTAAAAAAGTGGATTTAGTTTGTTTATATGTATACATAGGTACTCATATGAAATGAGGCATCATTTATCATTATATGTAATATTTGTTGATTATTGCTATAAGATGTTTTCTAATTCATGGGTTTTTACTTTTTAGTAGTTGGTTGTTTAGGAATTTGTTTCAATGAGCAATTGTGAGACTTTGATGTAATTATCAAACTGATTGTTCTTAAAGATTGTTTATGTGGTGATGGTAATTCAATTCGCAAATAAAAGTGAAATTTCTTTTAATATCTAATAAAATAAGAAAATAACAATAATATATGATGCATAAACTTTTTCCAGTGTTTGCTTTTTTACAACGGTTGTCCCATATTGTTATAAAAGAACTCATTTTTTACAGCGGTCAAAAACCGCTTTAAAAAATTACCCCATTTTTTACAACGCTCTATTATAAAGCGGTTCAATACCGTTTTAAAAAACCTCATTTAACCGTTTTAATAAATGCATTCTGTACTAGTGTAAATATTCAGTTTCCTTTTTCATAATAGCTCAAACCCAATATGTTCTTTAAAACTTTACAAAAAAGATTTGTCTTATAAGGCTCGTTACAATGGGTGTGACCGGTCACTTTTTGTCTTCATTTCTCACGCGCCACACCATTGAAACACACACGTCACACGTGACCCAAAGAGAAAAAGAAGAGTGAGTGACGAGGGTGCTCACCACTCGGGTACTACGTATTTCTATAATTATTTATTTGATTTGTAAGTGTGTATGTGAAGTGTATTCTGGGGGTAAGTTTGTATAAAATGAGTATTTTTAATAGTGGTGAGAAGAGTGGTAACCATTGTTATCGAAAGATGAGAGGAATGAGGATGTGCTGAATGATGATATGGCGTTGAAGTGGAAGGTGAGGAAAAGGTGACCATTGTGTCTGGTGTAAATAGTATAAGGTTTTTGTAAGATTTATGTCATTGTGGGGTCGGGAAAGGGAATGTTTGCGGAGAAAATAGGTTTTGTGTTTAATTTTAATTTTTTTTCCGGTTTGAAAAAGATTCGAATGATATTTACGGATGTACGAAAGAGTTTCTCCGTTAATTTAAACATTTTTGAAGTACAAGATTTCTTAGAGAAGATATGTAGGTATTTAACAGAAAAAATTGGTATCAAGATGGTGGTGCAACAACTCCACACATGACACACATGACACACCATAAAATAAAAAGCCGCTAGCTAACTAAACTAATAAATAAACTGGTGTAACTAATTTTGAGTCAACATGTGGACTATGCATAAACGCATCTGCGGTTGTAGTGGTTTAAATGTGTAGAAACACATGCCTATTATAAAATAATGTTGGAATATATGATTGAACTTTTCACATTAATAAGGCTCATATTTTCAAAAGTATTAAACATGTTTAAAACCAAAAGCGTTTATTCTTATCTATTTATTTTGAGATGAAATAAATAGATTCAAACAAACGCTTGTTACTGTGCTCTCGAAAAAAGAAAGAAAGTGAAAGTAAACTAACGCTAGACACAGTCATTACCTGGGTCACCGACTGTTACATCAGCTTTCTCTCTCCAACGACCAGACACAAATAAGTTGTCACAGTCGATGATTTTTTTTTTTTTTTTTTTTTAACTCAAACATTTTAAATAACTAATTTAAAATTCATTAAACATAAAAACATTACAATACTAAATAAAAACATTAATATATTATCTATATATACTATAGAGCAAGACATGTTTGTAGCATTAAATGCTAACTTTCGCAAGTTGGCAAAAATAGTCCCTGAGTTTTAGGTGTCGTCGCAAAGTAAGTCCTGTAGCATTAATCGCTATCTATAGCAATTTGGCAAAAATAGTCCCTAAGGTTTAAGTGTCGTTGCAAAGTAAGTTCTGTAGAATTAATTGGCAAACAAATTTTCCGGTCATTCATCAGTTCCAAATTCACGTCTACAAAAGCAATCCCGCTGCATCGCGCGGGTTTCCACACTCGTTAAAAATAAAAACGATACGAAATACATAAATCATAAATCCTAATCTGAATGCTCCCCGCATGCAGAATCATACGAAAGAGACCGATAACCAGCATATTCCTCGATACGAGCCGAACGTTCCTCGTCTAGCAGAGGTTGCCCAACAAATCTAGCAGAGGAACTTGATGCACCTACACTATCGGAATTGTTCTCCCGATAGCTCCAATTGATTTTGGTGCTGATGTTGTTCTGTATTTGTTGAACACACCCCCACAACATGTCAGCAATGTTGTCGTCTTTGCGGGCTTCATCCATAAAAAATTTATCGATCACAGCTTTTCGTTCAGGCGTAATGTCGTTGCAAATCGTGTATTTTTCTCTTATACATTGCTTCTCTACCCTTGCCTGATCAAACATATTGATAACGTCTATAATAGTGTTTTTTCGTGCCTCATCATCTTCTTCGCATTGTTTTTAACGTACATTTGCATATCTTCAACGGAATGCGGGAGACGGCAAGCCATAATAATCTTGTGTTGAGAAGTAGTTTGAGGTTGAATTGTGTGTTTAGAAGTGTGTTTGAGGTTAGTATTTATAGGATGTAAAGTGGTAAAGTTTTTTTTAAAAAAAGTATTTTTATTTATTTATTTATTTTTATGTTTAAAGCAAACCGTAACAAATTTTTGGGAAAAGAAAGAATTTGAAATCGGTTGAAAATTCAACAGATATTAAGTTTTCTTGAGCCTCTACCGACTTGCGACCCATATACCACATTCGAGTCGACAGACTTTAAAGTCGGTCAACGTGTGTGACCGACCGATCAAAAACGATCCATTGTAGCTAGCCTAATAAAAAAGAAAGTAAAGAAAGAGAGAAAGTAAAGTTGTCTTTCACCTTTAAAGTTTAATGAAAGTTTTGAAAGAAAAATTTCATCATTTTCACTTTTTTTTTCTCACTTTACTTCCTAGTTCCTATAAGAAAAACTTGAGAATACAACTAAAATCAATTTTTTTTTACTCAATTTGAGAACATAGTGTAAAAGTAAAACTAACTATTTTTATCATTATTGTTAATTTTGCGAGTTTCATTACATTCTATCAAGGTTGTAAAAATCGTGAATCGGTAGTCGGGGTGTCGACTCCCCTGTAGCTTGTAATCGGTCTAGGCGGGATTAATCGGATTGACATTTCCGGCAAGTTTTGGGTATTTCTGGACAGGACTTTCCTTGAAAAACATCTTGTAATAGATATAAACAAATGTAAGTGATTAAAACTTGTTCACAACAAGTTGTTGGTATTTCCGACAAGATTTGCAAGCTTCCGGTAAGTTTGACCAATGTTAACAATCGTTGACCGCTGTTCACCGTTTAAGGAGTTTGAGTAGGGTGGTGCTAGCGGGAGTGGCGGGTGTGGTGATGACGAGGAGAGTGGCGATGATGAGGATGACGACGACGAGAGGTAGTTGTGTTATATATTATTAGTATGCTACATTGGTACTTTAGGTTCATCTTGGCGACATTTAAACACTTGTTTCCCTATCTATCATGTTGAATATTGACTTTTAAGCCCTGTTTATGACTAGGAAGCAACGTTTTGTAGACTTATTCGGATTTTGGACGATTTAGCTTTATTACCTTTCGGTTTTGGTAAAAGCTAGATGTATTTGTATTGCGTTGATCCGTTATATTGTATTTGTGTTTTTGTACAAGTTGTGGTGAGTCTATACAGGTTTTGGTACAGGTTTGATATTTGGTAGATTTTTTCCGGAAAATTGCAGGCTGTATTAAAAAAAAATTGCAGACTTTTCCCGACTTGTCGCCGATATACCTATAAATGTTGACTAGTCAACGAAAAACATAGTTTCCCAGCGTAATGGCGGGATACTATGCTTATTCGTTGACTTGTCAACATATAAACATATTTTGTCGCTGGGGATAATTGGAAATTAACTTTAGCTTTAATTAGACGTGCTAATCACTTTAGTTTAACCCGAAGATTCCCGGCGACATGTGTTGGGGATCATACCACCGTGGCACTACTTCTTTGATTGAAAAATGAGTGGGACCCACATCGTCGCCGGGGATTATCGCTGGGGATACAATCCCTAACGAGGTTTCCCCAACGAAGATTCCCCATCGACATGTCACTGGGGAAACGAATCCCCAGCGACAGGTCGCTTGGGAAAGACCTCAAGTGTCGCTGGGGAAACTGGTAAATGCTGTAGTGAATATACATGTAAGAGTTGGTTCAAAACGTGCAACCACGATTAACAAAAAAGTTATCAATTTATGACTAGAAAAAAAAAAAGGGTAAGCAATCCCAAAAAAAAAAATATATAATTTTTCAAAATTTATTTTAAGTGAAAAAAAAAAGTAAATTCTTTAAATGTTCAAGTCGCTCAAATTATTCATCTTTTCTAGAAAAAAAACATGACTTTTCAAAATAAATAAGGCGATTTGAGTGACTAGTCGCTCAAATAAAATGCTGCCTAAAAAGTCGTCTAAAGTACAATCATGAGACACTTGTCAACATTTTATTTGAGCGATTTGGGTGACTTGAAAAAGTACCTTACAAAAAAAGTCAGCCATACAATCGAAGAACACTTGTCAACATTTTATTTAGCGACTAGTCGATTTGTCTATTTTTAAAAGTCATTTTTTTTACAATTTAGACGAGTTGAACATGCATTTAGAGAATTTTCTAAAAAGAAAGTTTGTGAGATGAAATACAGTAAATTAAAAGGAAAAATGATTGTGGGATCTAAATTGAAACGCCCAGATTTTTTTTAATTTAAAAATCCGTAAACTTTATACATTGATAAAACTAGCGGAAGTGTATTTTCGACATCATACAGGCTTATTCCAAACGTCCCATTGAAATACTAAACTTTACAAAAATACATAACGGTGACTCTTTAAACTTGGTAAAGAAGCTGGTTCTTGATTTAGGGGCATTCCAAACTGATAACAAATGATGGAAATGAGAAGCTCGTTACCTAACCCGCGAGCTACACCATTTTAACCCATTATGCCCCATTTAGCATGTACATGATCTCATCTTGCATACCTACAAAAATATAAACTGAGAACGGTAAGTCTATAAGACTTAGTGAGATAACGGAACTGTATTAAATCATAATCTGAACATAAACATGATGCTGAGTAAGTATATATACAATACTATTATGACTACATGAATCATAATATTAACTAACTGCATAAGCATGACAGCACTGATTAAACACATGATACACCATATTCGTCGAGTACATAAGTATACTAAGTGCATAACTGACTGCATAAATAAGCACATACTTAGTGCATAACTGACTGAGTACATAAGCACATAGTGAGTGCGTAAAGCACATAGTGAGTGCGTAAAGCACATACTGACTGAGTGCATAAGCACATACTGACTGAGTGCATAAGCACATACTGACTGAGTACTTATAGTACTATACTCGCTGAATACATAACTGACGAGCCATATAAGCATGTAATCATCCATATAGGATGTCTGAGTTTCAATTTTGGAACATTCACTATTCTAAGGCTCGATTCTCCACTAAGGAGGTCTAAGTTCCAACTTTGTTTGGAACACATGTGTAATCACATAACTGACTACATACTGATAGTACTAAATACATTAAGTAATGCATAAAGTACCATTATGACTAATTAAGTGCATAAAGCACTTGGCGCGCCTTAAAAACTGCATAAGCATATACCTAATAGAATTTGACATACATATATATAAACGCATCGCATGCCAGAAGTGCATAAAGCATTTTGCACACATTACTAAACACATATAACATTCATATATAATTTAAGGTTAAACTAAATACTTACGCTTGACTATAACATGATACTAAGTTGGGCTGGAACTGAGACTAAGCTAAATATAGAAACTAAGCAATAATATGGTTACGAGGTCAAATTAAGATATAATACTAAAATTGTACTATAACATAAACCAAGGCTGAGTTATAACTTGATACTACAGTTGAACTACAATATAAAGTTAAACTATAATATAAAGCAGAACTACTATAAACATAATGTTGAGACCAACTATAACATATAACTGAGTCTGCGTTATAAATAATATTAGGGTTGACCACGACATATTAAGTAGTAAAACAATCAGGTCTACTTAATACTGAATACTGCTAAACAGGTCAGCATGACGATGAATATGACCAAACAAGTCAACATGATGATGAATATGACCAAACATGTCAACATGATAGTTAATATGACCAAACGGGTCAACATGATACTTAATATGACAAAACAGGTCAATATGATACTTAATATGACCAAACAGGTCAACATGATAGTTAGTACGACCAAACGGGTTAACTTGATGCTTAATATGACCAAACGGGTCAACTTGGGTCAACTTGATGCTTAATATGACCAACGGGTCAACTTGAGTCAACTTGATGCTTAATATGACCAACGGGTCAATATAATACTTAATATGACAAAACTGGTCAATATGATACTTAATATGACCAAACATGTCAACATGATACTTAATATGACCCAACGGGTCAACTTGATATTTAATATGACCAAAGGGGTCAACATGATACTTAATATGACCAAACATGTCAACATAATACTTAATATGACCCAACGGGTCAACATGATACTAATATGACCACACGGGTCAACATGATACTAACATGACCAAACATGTCAACATACTACTTAATATGACCTAACGGGTCAACATGATACTAATATGACCTCACGGGTCAACATGATACTAATATGACCTCACGGGTCAACAAGATATATAACTTGCATAGTACTTGAGATATAGCAAGGCATATATATACTAAACACGCTTAATCTACTAAACATATTAACTGAAAATCCGTTACTCACCTGGGCCGTATAATGCAAGATGAATGATTCTGAATATGCCTCGAACACCTATATCATGATAGATGTACACGTATAATGTTAACACATAACAACTAGGCATGAATATAACATGATAATTCAAATATAAGTGCAACTAAGCACACATAAACTAACTATAATGCATAAACTCATAAACTAGTTATGGCATAAATCTCGCCAAACATGCACTACTATGCTCGTGAACTCGAGCTAAGCTAACCAAGTATTGTCACTTGGTTCTATACTTTCATAACATGAATTATAACCATATGGGCTGAGAACATAAGCTATCATAGCATATAATCACCCGGGACTTGCAAAAACATAATATCATGTCATAATCATCAAAACACTTAAGAAAGTGTTTGCTGATTTTCTATAGCAGCGTATAAATGCATCTTTTTGACTCACTTAACTACTTATACAGGTCATGAGGCTATTTTTCTATGAAATTATAATATTTTCCCTTTCCGAAAAGGTATGGAACGCGCCAAACGGAGCTACGGTCTATCCGGTATGAATTTTTAAAGTTCGGTTTGCTGCACATTTCAGGATCAGCCCTTGCTGTACTAAATCACGTTTTAGACCAACTTAACTACTAAATGAGCAAAAACTTTATGAATAACAACTGAAGTAGACACCTTAGGATTTTCAGAAAGTCCGGCCATGATTCAATCCGAGCTTTTATCAATTTTATATGATTTTTCAAACATGACTAATCATAGCTGAAAATTTCAGCAACTTGTTTAACATCATAGATCATATAAAGGGGTGTTTGGTTCAACTCAATAATCAATATAAACACCTCCTAAACATCATAAATTGATCATTAACATAATCCCATCATAAACCCTAATAATCATATACATAATCATAAACTATAAATCTTGAATTCATCACATAATCATGTATAACACTTGCTAATCATAACCACATAACTTGTATTCTTGTTTACACATATAATTAATCACTTACTTGATATTGGAGAAGAACACAATAACCTCTTAAGCTCTTGATTCATAATAACCATTCAAGCCTTGATATCTTTGTTTGATTCTTGATAGGGCTTTGATAGAGATCATGATATCTATGGAATTCTTCAAAGTGAAGAAAGTATTTTTCTCCTGCTTCTTCTTTTCTCTAAGTCGTGAATGGGAGGGAGAGAAGTATATCTCTTCTAAACCAACTTATAGTAATTACAAAATATATCTGGAACTTTTATTTTTTTTATAGTTTGGATATTTGTCACATTTAGCCCTCATAGTAAAATTGTGTTACAAACTGAATCCGAACTATATAACTCATATTAGTTGCTAAGTCCCGACTACTTATATTATTAATTCCGCCAATAGTGGGACTTTTGTATTTATTCCTCTAATTTACTAGATGTAACCAATAGGAATTTAGATAAATCCGCTATTATTTTCTATAAAAATCGGGATGTTACATAAATGTATGCTTAAATTTATGCTGATGTGATAGTGTCTTATTGATTTGTGACGAAGTGGGTCGATCTATTATTACTAGTGTCACATTTTGAAGACCTGACAACAACAACAACAAGCAAGAACAAATACGAAGCAGATGATAAGCCTGATGGATGGTTTTATTTGAGCGTGGTTTAGCAATAGGTTTTTGGGGTGTTATTGGTATCTTGCTGCTCAAGAAGCTTTACATGTTGGTTGAGCTTAGTAGGTTACCATGGATAAGACATGCGTTTCAGTTGCCAGGAGAGTTTACAAAATGAAAAAAAGGAATACCAGCTGCAAAGATCCTTTACAATGCATGTATCTGCGGAATTTAAAAACAACCATCCTTGATTTTATTTTTCTCTACATTTGTATTGTAGGTGTGTTTTCTAATAGTAAATCAAGAAATGTATCTTTGCAAATCGTGTTTTTTAAATTAATTGACTGGATTGAAAACCATATTTAACATTTATGAGATATTTTTAGGTGTTGTTTCTCAATTTCCCCTGTTTTGAGTGCATCTTATACTCTGCTCTAGCTCCTCACTAATACCGTTTGCTGAGTCGTAACACTCCATATTTACAGAGGAACCATGTGTGAAGATTTGAAAGCAATAAATAAAAATTACAGTAGTTGACTAGGAAGTAGCAACCTTGACCACTTTATTTATTTATTTACAGATTTAAATTTTAGAGGTGTGGTACTGTAGTGTGCAAAGTAGATCTGAATCAGCAGGTAATAGACTCCCATACAAAAAGTTTGGTTACTTTTGAACTAGTTTATCTTTGATGCGAATTACATACCTTACACGGAGCGAAACCTGTACTTATATACTGATTGAACTTTGTATGACAGTAACTCATGCCATAGAAGCAAGTTCTCCTTTGTTTATGCAATCGTTTATCAAATAGGTGATAAGAAGCTATTAAAAAAAACCTCGAAGGAATAAAATAGTTTGTTTATCAAAAGAATGCAAGCTGGTAGATACAACTTGGCCATTGACCCATAGCCACATTAATGACTTCCAAAGTCTTCCATGGTTAATATGGTTCTGTTCGTTAACGGAATTACTAATTAACTAGTTTGCTTGTTACAAGGAACCATTAGTTCATCTTAAAGTATATATACTTTTTTCAAATTTATATATCATTGAAAGTTTTTTTTTTGGATTAATTATGGGGAATGAGTGGGGTTGTTTAAGGCTCCATCTCGTTTTCGCAAGTATCTTTTTGGTTGCATCCACATTGAATGCTCAAAATAAGACAGTTGGCTGCTCCGAACAAGAGAGGCTAGCTCTTTTCACGTTCAAATACAGCATCAAGTATGACTTTAAAATGCTGTCATCCTGGGTCGGTAATGACTGGTGCCTGTGGAAGGAGTCGGCTGTGATGGTGTTACTGGAAGTATTGTCAACCTTCATCTGAGGGGAAATTGTAGGGGATGGGGATCTTATGATTCTTACCTTGAAGAAGATTACTACTTAGTTGGTGATGATGTGAACCCATCTTTGGCAGATTTGATGCATCTAAGACATCTGGACTTGAGTGGGAATTATTTCCAAGGAAGCCGGATCCCTGAATTTATTGGATCATTTAAGCAATTGAGGTACCTTAATCTCTCTAATGCGGCTTTCAGTGGTAATATTCCTCCTCACATAGGAAATCTTTCTAATTTGAAGGTTCTTGATCTTGATACATGGTTATACCAAAGTTGGATCGAATCAGATGATCTGGCTTGGGTTTCTAGCCTTCCCCTCGAGTATCTTGATTTGAGCTATGTGGGACTTGTTGGAGCACAAAACACTGACAAAGTTTTTTACTCAATTCCTTCATTAACTGTGTTGAATTTGAGAGGCTCTTCCAATTTAAATGCTATTTTTGGTCCTCATGTCAATTCAAGTAGACCATTTCCCAACATCAAACACCTTGATCTTAGTTCAAGCTTTTTTCTCCATGGTCAAATTTCAATCCTTTTTCAAAACATGACTTCCCTGTCATTCCTTGATCTTTCATTGTTTGATCTTAGTTTGGCTTGGAACTCTGGAAACTTGCTAATCGACATCCCTTCTTTATCAGAGTTGTATTTGTCATCCTGTGGTATCCTTAACACGCATCTATCTCCCACTAATTTTAATTTCAGCGCCCGTTCTAACATCCAGCACTTAGATCTTAGCCATAATTTGATTGAAGGAATATTTTCACCAGTCTTAACAAACATGACTTCACTAAGGGTCCTTGACCTTTCACAAAACAGCCTAAATTCATCAATTCCTTTCATGCTTAACCTTATGAAGCTCGACCTTTCTTACAATAGTTTTGAGCAGTTTGATCTTATTGGAATCTGGAGACAATGTCATCTCAAGAAATTGAGCTTGACGGGAAATTATCTTGGGGAAGAAATGATTGGCCCATCGACAAACATGTCCGAATGTTCCCACTATGATTTGGAGATTTTGAATTTAGATGAGAATCAATTAATGGGCTCAATTCCAGACTCTCTTGGAAGAATGACAAATTTAAGAGTCTTAAATCTCAGGTCAAATAGATTAACTGGACCAATCCCTGAAGCTATCGGGAAATTAAGGTCGCTGCAGGGATTAAATCTAGCGTATAACCAATTCAAGGGCCCAATACCAGAAATTTTGGGAAGATTAACAACTTTAACAGATTTGCTTCTACAGTCAAACCAGTTAACAGGTCCTATCCCAGCATCTCTAGGAAGACTTACTCTCTTAAAAGAGTTTTCTGTGGCTTCAAATTTGTTAAATGGGACGATTCCTTTTTCAGTTGGGCAGCTAGCCAATCTTGTTTATTTAGACATCTCTTACAATTCCTTAGAAGGAGTAGTTTCGGAAGCCAACTTTGCTGATCTTTCAATGTTGAAGTACTTGGATGCAACTTCTAATTTAAACTTGATATTCAATTTCTCACATGAGTGGATACCACCATTTCAACTAAAAACAGTTCGACTTGGTTCTTGCAAGATTGCAGGTGATTTTCCACAGTGGTTTCAAACTCAAAGGAAGATTGAGGAGTTGGTGTTGTCTAATGCTAGTATATCTGGACCTCTACCAACATGGTTCCGGAAAATGGCCGTCATTCCTGTCTTAGATCTTTTTCACAACAACCTCACTGGACCTTTGATAAACCTCCCTCTTGGAGACCGATTCCTTGGATTGAATGAATTTGGACAAAGGTTATTCTTGCAAGGTAACCTTTTCTGTGGCTCAATTCCAACTTCATTGTGCAGAAGAACAAACTTGCAACTTCTCGATGTTTCAAGAAATCGGTTATCTGGGAAAATTCCTGAGTGTGTCGAGAATTTACAATACTTGATTATGCTGATGCTTAGCTCAAATGCGCTGTCTGGTGTCCTTCCAGGCTACTTAGGCAATGTATCTTCATCATTGGTATGGCTACAACTGAATGACAATAAGTTTTATGGAGAGCTTCCTCGAAGTCTAGGGAATTTAGGATCCTTGAGAGTCTTAGACTTGGGTGAAAACGAATTCACTGGAAACATACCGAAATGGCTTGGAGAAAATCTGGGACTTCTTATTGTTCTTAGGTTGCATAAAAATAACTTCACTGGAGGAAT
Organism: Chrysanthemum makinoi; assembly: GCA_910596185.1. NCBI lineage: Eukaryota > Viridiplantae > Streptophyta > Magnoliopsida > Asterales > Asteraceae > Chrysanthemum > Chrysanthemum makinoi. The sequence goes on along the minus strand of OU343225.1, from coordinate 326,806,487 downwards.
TCTTCAATCTTTATGCAAAAAGCCGCATCTTCAAATTTTGGATGTCGCGCACAACAACTTTACTGGACACATCCCGGATTGCTTTGGGGAGCTAACTGGCATGATTAATCATAAGGCAAGCCTGGAAGGAGTGGAAGATTTTCGTGATGGAATATCCAGTTCTCACCAGAATTTGATCCAGGTTTTGAACGGTGCTTATCTTGAATATTCAAAAACTTTGGATTTAGTTTTTAACATGGATCTTTCAAGCAATAAACTTACCGGAGAAATACCTCAAGAGCTAACTACACTGACTTTGTTGGTGGGTCTTAATTTGTCCAATAATCATCTCAGTGGGAAGGTTCCATACAACATTGGTAACATGAAGGCGTTAAATTCTCTCGATTTATCACAGAATAAGTTAACAGGGATGATCCCTCCAGGCATGGCAGCTTTGAATTTTCTGAGTCATCTAAATTTGTCACATAACAACTTGTCAGGACGAATTCCAACTGGAAATCAATTGCAGACCTTAACTGATCCGTCAATATATGCTGGCAACAGAGATCTTTGTGGAGTTCCACTGACAAAAAATTGCTCTAATCATGTAGACCTAACAACCACACCAGACACGAACAAAAACAAAGCATCTGACAAGCCTATGGTATTGTTTTACTTGGACATATTGTGTGGTTTTGTAACAGGTTTTTGGGGTATTATTGGAGTTTTGGTATTAAAGAAGCGATGGAGACAAAAGCTTTTCATGTTTTCCGAGGCAACAATCGACAAGATACATAATGCAGTCATGGTGAGAGTTATCAAGCTAAAAACGCGAACCCAAGCAGAGGACATCTGAAACAGGGCCCATAACAACACCAAGATTTCAGTTGTTTTAACTAGAAGTTAGTACATGTATTTACTTCAACGCAGTTGTAATCCATTTCAGATAAATCAAATGTTTGTTATCGATTTGATTAAGGTGGTGATACATTGTCCTTAGCTTATATAAAAATTAATTGTTTGATCCATTTCAGTTTTAATTGTGTGTAGGAATCACTACGAACACCCCCAAACAGACCTCCATGAGGCGGTAAAGTTTAGCTTTCATTTAAGTACACCTCATCAAGCAACTGAATCAAGTTCCCCTGTGAAGCAGTCATAATAACTGCAGTTTGATCGATTTGGAGAACCCGAAAGCCAAACATATGTTACTCAAGTTCGTTATACAACAGGGATGTATTTCCATGTTTTAATTTCCAGTTTTTCTTGTTAGTAATACACTAATATATTGTGTTAGGCAAAAAGCAGTAACCAATGACAAGGAATGAGTAAAGCTAGTGACCAAGGATACAAGAATTTGTATTTGTACACTAATTTTATGTGTTAACAAATTTGATTAAATATAAATGAGAAAAAGTTCTTTCAAACAAAAATGCGGTGAACCGGATTCGAACTCGGGTCAGTAGCATAATATTTTAGGCTTATAGGAAAAGCTAAATCTTGGTTTTGTAAGTATTTCATGTTGTTTTTGGATTTTCGGTTTTCATAAAAGTAATTTATTAGGCAAGTCGTATAAAAAGATACTAAATTTTGGTCATTTTGAATCATAAAGGTATTCGACCTTTTTTTTTCAGCTTAAGTATCGGAATTAATTTTGTGTGCAATGTAAAGTTTTCAACATTTTCTCATCTGCTCGAAAGATGTTAATCATTCATTTTTAGATGAAATGGTTAATTACTACTAAGGTGTATCACTCAAGTTGGACATTAAAAGTTATTTTCGGCTAAAATTATGACCCGTAACCTTTTTCAAAAATTCAGGAAGTTTACATTGCACAAAGTATAAACTTCGATGCCTTAAATTGAAAACAAAAAAGCTGAATACCTTATATTTAAAGGAAAAGTTTCTTTTTTTTTTACTCAAGATGACATTTATTTCCAACTTGACTCGCTTTTGTGGCATATTGATAAAACTAAGACACTGAATCACGTTTTGCCGATTTTCACCTTCTGCACCTACTACACACCTATTTCTAACCTATTTATCGTTTTATTTAGCAGCTACCACACCCTCAACTTCACATAATCAGTCATATCTCCTCGCACGTACCTCCATTCTCGTCCGTTTGCATGCACACCGGATTTGACAAGAACAATGTCGAAAATGTTTCGATCCAGTTGCGAGGTGAAGGTCACATGATAAAGAAACGGGGCCCCGTTCACACCCAACGGTTGCATTACTTTGATATCTGGCTAAGCGATTACGGATGTTTCAACTGAACAAGTTGTTATTTTTATAGTGATGGTGAATATGTTGCGAATGAAGGTGAGGGGAACCCTGACAAGACCGTTGTTTACCTTTCCAATAAAACTTGAAAACTTAAAATTCTAACATCAATATCTAGTTGTTTTTATTTCCTATAAATCCACTCTACATTTTTGTACTTCAACCTATCCATCTTAAACTCCCTTACCAAAAAACATTATCTTAAACTTTACTTATGATATCTCCGGCTACTCTATATTTACCACTTTACGAAGATTTAACGACAGAGTTTAATGGAAATCGAGAACTTTGACGGCTGGTTTTCCAACGGTCCAATTTTTTTGACGTGTTCGAGAAAATGGTTGCGGTAACAGCCAAGCCACTATATGGGTGGCTTTGCTTCTAAAACACCAACAATCTAAAATGTTTGTTTTCCTGGTGTTTGAAGTATCTTAGGTCACCAACAAAACGCAGGGGCATCAAAAATCTGGTCACGCCTCTTTGCATGAACCAAAGGTGGGAACTTGAACATACAATACCTATAAAGTACATAGTTGTTTGTCAAACATAACCACCCTCACTGCACCTTTTGCATCCATTTTCCCATCTTGATTACATCCTTTCGTGTGAAGCATAGTAGATGAAGTCATGTGTTTAAGGTGAAGATGCTTCAACTTAGATTGTTTCTACATGAATCCTAGATTAAAAGATGAGGTCATGGATGCAAAAGTGCAGTGTCGTACGTGTGGTCATATTTTATAAGAGACAAGGCAAGCTAGCTATGTAGACTTTCAACGTATTACTCATTTAAGATATTGTCTTAATTAATTTTTTTGGTTAAAAATATATGTATACACATATACAACTGTTATCATGACAAATTTTGGGACCATGGACGGTCGCCCACTCACAAAAACGGCTCTGACTATTGTGTTATATTTTAGATGCAAACCAGAAAAGTCACTTGTTGAACAAGTACTGTATTAACAGGTTTGATAAGTGTTTATAGGTTCAACAAATATGAATGTTATTAAACTTTGGATGATCCTAACTTAAAAAATAGATTCAAGTACTTTTGTGGTTGTGGTAGCTAAAAGTTATACTATTATATTTAGTCTAGATAACTTAAATCGATGAATTTATAGAAAAGTAATGCATACATTATAAGTAGTATAATAGAATAAATGATAACCACTTTTGAGTCTTGACATCTTTAAAGAACTTTTAGGCCGGTAGCAGTAGTGACCACTGACCTGAGTCGACCTTGTCACATCAGTTTTTTTTCTCCGACGATTAAACGACGACCTAGTTGCCACCGTGGTGACTAGAAGGTGTTTTTTTTTTTTTTTTTTTTTTTTTTTTTTTTTTTTTTTTTTAAACAAAGTTAAACTTCATTAATAAAAATACTTAAACATTACAACAATAATTAAAAACTTAAACTAATAAAACGTAGACATTACAATACTTATTAAAAAATGAAACTAATAATCTAAGTTGTAACGTTCTTTGATTGCTTCCTTAAGTTGTTGAAGTTCTTGTAGTTGTCATGCGGGCATAGTTGGGTCGAAGGGTGTGTTGTAGAAAATTAAGTCTTGTGTCCGGTTTGATTGTGATGTCAATGCAAGTTGTTGATGTTGAATCTCAAGTTTGATATTCAAAACCGGGTGCACGAAAACGAATACCCCGATTTTGTGGTGGTGTTACATCGGTTAATTCAAACGGTTGATCCGGTGAGAAATTCAAATTCGGGGAATTTTGGGGAAGTCGGGATCGTCGGTTTTTTGATATGGGAGTCTTTTTTTGTGACATGATGAATATTGATGAAAAGTTGTTTGAATTGTGTGTTTAAAAATGTGTTTGAAGTTGGAATTTATAATGTTGTAAAAGTGGTAAAGTTTTAAAACGGTACCAAAATTTGTCCACAAGTGATCATCGAACTCAGTCGAATGAGTGAACTAGCTCGTCCAAAATTGGTCGACCGACCGAACACAACCTTTGTGTCACGGTAGGGCAACCGAAGGAAAACCGGGCACAACTTTTTGGGTCGACCGACCCATTGTGGTAAGCCTTATGGTTGTGGTAGCTAGAAAGTGGATACAATTGATATTTAGTGTAGATATAGATATATAACTTATTTTTGCTGAACTAAGTAACCTTTACTATAATTTATACACACATATCCGTTTAGCTAATGGAGTCGGTAATGGGACCAAAGATGCTACTATAAAAGTGCTCTCGTTTGATGCAAAGCATATTTGTTCAACTATAAAACAACTGATTACATATTCTAGACTAGAAACGGAATCAGGGGTGTCCCTGAACACCCATAGATATTTATGTTGTAATATTAATTTTGTTATTAAACATCGATTTTTTTTAAATGCACCTGGTTCTTAAAAATTATATTTATAGTATTGTTTAGTTTATTTCAAGTGCACAGGGTCGTCCCATGAATCGGCAAATTTTTTTTGAGCCCTGTACAAAATTATATAATGAGGCATTTTGTTAAGCAATATTATATATAAAGTGTCAACGGTTATAAGATATAATGCAATTAGTTATCTAAACATTCTAACATATTACTCATTTAAGATATTTTCTCATCTAAATACTTTTTTCTTCGTGAAAAATATGTCTACACATGCATATAATTATTAACGGGACAAATTTTGGGGCCCTAAAAATTCTGAGGCCCTGAGCGGTCGCTCACCTTGCACACCCTCAAAAACGGCCCTGCAAGTGCACCTGATCACATCGCGTCCGGTTTTCATCCCTCATTCTCATGTATAAACTGCTCAAGAAACAATTGATAGTTGTTTATACTTTATGATCATTTTTAGAGGACTCAAGAAACAATTGTTAGTTGTTTATACTTTATAACCTTTTTTAGAGGACTCTTGAACTCGTGTGTGTTGTATGATAGAGTACCTATTAATAATTTTTCAAATTTTTTACATGCGAAGCTTATATAATTCCTAAGAAAATGGCGTTTGCTTGTAATAAAACTTATTAACAATATAATATAAGCAAGTTTTCAATTATTATTAGTTATCTAAAAGGCCATTCATGCAGTCTTTTTCACAAAATATATTTTTATCTTGATTAATGAATTATATGCTTTTTGACAGAGATTGATCAAATAAAAAACAAATATCATGCAAGTATCTTATACTACGTATTATTGCAAGTCCTTATCTTGATTTGTATGTGTCCTTCTTGTTGGATTCTCCTAGCTTTAACAAATAAGCTTCCAACCCAATAATTACGTAATAAAGTTCGTTTGTCCTAAAAATACATAGTTTATTTTATTGTATTTTAATATCAAGTATTTTTTTTAACATGTGTGTCAAAAACTAAATATTGAGTATTCTTTTTCATAATAGCTCAAACGAATATGCCTTATAAAGCTGGTTACAATGGGTGTGACCGGTCATTTTTCGCCTTTATTTCTCACATGTCACACCATTGAAAAACACACATGTCACACGTGACCCGAAGAAAAAAAGAAGAGTGAATGATGAGGGTGCTCACCACTCGAGTACTGTGTATCTTTATTATTATTTATTTTATTTGTGAGTGTGTGTGTGTGAGGTACTTTGTGGGGTAAGTTTATTTAAAATGAGTTTTTTTAATGATGGTGAGAAAAGTGGTGACCATTGTTACTGAAAAATGAAAGGAATGGTGATGTGTTGAATAGTGATGTGGCGTTAAGTTGAAATGTGAGAGGAAGGTGACTATTATGTCTAGTGTAAATAGTATAAGGTTTTTATAAGATTTATGTTGTTGCTGTGTTGGAAAAGGGAGCGTTTGCGGAGAAAATAGGTTTTAGGTTTAATCTTAATTTTTTCCTTATACGCCAAAGATCTTTTTTTGGCTTTCTCTTTAGGCCTATATCTCTTATCTTTAGGAGGTCTTCCTCCATTAGCAGGTTTTAGGTTTAACTTTAATTTTTCTGGTTTGCAAGAAACAACTAGATATTTATTGGGTTTGTTCTTGGGAGAGATTCGATTGACATTCACAGATGTAGAAGTTAGAGTTTCTCTGTTTATTTAAACATTTGTACGTAAAAAGTTTCTTTAAAAAACCAGATATGTAGGCATAAATACTACATCCGTCCTATAATAATTGTCCACTTTGACTTTTTCAAGTATTTTTTATTCAATTTTGATTATAAATATTTTTAGTTGTGTAACATAGTATTTGATGAAAAATATATGAATATATTGAGTTTTAAATGTATTTTTATTTGGTATAATTTTTATCAAGTATTATATAACATAAATAACAATATTAATAGTTAAAGTTAAATAAGAAAGACTAAAAAAAGTTAAAGTGAACAATTATTATAGAACGGAAGAAAATATTACTTTAACATAAAAAATTGGTATCAAGATGGTGGTGCAACAACTCCACACATGACACCCCATAAAATAAAAAGCTGCTAGCTAACTAAAAGTATTAAATAAACTAGTGTAACTAATTTTGAGTCAACATGTGGACTATGCAGAAACGCATCTGCGGTTGTAGTGGTTTAAAATGTGTTGAAACACATGCTTGTACTAAAATAATGTTGGAATATAATGATTCAACATTTCACAATAATAAGTTTCATATTTTCAAAAATATTAAACATGTTTAAAACCAAAAACGTTAAACAGATTCAAAAAAAAAGGGGCGGGGGGCCGAAGCCGCTTGTTAAAAGTACAACTAATACTATTTTTATCATCATTGTTAATTTTACGAGTTTTTATTGAGTTTTATTACATCCTATACATGATAAATAAATCTCTAACACTAGTCCTAAGTTGATTAACAACTTATACGTATCAAATTGTGAAATCAATTGGGAGTATCTAGTGACAACTCACTTGTAAACTGTCATCTTAAAAATATAAGAGGTATAAAGTTTATTTTTTGTTAGGTAAAAATAAATTTAAAGTGATTATGTCAAACTTTTAATAAGAGAGAATTTTACTTAGTTTGAGTATATATGTAATAGTAAGTATAAAACTTGTAAGCATGGTTAACAAAAATTTTTATCAAATTATATGACTATGTTTGACATAAGGCTTATGAGTGGTTATTGAGACGAAGGCTTATAAAATGAGTCGTCTTATAAAATAAGTTTTGTTTGTCACACAGGTTTATGCAAGCTTATAACTTACAAAATAAGCCGTAAGCCTAAAAAAAAAAGATTTATAAAGAATTATATCTAGTTAAATTGTTTAAATACCTTTAAAAATATAATTGATTATCACATAAAAACCGAAAATATATATAAATTTAATTAAACTCAATCTTTTAGCTTATACTATAAGCTCTAGCCCATTCTATCAAACATACCTTAGAAAAAAGGTAAGCAATGTATATAAAAGGAAAATTTTTTTGCTAATTTTTTTTTACCACAAGTGAAAAAAAGAAAGGAAAAAAGAAAAAGAGGTTTTATGACATGACGAAATACGGTAAATAAAAAAGGGGTCTCAAGAGACAGAAAGACAGCAGTCAAGTCAAGTGAGTCACCCGCGTTTTTCCTCTTCACCGCCATAAAACCCTTCACATGTGTCATTCAATCACACCCTCTCTCTCTCTCTCTCTAGATCTCAAACACACACACTAACATGAAACAAAAGTAAGTGCACCATGTGCTGTTACTAGTTTAGTTCAACTGTAGAATCTGTGTCTTATTAATAATGGACTACTACTAAGATTTCATTTTGTCGACACCCTTAACTGGAGCAACTCAACAATGAAGAACAACAAGAACAAACACTTGTTCTTCTCATTGTTGTTTCTGTTCATCTTTATAGTAAGTTGTGACTCAGTTTTCTCAGACCAAACTGATCAAATCAACTCTATCCTAGGTATGTACTATTCCTACTAATGCTGCTACATTTATATTTATTTATAGGGTTTATCAATGTCTTGTCTTTGTACTGGTTTATGTTTTACTCTTGTTGTACTTATGGGTCAATTCTAAAAAGTACAAATTTTCCTTTTTTCCCCTTGATATATCACATTTAACTTTTTTATGTATCAGTTGTTATAAGTAACTAATGTTGCTGATTTTAGTGTTATCAATTATCTAATGGGTTAACTGATCCATGATTTTGTGGCATATTTTGTTAGACAGATTGGTTTATTTGGGTGTATAGTCTTCAAATTTTGTTTATTTACCTATGCATACCACGAACCAGTTCCTAAAATCATTGGCTTCTGATAACATCTGTGACATATACGGTTGATCATTGTAGGGGAAGGTAACTTGGGTCATTCTGGAAAAGGGATCATGAGCTCATCAGCAGCTGAAGCCCCTGGTCCTGCCAGTGAACCATCCAGTGCCCTTTTGTTGGCGGGGTCGAGGACTAAAAGACCTGATATTCTCAACCGATTCAAAAAGTATCGTGGCGGGTGGGACATCACTAGTAAGCATTATTGGGCAGTAAGTTCTCTTTCTTATTAGTACTCAGATAACACAGGATAATGTTTGGATGTGCGTTTGGAAGTGATTATCACAACCACATAATAAGATAGTTCGTTGCTTAAATATAGGGGTAGTTTGGTAATTTACTTCTATAGTTTCCTTAACTATCTGCTTACGTAATTAACAAGATTGATTGAATTTTTTACTCTAAATAGTCAGAAGTTATAAGATGTAAATTTTCTCGTCAAGTCCATTTATGTAATGACATTGTCGACAGTCTGTCGGATTTACAGGGGCTGCTGCTTTGATTCTTGCTGTCATATGGTTTGTGTTCTTCGGTTTAGCCATGATCACACATCACTATTGTGGATGGAGAATAGATATCAAAGGCAAGGAATCTCAACGTTCACAGATGATCTGTTTGGTTTTACTTATCGTCTTCACGCTTGCTGCAGCGTAAGTATCTGATATATCATCTTTACTGATATCATAGTTTTTCCGGAAAACAAAAGAAAATGCGTAAAATGAGAATCGTGACTACTTTGACTTCTAATACTACTTTCAATTTCGAAAACATCAATATATATGGTTATTTCCAATTCCAAGCATCTTTTTATTGTAGTTACATATCAATAAATCTTGTTTTCTTACAGGACTGGATGCATCCTTCTTTCAGTCGGGCAGGATGAATTTCATGGTGAGGCAATAGACACGTTAAATTACGTTGTTAACCAATCAGATTACACAGTTCAGACACTTGTAAACATCACGGGGTATTTAGCACTAGCAAAAACCGTCAATGTGGCACAGTTTTACCTTCCTTCAGATGTGAAAGACAGCATTGACAAGCTGAATATCGATTTAAATAAAGCATCTGATACATTAGGGCGGAAAACACATCAGAACTCACGAAAAATAAGAACTGTCTTTGATGCTGTGTAAGTTTGTCCTGAAAGATATTTCTTCATGAACAGTCCCTATGGTTCGGTTATAAAGTTCCCGATACTTAATTCATTTTATATGTTTATTTCAGGAGATCATCAATGATTACTGTTGCAATAGTAATGCTTCTAGTTTCTATTATAGGCCTTTGTAAGTTTTCATAATGAGTTCATCTATTGTAACTTTATGTACGTTTTGACATTTTAGTTATTACAGTTCTCATTTTTCTTTTTACTGCTGCAGATTTGTCGATTCTTGGTCACAAAAATGCAATCCACTTGTAAGCTCATCTTTTGTAATAGTAAAATGATTCTTGTTGTATACTAAATCCATAATTGTTTGAGTGTGATCTTTCATTTTGTTGATAAACATTCTTATTTTTGCAGATTCATTATTGGTGGATGGTTACTTGTTGTGGTCACGTTGGTCTTATGTGGGGTCTTCGTTATCCTTAACAAGTAAGATTAAATTTTGATGTTAAATTTGAAACATGATTAATGTTGGATAAGTACTCGGTATGACTATAATAGTCCAAATGCAGTGCGATCTCGGACACATGTATGGCTATGGGACAGTGGGTGAATCACCAGCATGCCGAAACTGCCCTTAGCAACATCCTTCCATGCGTTGATCAGTCTACCACGAACCAGACTTTATATAAAAGTAAACAGGTGATCAGCGATCTTGGAAATATAGTCAACGGGTTCATAGGGTCGTATGCAAACTCATATTCGGTGCCATCGGGTAACAATAACTATTATAACCAGTCGGGTCCATTAATGCCGTATGTTTGTACTCCATATGATTCTCAATTTCAAGAACGAGAATGCTCATCCACAGAGGTCTCGATGTCAAATGCATCTCTGGTACGTTCACTTTTCATGTTAAATAGACTATTTTCCTTCTTCAAGGTTACTGTAAAATATGCCAAGAAGTTATAGATCTTCTTTGTAAATGTTTATGGATGTAAATTAGACTGTTTTCCTTTATTTGTTGGCAATTAGTTAGGCTAGTCCACAAAAGTCAAATACCTTTCTGGTAGTGCATTGACTTTACGGCCAAAAAAAAAAAAAGTTTTTGCTACATTGAAAATTCATAAACATTTGTAATATGTAAATTACACATTCATTTATATCATAAATGCTCTAAACATGTGTAATTTACACGCATTTGTAAGATGGGAATCAGTGAATCACTAGTTACTTAGTTTGACCTCTAAAATGAAAATTCATAAACATTTCATCTCCTTATTCAACTGTAGGTATGGCAGAACTACACATGTACAGTCTCGGAATCCGGATTATGCACGGGCACCGGAAGAATAACCCCCGAGATGTACCAACAACTAACCGGAGCAGTAAACATAAGCTACGCCCTCCAACGCTACACCCCACCATTACTCAGCTTCCAAGACTGCAATTTTGTTCGTGACACCTTCACAACCATCACTTCCAACCACTGCCGGCCATTGCAACACCATCTTCATCTGGTCAACGCAGGTTTAGTCCTTGTTTCTGTAGGAATAATGCTTAGTCTTGCACTTTGGATCGTATATGCAAACCGCCCCCAAAGGGAGGAAGTGTTTGCTAAGATTACGTCAAAGATAAAAGGCAAATGCAATGTAAAGCTTTGTCGTGATGACCGTGCTATCGTTGATGTACCTTCAAGAAACATAACCCAAGTTTGAAATGTAGGAAATCATTAGATTTTAGAATGGTTTTTCTGTATCGGCTTTATGTTGATGTAATTTATTCAAAAGTGTAGTCGAGCATGGTTTCGAGGTTCAATGATTTCAAGTAGTTTATTTATTTTCGTTGTTTTGTTATGCAAGTAGTTGGGTTAAGTTGAACAATGGGGGAAACTGGACCGATCCATAAACGGCATAAAGCCACGTTTTTTCGTGCTATTTTAGACCGGGCCTAAGATAGATTTCGGCTTTAGCCCATATATATGTAATGTGTTCATCTATAATGTGTCATTGACAGAACTGTAAAGCCTGTATAAAATAAGTTTTAAGAGAATAAGAGGTGTCGGGATGTGGCCGAGCATCGGTCTAAGACCGGACGGGACCAGACCGGACCGCACCGGTAAAAACCGGACCAAACCGAGACCGAATTAGACCAAAACCACGGACCGAATGTGTTCGGTCCAGTCCGAGTTGGTCCGGTCCAAGAAGGCATTATTGGTCGGTTTGCACGTAAGACCGGATCGAACCGGACCGAGATCAAAATACATAAAAAGTTGAGACCGAGATTGGACCGCTGGTCTTTTGGTTCGGTCAGTCCGACTAGTTTTGAGGTCTGCGATGCTCAGCCTTAGATGTGAGTTGTAAACTTAGTTTGTAAGATTTAACAAACATAGTTTGTAAGATTTAACAAACATAATTACGTAACCTACTATATGAGATACTTATTGGATGTGCTTATGTTGCTTAAAGTTTATAACAATCCATTATCAGTTGTTTGAAACTTTGAATGTGATTTTTCTTTTTTCTTTTTTTTATATGTAATTAGGAGATTTAAAAGCATGTTAGCATTGTGTTGGTTGTAATGTAACAAAAGTATTCACTTCTGCACCGGTCAATAAGCTACACTTGAGGCCTCTTGGCCAGTATGTGAGTGGCCCAACAACTAAAAATGTATGGGTTCATGTCCTTGTTAGAGACATGTGATATTGTGATAAAATTTGTGAAATATGTGGTATAGGTTATAAAAATTTGCCGTTAAAAAAATAAGTTGATAAGCTACAACCATGCAAATATTATATATATATACTAACACCCGTTTTTGGGTCGTATAGAAATTTGGGTTATACATGTGTTGCTATCAAACTGCCATTGGTTCTTATATGTCTATACAAATTTATACTACCAAAAATAGATATGTGGCGAACTGCTATTGGCCAGAGTGTGTTTGGCAATTTACTCTTCACGGGCCTCTGAAAAACGTACACCAAATGTAGATACGTATGACCTGTACAAAAGAAATACTCCCTACGTCTCATATTAAGTGTTCACAATATGAGATATGAGACTTTAGTGGGTAAAAATAATATTTGATTGGTGGAGAGTGTAGTTAGTGGAATTTTCTAAAACTTTGTACATGATGTAGGCGAACACTTAATATAGGACGGAGGGAGTACTCATTAGACTTAGTTAATGACTAGAAGTTTCTCATTTGTACACATGTGATGTTGATTTGTACTGCGGAATGAGAACCACACAAGTGTACACCGACTTTGTACTAGAGCATGTGAAATCTGCATAAGAACTTTCTTGATGGTTCTTTCTCTTTGACCTTAAAAGATAAAGAACACACATTCAGAGACCACAACAAACTTCTGCTCATATGTAATTTTTTTATTACTCTTTATGGTTCATTATGCTTTAGTTTTGGTTAATTCATGATTTAATTTAGATATTTCTTTTATTTTTATTTTTCGTCCAAATTAGGGTTTCATTAATTTGGGGGTTTTCTTGATTTGTTTTGCAGGTTGCCTTGCTAATGTTGTTTGTAGCTAGGCCTTTTGAGGTGTTTGTTTCCAACTTTTATTATTTTGAACTTAGGGTTTCCTCATAATTTATTGCATCACAATTAGGTAATCTGGGATTATGTTTGTAGAACTGGAAATGCGTTTGGAATATGGAGTCATACCAAAATATATAGAGGCTTTTTTTTTTTTTCTTATTTTTTGTCTGTAACAAAACGAAGATAGCTACTTTCTTACTTATGATTCGCCAAATGCGGTTTTCTGAAGGTGTGTACAAAAATATAGTTTTAATGGTGTTTGGGTCATTCTATGGAATGTCCTTAGGTCATTTTAACTGTGGTTGGGCCGTTTTAATGATAATTTGGGCAATTCCAGCAGTAACATATAAATAAGTATCTGTAACGAACTTTGTATTTAGACAGCAGAAAACTACTCAAATAAGCAATTCCAAACACCCATTTAAACAATTGCAATTTTTACCACGGCTAACTTCAATGCTTGATTTGCAGGGCAAGTAAAATGGGAACAATGCTGATGTTGGGTCGTTTTACAGAAAACTGTTGATAAGCTGATGCAACGAATCAGAGAACTGCTCAAGCAGATGTTAGGTCATTTTCGGGTGCGTATCTGCTTATTTTCAATACTACCCAGAAATGATTATCCTGAGCAAATGATGTTAGGTCATTTTCGGGTACGTATTTGCTAATTTTGGATCATAAAAATGCGAATCTGATTAAGAAAAAGCGAATAAGAAACGAACGGGCTATGTATTTTTTGTCATATTGCATTCTGTTTTACTGAATAAGCAACTGTGTACACTCTTTCTCACGCACTTATTTTAAATCAGTTTACAACTATTAATTTATAAGCAAAAGACCATTAATGTCTTTTGCTAGGCTAAAAGAAGGGAGAAAGTCTTAGCTTTTGCGGTCTGTGGTAAACCAAATGCTTGGTGCGGTTCAACGAAATGCATTTGATATCCGAGGGTCATGGTGACCTGTACATCAGCAACATGAGGTTCCATTTCCACGTATACCGAACATGTATGGTTAATAATTGATTGCACCAACATGTTTTATGCAAAAAAGAATTAAATTTGAAGTTTTATAGGATGTATACAGTTGATGCCTTTTATGAATATGTTCGTTTAATGCTTTTAAATTTGTATACATGATTTTGGTATGGTCTTATAGTGTAGTTTAGCGTTTCGTAAGCTTATGCTTTGAAAGCATATTTCCAGAAATGAACACAGTAGGCTTTCTTCATTACAGGTGCTAATGTGGATGCAAAGCGTAATGATGGTTGTGCAACATTGTATGGCCTGCAGCGGAAGGTGACATTCGGATGGTCAAAGGTTTGTTGCGTCGGAACGAGAAAAAAGATGAATCTAACAACAAAGGGGTGAGTGAGTTTGCCTAATAGTTTCTTTATGCTATTAAATACATGTAACTGAAAATGAATGAGTTCATAAAATGCATCTCCTCCTAGAACTGCCATTTGGTGTGACTAGCCTACATCAGTTCACTATTACCCACGAGCATAATATTTTTCGACTTTCTTGACATGTTGTTAAGGCCTGTTTCGGTAGCTTATTTTCAGCAGCAATGTAGGCGCCTTGACATGTTCTTAGGGGCTGTTTCGATAGATTATTTTCAGCAACCATTTTGGGGTATTGACATGTTATTAGGAGTTGTTTGGATACCTTATTTTCACCAACCATTTAACGTCCTGACATGTTTTTAGGGGCTGTGCCGCAACCATACATACACAAATACATCACTCAGGTTACTATTGTTGTTTGTGAAGGGTATAACCTAATCAGGGATTTTGAAACCAAAATAGGGACTTTGGACCAAATTCGTTTAATTAGCACCAAAGGGTGATTTCTTTTACCAGCAGCAGCAATACTAACAAGCATATACATAAAAAAAAAAAAAAAAAAACATATTTATATGTTTATGCAGTTTGGTCTTTGCCACTATTGTCAACTAAAATACGTGGCATTGCGTATTGGTTAAATGAAATTGCAGGCTAACTCATTATTAGCTCGAGGTATGGACAATGGAAACTTTGAGCAAATTGTCGACTCCCATTTACCACGAGACTACAACCACAGTGAGATGGATCGTGTGCAACAGTGTGTACCAGTACAAATTGTCGACTCCCATTTACCACTAGACTACAACCACATTGAGATGGCAAGGATGGTATCGTGTGCATCACTAATGCTAACATAATTGTAATAAACACAATGCAAGCAGTGACGTTAAGAAATGCAGGGGATAAGGCAGTGCTGTATCGAGTAAGAATCTTAGGAACACAAGACACTCTCCTCGCTGAAAGTGGGTCCCATTACTTATATCAATTTTACATTCAATGATCTGTTGATTTCATCTTTGGTAACTCTAGATCACTCTACAAGGTACCCACCATCCTTCAATCGCTCTTTAGAGATTAAAATGCAGAAAATTTTTTATTGATTTTTGTTTGTTGCAATTGATCAAGAATGCATCCGGCTTTAAGAATGATTGCAAAAGTTGTAGACGTAGTTAAGGTGGTGAGCGAATATTTTAATATTCATTTACCTTATATATTTTTAAACTAATTGCATGCAGGTATCTTATCCTTTTTGCAGACTAAGGCCGCATCGCGTTCAACAGGCTGTAGTGATGTGGTAGGTTGTCAATTATGCTTTACAAAATCGGTATTCAATAGGTAATATTGGTGGCGTTTACCTTTATGTCTCAATGGTGCATCTTCTTTTCAGACACGCCGTGTACAACGGTGCCCGAAGGTTGTGGTGCTCAATAGGAATGAGAACATTCTTCAGGCACTCAAGGAGCTAATGATACAGAAATTCAGTATATGAAGTTCGTTGATGTTAATGTGGAAGATAAAAAAAAATTCCTCATAAGTCATTTGTTGTGCTGGGGACAAGACGAGCAATTTGGAAATACTTACGCTTATATTGTCGCTCAAAGCTTTTGTTGTGTCAAAAAGTTAAAATGGTTAAATGACTAAAAATAAGTAACAGGGTGTTTGGGTTTACATAGCTTCAGGTGTTTTGTTGATTATTACGTTGACACGATTCGTTTTTGAGTCTATGGAATAATGGTGGCTAGAAGCCGAAAATGCGTATTTAAAACACCTTTGAATTGCTTTAACATAAGCAAAAAATATGCAATCCCAAAGCACCCATTAACGCAGAAGAATGAGGAAAGATGAGATGACATCTTAACTCAAACAAAAAGCATACATGATATTATTAGAAACTGTTTGCTAATAATCTTGAATTGTTTGCCAACATACATACATCATTGGTGCTAATTTCATTCAATATTAAATGTGTTTTATTAAAAAATAATGTTATAACACATGTTGAAGGAAAATGATGTCCGAAGTGCAATTAGGTAGTTTCTTCATTTTCGTTGGATAGTGTTGAAAACTATAGTTGTGTTGTTTAAAAGGCTGAATTTAGAATTATAGATAAGGATATGAAGAGCCATCTCTTAAAATTATTAGTGTACACTTCGAATTAAAAAAAATGTCACGTTGGTGAATCGTTTTTTTAACAGTGTTTAATGGTTCATTTCATGATGGTGATGGAGATGATGTTTTACATCTCAAAATCCGATGTCTTTAAAAGCCCAAATTCAGAAACCTATGTGATTTTTGGAGAGGCAAAGATGGGGGACGTAAGTCCTTAGCTCATAACTCCAGGCTTAAGCTGCCCAACAGTTTAGAATGCATGATATGAGTTATGGCAAAGCCATATGCTTTTGCTACCTCTGTTGCACAACCAATTTATGAAGAGGATGAGGACTGGTATTGAGCCACGAGACATTCATTTGGTTATGCAAACATTGTCGTGTCGAGGCCAAAAGTTGTCAAATCTCTCATCAAGACTACTGGTGATATTGTGGATGCTATCATGGAGCTCACCACTTAGGTTTTGAAATGTTTGTCTTTTAAAGGAGTTTTGGAGTTTATTGTTTTTGAATTATCATAAACTTTATAAGATAGCTCAAGTTTGGCGCCTTTGCTTAATCCACAGCAAGTTCCATTGCATAACCAAAAATGGAGTTTATACATGTATGTTCTTGCAATATGCACATGTAAAACCTAGAGTGTTTATAAACGTATTCTACACACGGCCGCCCCGCAGCAACGCGCGGGCAAACCCGCTCGTTATGAATAAAAATAAACAAGTTTTAACGTCTCTCAATCTTTTCATATACTGTAGGCAAAATAACCGAAAGGAAAAATTAAAAAATTAAAATCTTCTTCTTTGTATGTCGTACAAAGTTCTTTAGATTTAAGGGATTATGTATTTAAAGGCCACCGGACTATTATATACATATATATAATCCGGAATTGATTTGCACATTCTTGAAAAAGATTGGAACACTTAACTCTGTGCATTACATAGTTGTACTATGTTTATAGTGTGTTTTATCTCTTTGTACAGTTGAGTGTATCAATCATTTTTAAAAGTGTGTGTAGAAAACTAGAAGTGGGGTTGAATAGTTTACCGATAAAAAACTTTGTTTTGAAACTTATTGAAAGATTAATTGATATTGATCTTAGATATGTTAATGAAATATGTAAGCAATATGTAAAAAGTAAATAAGGAAAGAAATGATCAAACCACAACAAGTTGTTTATAGTGGTTCGGTCTACAAGGACTCTTTTTCCTTGCCCTACTCCACTCCCCGAGTCTCACACTCGAGAGTTTAACTTCACTAGTCAACAAGCTCCTTTCACCGGCGGAGAAACCTTTACACTTCGCTTACACTATTTCTGACACTAAGCTAAATGTCGAGTTCTTTCCAAGGGTACAACCACTCCCACACACAATGTATTTTGAGGACTAAAATACTAACCACTCACACTCACAAGATTATGATAGTTTGGTACAACAATGAAGTATGAATCAACACAAGATCATACAACACCAAACAAACAAGACTTCCAACTTCTCGTTGAAGCTTGAATGTGACTTGATCTTCTTTGCTACAAAAGAGATCACTAATATGATAAGAAACTGAGTTAGAAAGGTTAGAGAGAAGATATGTAAGAAAGTATGATAGAAAGGGATGAAAAACTACTTGATTTGACTTTGCTATTTATAGCCAAAACTATCAGCAAGCACCACGGACCGCGGACCCCTTAAAAGGGTTCCGCCCGTTATGAGTTTTGGAGCCGCCGAGGTCTGACAGCAAGATATCAAGATCTTGCTAAAGTCAACCATATCTATGCAAGATTGTGTAAGATATGAAGAGTCCAAATCCACACAAAATATCTAATGAAATCTTCCAATGATTTCCATGATGCATCACATGATATCATGTGTTGTTTTTCTATTTTTAAAAATATGCAAATACATAAGTAATGTTTAGTTTTTAAGAAACTAAAACATTCTAAAAACTACTATCATACATTATGGTTAGAGTCATATTAAGATATAATTAATCACAATGTAAATGCTTGAGTGATGAAGATATTATTTGAAAAAGCTTGTTTTAATATCTATTAAACTTGACAAGCTTTAAGCTTTATAAAAATTAAATTTACTTTTGTCGTTAACAAAATTTAGGTAAAGATCAAAAATATAAATAACGTTTGATGACGATATTTGTATTAACAGTGTGCAAATCACCTCCATTTTCTTTTGGGCCACTGATGTATCAAACTAACTTATAGGCCACCAATTTATGTGTTTACTTTCGCTTATACCGATTTCGGATAATTTTTTCTGAAAACCCATAAAGCTAAAATTTTAAACAACATACATTTAGGTTGTGTTTGTTTTTCCAAAAAACCTCTTAATAGCCTCTGAATCTGAACCGTTCAGAGGCGGTCAGACATTTTGGCCATTCAGACCGTTTGTTTTTTTTTCCCGTTCAGACGCAGTCAGAGGCAGTAAGATCTTAATGGTCTAGACTTGAGAGGGGTGTCTGAATGCCTCTTGTTGTCTCTTGTTAACACAAAAATAACCAAAAAAAAAAATTTAGTACGAGAAAGCAAATGTGTGGTTCAAACATGAGTTTTTTTTCCCGTTCAGATGCGGTCAGATTCAGACATTTACGCCTCAGATTCAGATTCAGATGTGCGGTTCAGATTCAGATTCAGAACCTCTTAAAAAACAAACACCACCTTAGTATTACTCCTGTATACATGTCATATCTAAATTATTTATGCATAGATTTTGAACAGCATATTCATATGCTATCGGATTTAACAATGGAAATTTTGAGTGAAAACCTGAGAAATAAGTTTCTTATTTCGCGAATTCGCAATTACTTAATAACAATTTTCATAACACATGGTACAAATAGCCAATACTCCCATTAGTCGGCAATCTATGAGAATAATTGAAGTTACCATGTCACTTTCATACGAATAATTTACTACATTATATGCAAGATTCTTGGGTTGAGTTCATTGTATCGTTTAAAAACAATTCAAATACATTTAACATCTAATGTCTTTGAAAAGCTACATGATGATGTACATCTCTTCGGATAATTATTCGTGCTAGTGTCTTTTAAACAAGTAAACGGAAAAAGACCGATGTTCATGTTCAGATCATGTGAGGAAGTCATGCAAGCCTTTCTTTAGCTCTAATGTATGCTGTTTAAGCGGTGTTCATGCATGCTAATGTCTTTTATGGGCATGAAAAGCATAGATCCTGCCCAACAAGTAGACCGGAATAACTAGCTTCTAGTCCGACTAGCTAGAGCTCCGGCCCAAGCCTCCAAATCGAAGCTTCGGAGAGCCTTCTCCCATGCGATGAGAAACAGATTTTCGTTGATGATAATTATAGAATTTGTTAAGCCTTTAGCGTAATAAATTATCATTATTATATGTAAAGAAAACTAGGTGATGCGTGTATGAAACTAGTGGTCGAAGTTTGTGTCATTGTGTGTGCTTTTGTTAAATCAAAGTCAAAGGAGACAAAGCCACTCTTATGAAAGTCAACGTAAATTCTTATGAAGCTTCTTATACATAAACTTTGAAATATTTATGATCATTATTGATTCACCTATTATGTGAAGATTCAACTTGTGGGAGATTCTATGTGTAAGATTTACTTCAAGATATATATAGAAAGTCAACCAAAACCAAATTTGGCATAAATCAGTTCAAGACATGAACATTTTCATACAAAGTTAGGTATTAACGAGTTTAATTTGGTTGCATATCACATAATAAAACTCTGATTTTAGTTTACTTTGACTTTTCCTAAAATGATCATATTCATGCACTTTCTAAATTTTAGATGAATACATATACAAAACACGCGAAAGCTTAACAAAACACGCCACATTAACTCGAAACTAATTGTGATAGTTATATGATCAACCCTAAAAGTCCTCACAAACTTTAATCTCTTTAACAAAAAGTAAAGTAAAAAAATCAACAACTGTTATTCTCACATTGTATATACAATATGCATAAATAATAACGTACTTTTTCTTTTAACGATAATTTTTTCATACTCTATACAACCAAACTTAACATACTTGCCTGTCACAAATCTTCAATCCAAGTACCCAAAATCCAAACTTTTTTTTATATATATTTTCAATTCTAAAACACTAAAAGAGTTGCTACTATATGGCTATTTCAAAATTACTATTCTACCTTCATATATATAAAATAAAACTCATCTTGCACCAATGGGGTCTTCCATAATAGTATCCAAGAATGGCTTTCTTGACCTACAAACAACCATCCTATAACTAAACTCCGGCACATCAACCATCATTCTTGGCTCCTCGGCCGCCTCCACCGCCTCCTTAGCATCGCCAATAGCGCCACTGGTCGCTATGTCGGGTGTAATCCTCCCAGAAATCCTTTTTCCCGCGTTATTACCCGCCATCCAAAAAAGTGCCATATCAGCAGGAGTAACCATAGAGTTCACCCTCCTCATGGGAAACATGATATAAATATTCCCGGGCTCTAAGTCTTCATCCGCAGACAATGGAGAAAATCTTCGGTTTATGTTTAATGATCTTGAGTTGACTAAGAAGAAAGATGGACACTCTAGCATGACCTCGGCTGCTTTTATTTGTTCGCGATATTGTCGGATTTCTCCTGAGGGAAATATAACTCTTGATGCTTTGTTGGTTTTCATTATGGGAGGGATTATCAACGTGCATGAAGATGCATAGTTTCCCATTTTTGATAAATAATTATCTAACTTCTAAGTAGTTTAATGATGAGATATGATCTTGTGTGTTAGTAGTGCTTGTGTGATTTAGTTGACATATAAATATGTGTTTGTGTACATATTTTTGCGTGTGATAGGGGTGTGTAGGAAAAGGTTAGGAAGGTGTGTATGTGCTTGTGTTTGTGCTGGAGGTTTGATTTTTTTACATGAGGAAGTTATGGTGGAAATTGGTGCGTGTGGGGCAATTTGTGAAATATAAGTTATTTAATTTATAATATAGGTAATTGGTCAAACTTTAGGCAGAAAGTGAAAGGTTTAGCATATTAACATGTGTTTAAGAAATGGTCATTCCTGTTCAAAAAAAAAAGAAAAAGAAATGGTCAATCTAATTATGGTTATCTTATCAAATTAAGATGATGTTAATTTTTTTTTTTTTTTAAGTGACTGAAAGTTAGGTCATATGAGACAAAACTTCGAAAGCGCAGACGCAGTCCTGTCAGATTCGATACTTGCACTTTAAAATTGTAATATGAACTGTGCTTGCACTTTCAAAGTTATATATGTGTGCTTGCAATTTACTCAAATCATGTATAGACGGTTTTTGAAGTTTATTCCTTTACTAAAAGGATAATTATTTTTAAAAGTATTCAATTAACCATTTTATTCTTTTATTTGTACCCAACTTCTTTTTCTTCCCTTTTAAAACCACCTTTTGTATGTATCGTTACTGCCTACAAATGCATTACGAATTTAATACGAAATGTCGAATGTATTATGATGTATTGCGAATTCAACGATACATACAAAAGTAGGTTCATAAAAGTTGAATACACACAATATATAGAAGAAAAAAAGTTGGGTACACGCAGGAGAATAAAATGATTCGTCAGATACATTTAGAGATGATTATTTCTTTACTAAAATAAGAAGATGCTGGTTTTCAAATCTTTTTAGTGACTCAAAGTTAGGTAACAGTGAAAAATTTATATTGAATGGAAATTGGAATATTCAAATTGCATCATGATTAAGTGATCATCAAATGAACTACACATCTATACAAATTACTTGTTACTTAGCTAATGTAAGTTTCATGAGACGTTGAAGTGAAACTGAGTCTTGAAATCGAAAGATAACTAATGTGTAACAAAAAATTGATAGGATAGAACCCCATGGCTAGTACACAAGGGAACAAGAATGTTAATAACGATACGATGACAAAAGCCTAACTCGAAGTGTACAATGTAGATGGATTGATCAAAGAAAATATCAAGGAGCGCGTAATTCAAAAAATCTGTCTAATCATGCCTAGCTCATGCAGAAAATGAATGATATCTTAAAAGTGTATAACTCGATTAATATATCATTAGATATTTCATAATTCCAGTTGTCTCATAACTCGCTTTGACAGGATAAGATGTTATTGACTTATTGTTGTTGTGTTATATTTGCAGTTGCTTCAGTTGACATACTATGCTAGATGTGAGTTAATGCACAGTACAGCTAAACAAAGTCTTAACTTGGTAGAATGGTTTCACACATATAAGACACGTAAAGACCAATTCATTGATCACAAAATCCTAATTTAATCATCACAATCATTGTTTTTTTTAATAAAGTAAACAATCATGTTAATATTACAGATTCACATTTAGGATTTACATCTATGAACAACTTGTGGTCCTTGAAATGACGTGTAACTATTGTGAACAATTGCATTAGTCTAACAATAAGGTGCCAAATGACAATGACATATTTAACTGAAAATGGGTTTATAGAAAAGTTGGTGTTGACTTATATATGCTTCTAGTTCTAGACCACTGGTGTGTCTTTGACTATACTTAGTCAGCCAAAGTGCTCCTCAAAAGAGCACAGTTTTGCCAACTTGAAGTCTTCAATAACTTTTCATGAGACGTGGCCTAATCATGATATTATAGTGACTGTTTCCGAACACTTTCCTTGGCCAACTTCAAAATGTTTACTCTGAAGATTCTTACCCGA
Source organism: Chrysanthemum makinoi (assembly GCA_910596185.1). Taxonomy (NCBI): domain Eukaryota; kingdom Viridiplantae; phylum Streptophyta; class Magnoliopsida; order Asterales; family Asteraceae; genus Chrysanthemum; species Chrysanthemum makinoi. Next base: position 326,783,217 of record OU343225.1, on the reverse strand, counting down.
AACTTCTTGTGAGAACGTCATAATGTCTTTTGACCACTAGAACGCAATCTTATATGTATGACCTTAGCCAAACATGCAAACTAGTAATTAAAAACTTTGTTCATTGACTTCATTTTGTAGGCTTACTAGCTATTACAGATACACAATACAATGGAGCTGATTAACGAGTCCGGCCATATAGCTTGGTCTGGTCACGACGTATATCTTTAGCATTATTGATAGTATTACCCATTATTAAACTGGTTTAAAATATGGCCAATTTGTGAAACCTAAGGTATCAAGATATTTTAAGGTTGGACCAATCCTTGATATATTGGCTATATAATGAGATACTAGACAGCTATATGTTGTAACATAAGACAAGAAATTGGAACACAAAAGCAACAAATTAGTCGAATGTCCCAATATTTAGAATATTGGCAACTTTAATTTAGAATATCTTGGACATGGTCACATGCCTCATTAACATACGAACTGAATCTCATGGTCGGAATACGACAGAAACGAGATCACTTGGGCATCGTTATAAGAATGTATCCACCAATTTGTCGCATGCTAATTATGTTTAAAAAGTGTATCAGTCGTGATACAATCTTTTAATCTTTGCAACTACATATTACTGTTACTTTAATCTTTGCAACTATATATAGAAAGATCAATATTTGGAATTTGATATTTACCTGTTTGATAACTTTTTAATGTTTAAAAAGCTTGTGCAATTTTATAAGCAAAGCAATCGCATCAGACTAAACAAACTATTGACATAATAGTACTTGGTAGCATGGTTTTGCACATATAAGACAAGCACAATATACCAAATTAAAGACAAATTCATCACAAAAAGTAAATATAATCACACTCAAAGTTTATTAATAAATTAATTACTCCATTACCCGTATGCTGCTGTACTATTAGCTAATAAGCTATTATTAGTAGAGATTTATTGAAATCAACCTCTAGAACAACACATGGTCCTGGAAATAACTGGTTCTTTGGTTCATCATCTACAACCTAATATTCATCATGCTTAGCTTACTAATATCAAAACCTATTAGAGCTTCCACTTATACATTGTTTTAACTTTTAATCACTCAAAAAAACTTTTCATCACTCATTTCATTGGCTTATGATGTTAAACAATATTTACAAGGAAGAGATTTATGTGGTTATTATCTTATTTGACTAATATGATATAAGTAAATTGAGACTCTTATTAGAACCTCGTACCTTTCCTAATTACATATTATAACTTACGCCTCTTTTTATAATTAAACACCATTACGGATAATGATTAATGACGAGGGGACAATATTGCCGAGTTTGTGAGAATACATTATGTGCCAAAGGACGATGACTATTTTTATGTAGATGCATATGTTTTGCAGAAAAATGGCGTTGACAGGCTCTTATTATAGACTAAAAGGTGTGTTTGACTACACTAGTTACCTCACCCATACCATTCCTTCTAAGCCTTTATTTCAAGTCAATTAGTCTTTACAATATTTCTAGAACACTGTTACATGTCCAGTCTTCTACGCCACTCACCTAAGTCGTGACGAAATCTTCTTTCAAAACACATACGCCTTCTGTCATGTCATGTCGGCTTACACAGTTAAACCTGGCTGCTTATCCTCCCTAATGATGCATAGTTTCCCATTTTTGAACTAAGTCTCATGTGATGTTGAAACTGAGTCTTGAAATCGAAAGATAACTTAAGGTGCAACAAATTAATGGGATTGAACCCCATGGCTAGTATACAAGGGAACAAGAATATTAACGAATCATGACAAAAGCCTAACTCCTATTAGTTGTGCCGAAACAAAATGATATCTAAAAAGTTTTTAATGTGATATCTAAAAAAATATCAAGAGTGCATAATGCCTAGCTCATATTAATTACGCAGACAATGAATGATATCTAAAAAGTGTATATTAAAAAGTTTTTAATGATATAACATTAGATATTTAGCTTTACTTACAATCAGTCGACATTGTTTGCTCATAAGTACTGTGGATCAATTTATAAGAAACGCAAAGCTAACACACTCTTGACTTGGCATAGCATGGTTTCACACATATACGACACGCGAAAGGTAAGTGAAGACCAATTCATTGATCACAAAATCCTCCTCTATCATCACAATCATTGTTTTTCTAATAAACTAAATAGTTAAGATTACTCCTAATTGCCTGTTATTATTTATTAATACAGATTCACATTAAGATTTACATCTATGAACAACATGTGGTCCTTGAAATGACGTGTAACTATTGTGAATATTTGCATTAGTCTAACAATAAGGTGCCAAATGACAATGACATATTTAACTGAAAATGGGTTTATAGAACTTGTGTGACTGCTTTATATATGCTTCTCTAGAGTCTAAACGAGTGGTTCGTTGTCTTTGACTATAAACTTTAGGGGTGTTTCTTTTTTTAAGTTACTCAGTCTTAATGGGGAATATGGTGGGGGCCACACATATAATATGTTTCTTTTTCTGTTAATATAATTCTTAATGGGAGAAAACCAAGGGTGTCCCTCCCCATTAAGACTTATTAACAAAAAAAGGCCCACCCACTTAATCCAGAAAAAAAAGAAACAAGCCCTTAGTCAGCCAAAGTGCTACTCAAAATCCATCGAGCACAGTTTTGTCGACTTGAAGTCTTCAATAACTTTTCATGAGACGTGACATTATTCTAGAACAAACGGCACGAGATTTTACTGTTTAGATTATTTGGGGAGGGTGAGTTTTTGACTCAATTTTACGCGGCATAATCGGATTATCCTTGTGACCATTTTTGAACCCTTTTCTTAGCCACTCAAAAGATGTTTACCTAAGAAGGTTTATCAAATACTTTTACCAAAAGAGGTTTGAACTTGACATGCTAATTTTTTGGATACTACAATATTATTATCATTTTTTTTCTTTTGAAAGGCAATTAAATTATATATAGAGAACTTACAATGACTAATTTAAACACCAATCTTGACCGGCCTCACGATCCTGAAATGACCCTACACAATCATCTTTGATGCTAGTAAGACTTACAACGACTCTAAACGCCAATCTTGAACCTCACATTCCTGAAACTCTAAAAATGACCCGAACAACAATCTCGACCCTCACGGTACAAATACTACGGAATTACAACTGTGACACTTCAAACCACTAAAGGAGAACCGCATCAATTAAAACTAACAAAACGCATAGCCACTTAATGGCAATCACCCTGTAGAAAGCATAGAAATGGATGAAACGTCGACGATGACCTTTGACAACCGAAACGAAACCCACCTAAAGCTCCAACCAAAACAACGCAATCAAACCGAGAGGTGGCAAGGCGAAAAGAAGATATATTCTACGTAGTAACTACCCAAGCTTGTAGAACTAACACTAGCTGAAACATCTACGACGCTTGCAAGCCCTTGACCTTTCACCCTTGCTAAAATGACCATTAAAATGGATGAACTTGACATGAGGATGTCTGACCACTAAAACACAAACATATGACCTTAGCCAAACATGTAAAAAGTTGAAATATGTGTTCATTGATTTCGTAGGTTTATTATAGAGATACACAATATGATGGAGTTGATATGGCTAGGTCCGGTCATGACATGTATGTATCTTTAGTATAGTATGATTGATTTTTACCCATTACACCGGTTTATAATATGGCCAATATTGTGAAACCGAGCTAGGTATCAAGATATTTTACTCAAAGGTTGGACCAATCTTTGATATATTGATATATTGGCTGTGTACTTTAAACAAAAGGAGATTAGATACTAGATAGATATATATTGTAACATAAGACAAGAAAATGGAACACACAAGCAACAAGTTAGCCGACTGTCCCAATATTTTTGTCACCGATTAATCTTAACGACAATAATTGATGTGCATACCACAAAACCACATTTTTAATGCACATAATACAACGTCACTAGGAGATAGATATATATTGGACATGCATGGTCTCACAATCACATATATGTTGGACATGCATGGTTACGTGCAATGGTTGTTAGTATGTATACGAACTGAATCCCATGGTCGGAATACGACAGAAACAAGATCATTTGATGATGATGATGATGACACGAGCCTGAAGTGTCATTGTAAACGGGTTCATCGAAAAATCAAAAGGGACATCTTAATAAGAATGTATCCGCCAATTTGTCGCATATATACTACTATTATTTGTGCATGGGACTAATAACAAATTATGATTAGAAAGCGTATTAGTGTATTAGTGTATTGATACTTTGATACAATATTTTATCATTGCAACTACGTATTATATAAGTTACTTTGATACTGATTTACTCAAATGATACTTTTTTTCTATGATAACGTTTGTAGAAATATAAGCTTTTGTAGTTTGATGTTTACCGGATTAATAACCAGCTGGAACTGGGATTTAGCAACAAAGGGGGCTAATTTTTTTCTCCCAAACTACCAAAGTCGTATAACTTAAACATTAAATGATAGGTTTTACTGACCGCACACACTAACAAATTCACGTTACAAACTTAAAATTTTAAGAAGAAAAACAAATGACAATTAATAAAAATTGATTGGATGAAAACCGTATACACGGCGTGAAGCTTCTTAATTTATTTGTTATCTAAAGATTGAAAGATGATTAAGCATGTGCAATTTTATCGCATATAAGGCGGGCACAATGTACTCGAAAGAGAAATTCTTCACAAAAAGTGAGTATGATCACACTCATTGGCTTACTGATATTATGTAGATAAATTATTTAACAAAAATTACAGTGAGGTTCTTATTAATTAGAACCCCGTAAGTCTCCTAATGACGTTGCATATCTTACCTCTTTACCATTACAAATAAGGGTTAATAACCTTTTAAAGCACTATACTTGTCAAGAATGACAGTTTTGCGTAGCGAACTAAAAAAATAACTTTTTTAGACATTAAAGTTGACATTTTTGTCTTTCTTTAAGTATTATGACCATTTTACTCTTTCTAAATTTTTTTCAAATACTTTTTTTTTCGAAATTTTTTTTCCAAAATTTTTTTTTTGAATTTTTTTTCTTCGAAATACTTGTTTTTTGAAATTTCTGAAATTTTTTTTCGAATTTCTTTTTTTTTTTTTAAATATTTTTTGAATGGTAAAATAGCCATAATATGGTTATAATACTTAAAGAAAGACAAAAATGTCAACTTTAATGTCTAAAAGAGTTATTTTTTTGGTTCGCTACGCAGAACTGTTATTCTTAACAAATATAGTGCTTTAAAAGGTTATTAGGCCTACAAATAATTACGAGGTGACAATGACTTCAAGTTTGTGACAATACATTATGCCACCGTCGTTACAAGAAATTTAGAGGTGGTTAAAAAAAATGTTAAAAACTATTAATAGTCACAAAGATAACCCATAGGCGAAAAGGTGCCAAAGGACAAGGACTATTTTCAGAAAGCGATATGTATTTTAGAAACGTGGGCGTTGACAGGCACTTATTATAGGCGAAAAGGTGTGTTTGACTACACTAGTCACCCAATACCGTTCCTTTTTAAGCCTTTATTTCAAGTCAAATTAGTTTTTAGTCTTTTATAATGTTTCTAGAACACGGTTACATGTCCAATCTTATACGCTACTCATCAAGTCGTGACGAAATCTTCTTTCAAAAAAAATACTCCTCTATCCCTCCATGATGTCGTGTCGTGTCGACTTCCACAATAAAACCTCACAACAACCGGATGCAACTAACCTCACTACAAGAATCGAGGCTTTTAACCACTGACTACTTTTAGCTACGACAAATGTCGTGGCTAAAAGTCCATGACTTGTCTTGACCACAGCTAACCTATGTTTGTTAGGTGAAACTAGTTAAGACCATTTAGTGGCTCAAACCAATTAATGCAAACTCTGCTACAAATCTGCTCACTACAAACCATTTAAATGTATGGCATCTTATTTACTCTAACAAGACAAAATTATATCGCACAACCACCACTTCCCCAATTGTCTGAACTTTAAAACAAAAACTTCAACGACCTCGTTGTTAAACCTCTTGCAGAAGTCTCCAAACAAAAGTGCAAATGAGACACCTAGCTAAATACCTTTGAATAGAGTCATAAGGCTACTAGATAGACTAAACAAGAAATGCATGTGTGTGAATAAAACCTATAATTGTATATGTGTGTAACGAGCTTATCAGGAATAATGCTTTGAAAATGTATCTAACGTTGACACTTATGTCTTTCTTGTGCAATAAACTATTTTTAATCTATTGAATGTATGAACTTTTAACTTAGGAAATTGATACTCACACCACACTTTTTGATGCATTCACCACCATTTATGCATTACAGTATTGTACTGTACAATACTGTAATGCATAAATGGTGATAAATGCATCAAAAAGTGTGGTATAAGTATCAACTCCCTTTAACTTATCTTATTGTGTGCAACGTTATGAGTAAAGTTTGACACATTTTCAAATAATTATTCATTAAATGTACATACACACAATATGATAACTGATGCATCTAGACACAATACTTGTTATTAGCTGACACATTTAAACTACAAATCGAGTAAGGTTTCTTATGCTCCTAACACATCATCCATGTTAATCTCAACGGACCAGTTTATGTATGGGTACCACTATACGCAAGTGCAAGAATCCACAGTTCAGAAATATTCCTAAACTACGATATGTGAGGTAAGTTTCTTGTTTGTCAAGAGTTGTCAAAATGTGTAACTGTTAAGTGCGGGTCGAAACAAGTTGACTGACCTGCACAAATTTCTGGGTAAAATGGTCAAAAAACTAGAAATTTCATGTTTTAAGTTTTGCAAAATTCGGCCCTTATACTAAGCAAAATTAAAGACGAAAATGACGAAAATTTTAAGAAAATCAACATCCACTTAAAAAGTTGAAAAAAAAAAAGTTGCGATTCATATATTAAAATGCATACCAAATTAAAGAGAATTAAATTTTAAAAATTATGATGAAATCGATTTTTCATAAAAGTTTGTCGTTTGAAAGTTATTTACGTTTGAAATTTTGGAGTGGAATAAAAAAAGGTTAAAATGATCAAAATGACTCTAACCAAAATTAATAAGAAAAATGGAGGGAGTGTGTCGGACACGTGCCACTAGCTTTCTAGACTTTTTAATTTGTTCCACCGCATATCTTTAGCCCATTTAACCCGTATAATGAAATATATATAATTTTTAATTTGTGAAAACAACTTAAACGGGTTGGCGGCCTGTTTAACTTATTTTCAACCCGAACATGACTTGTTTACTAAACGGGCTAGATAAGCCAACCCGAACCCGCGCGACCCAAATATATTTGACTCAACCAAAACCCGTTAATTTTCATGTCGGTCTCAGGTCGAAATTCATGTCGGGTCAGAAATTGTCGCCCCTGCTAAAGACTAATGATGCAAATATTTTAACTTACGTAAGGAGAACCGAAAACCCAAAAAGTCAAATTATTGTTAAATATAATATTTTTTGTGCTATTAAGCTTTAAAAGAACTTACATAAAGAATGTACTACTAACTTTTTTAAACTTCGTATAAACTTTTTATGCAAGGCAAGATTAAAAATTCATATTATATTATTTAGTAACACGGAAAGAAATACATTATCACATTATCTTTCGGTTACAAGAAATTGCAATGAAACACTAGTTTTAAATGTTAAAAAGCAATGAAACCAGCTACAAATGAAAAAAAAAACTGTAAAAATGTACAAATAGTAATTCTAAAAAAAATACCTTTATAACGAGTCTTATGCAGGTAAGGCTATGACTACCTAATTATTACTCGCAAATTACGAAGAAAAAAGTACCTCAATATTTAATGCTTAAAAATTGTTTTGGTGTAATCAGTAAAACCCTTAAAATATGGCCAATATTGTAAAACCTAAGGCATCAACATATTTTACTCAAAGGTTGGACCAATCCTTGATATATTTGGAGTTTAAAATATGGCCAATTGGCCATATATTTGTTTATGCTGTTAGTAAAAACTGAGTATTATTATTTTGGAAAATTTTAACAATTGTCATTAGGGTTGTTGCTAACAACGACCATATTAATTAACACGAATTTGGAAGTTCACGTATGACACGGATAGTTTTTTTAGTAGACGTACTTTATCAATATATTTGAAAAAGTACGTAGTTATTTAATGGCTTAAACCCAAAATTGATTCTGACATTGTGCATGTTGACTACATACCATGTGGTTATTTTCATATGGTTACAATGTTACAAAAGATAAAAATACGTCAGCTCTTGGTACATAAATGTAATTCGTAGCTGGCCTAGTAGCCTACATTAATCAATGTATGAACAAATTTGTTAAAAGTATTGTAAGTGCTAAGAGCATGTACAATGGTTAACGCCGAATTCGGTGTTATCTGGTGTTATTCAGTGTTAATCATTGGGAGTTCGGTGTTATTCCGGTGTTAAAGTGCCGGTGTTAACACACCAACGCCCGTTATTTGGGGTTTTTTTTTTTTTGGCCATTTCTGCCCCTAAATGAGGGGTTGTTTTTGTAAATTGTTGGTGAGTTAAAGTTTAACTTTGTAGGTGTTTTTTTGGATATGTTAAGGTGAAATGTTAAAGCTGATGTGGCGCTGACGTGACAGATGTTAAAGTTTAACTCAAGTTATTAATGGGAGTGCTCAAAGAGGTATGCATTGTTGGAATGTTTAAATTCATTGATTATCACTAGGAGGGTACCCGCACGTTGCGGCGGCGGGTACCCTGAAATATAAGTTTCATAGGTTGTATGTTGCACGTGACTTCAACATTGACCAGTCGATTTTTATATGAGCTTATGAGTCAATAGAGTTACATAAGTTTTTCGTATTGTTGTGCCACTTCGTATGGAGTTGCTTATATATAGCAACTACAAGTTAATAAAAGGGTTGTGATTGGCATTTGAATTATGTAAAGAAAAAGTTCGGATGCATAAGTTTTGATATTTAGCCATTTGACTTTCTAGTTACATGTTTAATGCTTAGTGAATGTTACAAGTTGAGGATGTGGCACAATAAAATTTAGGGCTATTAGAATGGTTGTTTTAGCTTTAATACATAAATTTCTAGATGCTTGTTAAAAGTTTAAGAAGTGTATGTTATAAGCTATTGATTTTATAACAAAAAAACATCGCTTTTTTATATGAGTTGTTTAAAATTTGAACTCTTTTATGTTGAGAAAGTTCTAAATACTTTTTTTTTTTTTTCCTGAAAAGCAATTTTCATACCAAACAAAAAATTACAAACATATGTATCCACAACTTTAACAAAATAATTAAGAATAGTGGACCCAAATATAAAATATTACGAAGACTTAAAACCTTGACATTAAGCACGAAGTCATGAGTCAAATTCATAATTCAATTACAATATTGTTTAGTACATTTTGTAAGTTTTTAGGACTTGGTTTCTATAAAAAAAGTATAATATGACATTCAAGTTCAAGACCATGATTATTGGTATGTGCTAAAACACATACCTTTTCATCATCAAAATAGACCCAAAACAACCAAGAAAGAGCCGTTTATTGCTAATATTTGTGGTTTTCTTGAGTTTGTGCTTGTGTAGGTATGGATATGTAAAAACACGCAAAAAGGAACCAAATCAGACGTAAATCCGAGCACGAGAGATTAAGAGAGCTTAAGCTGAGCCGGAAGGTCAAAATTATGCATTTATGAAGAATTCTAATCTCTGAGAATGATTTGTGAAGATTTGATCAAAGTTTAAAGAAATTTCAGAAATAGTCCCTGAACTTTCAGCAACTGACAGAAAACACCCTCAAGCTTCAAAAGTTGCAAATTCAGTCCCTGGTCTATTGAAGAATGACAAGTTCAGCCCTTGGAAGAGATTTTCAAAAAGTACACTCTTGGTCCCTTGGAAATCCGAATGTACAAGTTTAGTCCCTTAAAGTCTACTTGGGTCACTTGTATTAATCCTTGTCCACTATATTATCCTAAGTCCAAATCCACTATATCAAATCCCACGGCCCAACCCAAATCCAATCTACCCGGCCCAATCTCCTAACCCAACACACCAAACCAGCCAATAAACTCCACCCGAATACACCTCTGACCCGGATTTTTACCCAGGTCAAACTACTAAACCCGGGTCAACACCATTTGAACAATAATTAATAAATCCAAACGCGCCCTTAATCTTCCCCTTCCTCCCAAACCAAACCAAACACACCCAGTTTCCCATTTACCCACTGTTACCACCAATTACCCATCCCAATCACCCACCTATCCTCGTACTAAGAATCTATATACCTTCTAGAGCCTCTGACATGTCAGATAGAATGACACGTGGCCAAATGGAGCTCCTTGATTGGCCGTAACACCTCAAATGGACAAATGGAGCATTGTGAGTGGTGGTGATGATTCATGGATTGATATGTGGCTGTGGATAAGCTTTCTAGGATCTTCTGAAAGGATCCCAAGGCCTCTCTCCTCAGCTATATAAGCCCTCTTCATCACAAGATAGAATTCGTCCAATCTCTTAAGTTTTAGAGAGATTTTGACCACTTTATTTCTGTCATTTAATCTTTTAATAGTTGTAATTTCATTTTAAAGTTGTAAGAAGTCTTTTGATTAATGCAAAATTACTTTTCAATTTGTTACATGAATCTCTGCCAATGCTCTTTTAATTGTTAATCTGTTTTTAAAAGCTTATGTTATCAGTTGTAAAGACTCACAGAAGCTTATCTAAGCTTTTGTGAATCTTAAGGTTTTTCAAATCTGTTCTCAATTTCAGTTTTTAAGCAAAAGTCAAGAAAAGTCAACTGTTTGTTGATCTTGGTTCATAAATGGAAATGGTTTGAAATGATGTTTATTTAGGTTTGATTCAGTGTTTTGATATTGGATTGGTACGGTTATAATGCTAGAAATCTGACTGGACTTCTTGTAAGTGTGATTTCAGTCTAATAATTTGCTTAGAAAGTAGCTACTTGAAAATTATAGTTATTTTGACTTTTCGGTCTTCTTTAAACTTTGATTAAGTATTTTGTTTGTGTTTATATATTGATTTTTTATCTTAATTTAATTTATAGATTTTTATAGTTTGATTTTTAATATTTTATGATATGAATGGATTGAGTTTTTAATGTATTTTCATTTGGTATAATTTTCATCAACTATTGTATAACATAAAAAAAAATATTTAAGGTCAAAGTTGAAAAAGAGAGACCAAAAAAGTCAAACGGGGACTATAATTTTGGGACGGAGGTAGTAGCATTCTTATTAGATCTGTTCTTGTACTGAGTTTTGCTGTCATATTAGCTTCATTTTAGTGATTTGAATCTGTTTTGATGGTAGGATAGGTTTGAGTTTATGTTTTAGCTTATATCATTTGCAAAACTGCCTCTAAAGTAGTGTTTGGATTAGGATTAAATCTGTGCTAAAGGTTAACAGGATGAAGTAGATCAGTTGCTTGAGGTTTGTTATAGTTGTTTGCATTCATATCTGTCACACTTTTGCTTCAGTTTCTCATAAAAGTCAAAATGATAATATGGCTGTCTTGATCTCATAACTGTTAAAATCATTTGCTAAAACCTGTCATATAGGTGTAGAAGTGGATAAGCTAGCTTGTTAAAGTTTCATTTCATCATAGTTCACCTTAATCAGCTCTACATTTGATTTTAAATCTCGCCAAAGTCAAATCTTCAAATTGTTTTTAAAAGTCAAAACCAGGTCAAAAATCTGATTTTTGCAGAACTTGCAGCAGTTGCACAGAGTTCATTTCAAACAGTTAGAGTCTCATATTTGGCACATTTGCAGTCTGCTAGGTGGTCTTTAAGCCCACATATCTGGTTTTAGCTTTAGCTTATTGGATAAGTAGTTGCAGTAGCTCAAAGTAAGGGCCTGGTCACTGTTTTGCTTAAGTGAGCAGTTAGCTTAATCACTGGTAAACTGATCATTAGGTGTTAGGAGTAGCCGCCTTTAGTTGATTTTTGTTAGTTTTAGCATAACTCAGCTTCTGTAGTAGTTTGGTGTTGTTTAGAGCTTATTAGCTTATTTACCTTAGCTTATTTCATCACAGTTTACACTGCAGCCCTTAATTCTCACACATAAGCATCACATTTCTTATTTTTCATAGATCTAGATTAAGATTTTAGAATTTTCCTGAATTTTTCATTAAATTTGGTCACTGTTTAGTATTTTTCTTATTTAAAAATAGTTTTTAATCACTTTTAATTAGCTTTTATTACAAATAATTAAGAAAAAGTTCAAAAAAATAATTTTTCAATTTTAATAGATTAAGATAAATATAAAAAGCATAAAAAAGATTTTTCCTTATTTTTCCTCTTGTATTTGGTATTTTTCACAATTTAAATTAGATTAAAATAGTTTTAAATTAGTAGAAAATAGAAAAATAATCAGAAAAATAAAAAAATAAGTTTTGAAAATTCTCTTATGGTATTTTAGATTTTATAAAATTAATTCCATAATTTTCCCTCTCTCTTTCATAATTTTTAGATAATTAGTTTTATTTTTAAAGTTAATAATTAGTTTTTAATTCTTATAAAATCCAGAAAATTCCTAAAAAATAGTTTTAATTCTTAAATAGTTTTATAATATCATTTTTAGAGTAAAAGTAATTTTAGGTTATTTTTAGGACTTAGAATAGACGTAGTTGCTTTTTATTCGCGGTTCGTTTTTAATCCCGTATTTGCGTTTTAGTGTAGAATTGCGTAGTTTGCCGTAATTCTTAGGTTTTCCCTTAGATTTTAATCCTTTATGCTTTCCTTATCCCGTAGTTTAGAATATATCATATTATCCCCTTCTCTTATTCAAATCACAAAATTCGGGACGTGAGTTGGAAATTCCATTCAACCCCCGCTCGGAACGATCTCGGTGCTCAAACCTTATACGTTTGAGTTACCCACCGTACTACACTTCTCATCTATTATTGATCAGTGTCCGAACCGTTTTAAGTTTCTTACGGTTAGTCATTCACAAGTGGCTAGCTTGTGTGAGATAGCTTGACGTGTTTTGGCACTGTGAATCAATTTTTGGCGCCGCTGCCGGGGAGGGCTTGTAGCGAGTTTTCGTATTCCGTCTCGAATCGCGTGCATTTGAAGATCCTTCCCCGAGTGAAGTTATCGTTGTTTTTGTAAATATCCCTTTTATTAAAAACCCAAAAAGATTTTCCTTTTCAAAATATGTTTTCTAAAAACCCAAAAATATTCTTCTTTACCCTCTGAACCGTCAATTCTTTATCTCTTCACCCTCTTATTCGTATAATTCTTCTCGATGTCTTCGTCTTACCATTATGGTTGTCAATGGTGTGGGGGACCTCAAAATGGTGGGAATTGTCCCGGTTGTAGCATTGTGAGTACGGGAAACGAGTTTCTACACCAACATCCCTACAATGAAATGACCGATTTCCTTAACCAATCCCCATACTATGAGACGGAGTCATACTCCTGTGAGTACTGTGGAGGTCCTCACCAAGGTTTTCAATGTCAAGCCCAAATTAACAATACAACCTTTGGTTATGAACCTTATCCATATACTTCACCAAACCCGTCACAACAATCATACTGTTGTGAGTATTGTGGAGGTCCGCACTTTAATTCCGAATGTCAAATGCAGAATCCAATTGTTTACGAGCAAGTTCCTTATGACTATTCTTATGACCCACCTCCACAATACCAAGAAATTCAACCACAACCTCCGATAATTTCTCCAGAAATTCAAAGATGTCTTAAAATACTCGAAGAATTTGTTAATAAACATGCCGAAGATCGAGCGTCTCGCAACGAAAGATCTATGTTAGAATTACTCGAAGAAGAAAAACGAGCAGCTCAGATTGAAAAGTGTCTTGAAGAAATACGAATTGAGGAGCAAGCACTTAAAAGACGTGCCCGATGGCTCGAGACTTACATTGATGATGATGATGAGGATTCCATCCAAATGAAAGAATATTCTGAAAGTTTGTCGGCTGAACCCACTCCCGTTTCTGAGCCTTTCATTTCTGACCCTTCCCCTTCACTCACGCCGGTTGAGAGAAGTGACGTCATTTTGGAAGAGGTCGATGATTCTATTTCTACAGACATTGTTGAACCCGTGCTCTCTCATAATGGGGATGAGCCTCTTAGTACTATTCCGGAAACGGAATCTTCTTGTGTTGAGAGCCTTATCCCAATCCCAAGAGAGTCCGAGGTTGTAGATGATATTTGTGATGAGCTTTCTCTTGATATTTCGAATGATCATGATGAGATGTTTTCCGATTCCGAGGATATATCTGATAGTGATTGTGATTCGCTTTTATGTGATTCTCTTGACATCTCCGAGGTTACTTCCGGGATTTTCTCAAATCCACTTTTTGAATTCAAGGACGACTACACCTTTTGCGAAGTTAATCCTCTTTTTGACAAAGATTTTGAGTCCGATTCAGAGACCACAACGGAAGTGGTGGATATTGCTAGCTCTCAGAGCACACCACTTATCCCATCTCTGTGTTCCGACCTTTCTCTCCCGTCATGTGATGTTATGCAAGATGAAGAAAGTGATGAATCTGACACTGAAGATATTATGGAGATTGATGAATTGACTAAAGTGGGTGACGACGATATTCTTGATAATCCGCCTTATGATTCTGATATGGAAGAAATCGACTTATTTCTTGATGATCCAATACCGCCTGATATTGAGAGTGACGGGTGCGACTCTAATCAAGATATCCTTTTTCTTGAAAGCTTGCTTAATGATGATTCTCCCTCCTCTGTTGAGTCGACCCTCACTTATCCCGTTGAGCACACATGTGAGGACAAGATTTTCAACCCCGGGATACGCGTTGATGAGTTTTATGCTAAAAATGTCATTCGAGATAAGGATCCTCCCTTGGATGCCTTCATTGATGAGCCTTTGAGTAACACCTTTCTATACCATGAGCTCCCGACTTCTTTGGAGTATTCTCTTATCGATCCTTCATCCCTTCGTCCACCCGCAAAACCACCGGATGATGGATCCTTCTTACATCATATGCCTTATCTACCCAATTTCTTCTCCACCCAACCCTCCCAATCTCATTCCTTCGGGAATGAGGACACCGTTTTTTACCCTGGTATCTC
The DNA here is from genome assembly GCA_910596185.1 of Chrysanthemum makinoi. Classification (NCBI taxonomy): domain Eukaryota; kingdom Viridiplantae; phylum Streptophyta; class Magnoliopsida; order Asterales; family Asteraceae; genus Chrysanthemum; species Chrysanthemum makinoi. The sequence goes on along the minus strand of OU343225.1, from coordinate 326,768,114 downwards.
TACCACTTTCTTCCCCAAGGACAAATGAATTCGGGGACGAGTCAGGCTAGCGACTCGTTTAAGAAAAACAGTAGCGCTTCGTGGGAGGCACCCCATGCTTATCTCTATATTCTTTCTATTTTCTAATAAGTGACGTGAAGGGGTTAGCCTCTTCGATTTCTCGTGTTTGGTTGTTTGTGATGTTGTGTTTAGGATGTTCCCGATATGAAGACTCTCGTGCTCGAAGTTTGTCTTTTCTCTACTCGAGTTTCATGATCGATGCTGATGGAAATCCGATATCCTAATCTTATCGACTAACGTTTATCTTCTAGCATACTTAATAAACGGCTTTTAGATTTTTGTGATACCCTTGCTTTAAACATTGAGGACAATGTTTCGTTCTAGTCTGGGGTAGGGTAATCTTCGATTTGATTTGACCGCACTTGCTTATTTCTGTTGTGTTTCTCTCGTAACCCCGTTTTTCCTTAGAAAATGAAAAATTATGCAAAAATGTGAAAAATTTAAAAAATTTTGTAAGCTTTTGTTAAGTCTTTTTGATTGAAAAGTTTTGCTAGTCTCTTAGATCAGAAGCTATAAAATGCGAATTCTAGCTCACAAAGCTAAGATTTTGCAAGTTTTCCTGAGTGACTTTAAATATGCATGACTTGATTTCATTAGACGAAGCATTTGCTAAGTTAATATATGTTTTGACACCTTGTTGACTTTCCGCTGGTGAGAGTAGGAATAGAATTCTGACTTGACCGGGCGTGTTGAGCCCTAGCTTGTTCCCTTAACCATAGGTAATCTAAAAATTATCGGCTAAGCATCTGCGGATCTCATTATTTGGGATTTTAAATTTGCAGAGATCGAGAAATGATAGAGTTACTTATGAGTTTAGATGCTAAACGTGGAGTAGTTGGTTCTCTTTTGAGCCCATCGAAGGTACTTATGGCTTTTTGTTCCCACAAAGTTGTTTCACCCCATATCTGTCTAATAAATAATTAGAGATGTTGAGTTTTTGGCGATAGTTAGTTCTTTATCTTCTTAAAAGAATATTTGTTTTAAAAATTGGGTACACATCAAGGATCCGTAATAAATGAGTAATCAGTAATAAGTGATAAAGTAATAAGTAAAGTTGTGAGCTGCGGTGTCGAGATCGGACCCTTGGATCTTTAGCCAGGATTGAGTGAGGTCTTAGCCTAGCCAGCCGGGATCCTCATTTCATGAAGCCTATAGTCTTGGAATTACCCCGTGAAGCTCCGTGGTTCACAGCTCATATAAATAAAAGTATAAGTGCAAAAAAAAAAAAAAAAAAAAAAAAAAAAAAAAAAAAAAAAAAAAAAAAAAAAAAAAATCAAAAGTATGAGTGAATAAAAATTCCTTGATGTGGACCTCATTTTTACGACAATGGTTCTTGAGAGAAGGCGAATAACTAATTATCGACTTAGCCTTGTATCTTTATCGGAATAAAAGTTATCGAAACGAGAATTTGAAGAAATTCATTTCTCACAAAAATAAAAAATCTAGAGGAAAATAAGAAAATGGGAACAAAAGGTATTTACACAAGTAACTTCCATGGGTAGTGTTAGCATCTAGAGTCATATTTAACAATGATTTCGATTTTACGCTTAGTTTGGGACTTGTGAAAAATCAGGGACGATGTATTCTATCCGTATGGTCACTTCACGCTGTGTTGTTTTTCTACTCCGTGAGGATCTAACGTGTCGTTTGAAAAATGTTGGAGTTATTGATCGACATGAAAGTTCAACAAACCGTCATTCATAACCGGAATGTGCTTAATCATAATATCTATAAGTGAATTAAAAGGTAAACGGGGCGTTTTTAGAATTAAGGCTTTCTTAATCTCTATTGAGGAATCTTTGCTACTTCTTCATAGGTTTAGTAGAAAGAGATTGAAATCCTTGGTTTTAGAAGCGTGAGTTGATTGCATTGTGTGAGGACACGACAATGGTCTCGTCTGGGGTATTTTGGTATGTGCTAAAACACATACCTTTTCATCATCAAAATAGACCCAAAACAACCAAGAAAGAGCCGTTTATTGCTAATATTTGTGGTTTTCTTGAGTTTGTGCTTGTGCAGGTATGGATATGTAAAAACACGCAAAAAGGAACCAAATCAGACGTAAATCCGAGCACGAGAGATTAAGAGAGCTTAAGCTGAGCCGGAAGGTCAAAATTATGCATTTATGAAGAATTCTAATCTCTGAGAATGATTTGTGAAGATTTGATCAAAGTTTGAAGAAATGTCAGAAATAGTCCCTGAACTTTCAGCAACTGACAGAAAACACCCTCAAGCTTCAAAAGTTGCAAATTCAGTCCCTGGTCTATTGAAGAATGACAAGTTCAGCCCTTGGAAGAGATTTTCAGAAAGTACACTCTTGGTCCCTTGGAAATCCGAATGTACAAGTTTAGTCCCTTAAAGTCTACTTGGGTCACTTGTATTAATCCTTGTCCACTATATTATCCTAAGTCCAAATCCACTATATCAAATCCCAGGCCCAACCCAAATCCAATCTACCGGCCCAATCTCCTAACCCAACACAAAACCAACCAGCCAATAAACTCCACCCAATACACCTCTGACCCGGATTTTACCCTGGTCAAACTACTAAACCCGGGTCAACACCATTTGAACAATAATTAATAAATCCAAACGCGCCCTTAATCTTCCCCTTCCTCCCAAACCAAACCAAACACACCCAGTTTCCCATTTACCCACCATTTTACCACTATTTACCCATCCCAATCACCCACATCGTACTAAGAATCTATATACCTTCTAGAGCCTCTGACATGTCAGATAGAATGACACGTGGCCAAATGGAGCTCCTTGATTGGCCGTTAACACTCAAATGGACAAATGGAGCATTGTGAGTGGTGGTAATGATTCATGGATTGATATGTGGCTGTGGATAAGCTTTCTAGGATCTTCTGAAAGGATCCCAAGGCCTCTCTCCTCAGCTATATAAGCCCTCTTCATCACAAGATAGAATTCGTCCAATCTCTTAAGTTTTAGAGAGATTTTGACCACTTTATTTCTGTCATTTAATCTTTTAATAGTTGTAATTTCATTTTAAAGTTGTAAGAAGTCTTTTGATTAATGCAAAATTACTTTTCAATTTGTTACATGAATCTCTGCCAATGCTCTTTTAATTGTTAATCTGTTTTTAAAAGCTTATGTTATCAGTTGTAAAGACTCACAGAAGCTTATCTAAGCTTTTGTGAGTCTTAAGGTTTTTCAAATCTGTTCTCAATTTCAGTTTTTAAGCAAAAGTCAAGAAAAGTCAACTGTTTGCTAATCTTGGTTCATAAATGGAAATGGTTTGAAATGAAGTTTATTTAGGTTTAATTCAGTGTTTTGATATTGGATTGGTACTGTTATAATGCTAGAAATCTGACTGGACTTCTTGTAAGTGTGATTTCAGTCTAATAATTTTCTTAGAAAGTAGCAATTAGCATTCTTATTAGATCTGTTCTTGTACTGAGTTTTGCTGTCATATTAGCTTCATTTTAGTGATTTGAATCTGTTTTGATGATATGATAGGTTTGAGTTTATGTTTTAGCTTATATCATTTGCAAAACTGCCTCTAAAGTAGTGTTTGGATTAGGATTAAATCTGTGCTAAAGGTTAACAGGATGAAGTAGATCAGTTGCTTGAGGTTTGTTATAGTTGTTTGCATTCATATCTGTCACACTTTTGCTTCAGTTTCTCATAAAAGTCAAAATGATAATATGGCTGTCTTGATCTCATAACTGTTAAAATCATTTGCTAAAACCTGTCATATAGGTGTAGAAGTGGATAAGCTAGCTTGTTAAAGTTTCATTTCATCATAGTTCACCTTAATCAGCTCTACATTTGATTTTAAATCTCGCCAAAGTCAAATCTTCAAATTGTTTTTAAAAGTCAAAACCAGGTCAAAAATCTGATTTTTGCAGAACTTGCAGCAGTTGCACAGAGTTCATTTCAAACAGTTAGAGTCTCATATTTGGCACATTTGCAGTCTGCTAGGTGGTCTTTAAGCCCACATATCTGGTTTTAGCTTTAGCTTATTGGATAAGTAGTTGCAGTAGCTCAAAGTAAGGGCCTGGTCACTGTTTTGCTTAAGTGAGCAGTTAGCTTAATCACTGGTAAACTGATCATTAGGTGTTAGGAGTAGCTGCCTTTAGTTGATTTTAGTTAGTTTTAGCATAACTCAGCTTCTGTAGTAGTTTGGTGTTGTTTAGAGCTTATTAGCTTATTTACCTTAGCTTATTTCATCACAGTTTACACTGCAGCCCTTAATTCTCACACATAAGCATCACATTTCTTATTTTTCATAGATCTAGATTAAGATTTTAGAATTTTCCTGAATTTTTCATTAAATTTGGTCACTGTTTAGTATTTTTCTTATTTAAAAATAGTTTTTAATCACTTTTAATTAGCTTTTATTACAAATAATTAAGAAAAAGTTCAAAAAAATAATTTTTCAATTTTAATAGATTAAGATAAATATAAAAAGCATAAAAAAGATTTTTCCTTATTTTTCCTCTTGTATTTGGTATTTTTCACAATTTAAATTAGATTAAAATAGTTTTAAATTAGTAGAAAATAGAAAAATAATCAGAAAAATAAAAAAATAAGTTTTGAAAATTCTCTTATGGTATTTTAGATTTTATAAAATTAATTCCATAATTTTACCTCTCTCTTTCATAATTTTTAGATAATTAGTTTTATTTTTAAAGTTAATAATTAGTTTTTAATTCTTATAAAATCCAGAAAATTCCTAAAAAATAGTTTTAATTCTTAAATAGTTTTCTAATATCATTTTTAGAGTAAAAGTAATTTTAGGTTATTTTTAGGACTTAGAATAGACGTAGTTGCTTTTTATTCGCGGTTCGTTTTTAATCCCGTATTTGCGTTTTAGTGTAGAATTGCGTAGTTTGCCGTAATTCCTAGGTTTTCCCTTAGATTTTATTCCTTTATGCTTTCCTTATCCCGTAGTTTAGAATATATCATATTATCCCCTTCTCTTATTCAAATCACAAAATTCGGGACGTGAGTTGGAAATTTCATTCAACCCTCGCTCGGAACGATCTCGGTGCTCAAACCTTATACGTTTGAGTTACCCACCGTACTACACTTCTCATCTATTATTGATCAGTGTCCGAACCGTTTTAAGTTTCTTACGGTTAGTCATTCACAAGTGGCTAGCTTGTGTGAGATAGCTTGACGTGTTTTGGCACTGTGAATCAATTATAATATGACATAGATACAAATTTGGTAAGTATAATTTTGTGTTGCAATATAAATACAAATACATAGAAATTATGTGGTACGCCTGCTGTCGTAGGTTTTACTTTTAAAAGTTTGCCAACATCTTATCAAAGTCTATTATCTAACAATATGATTAATATATATAGTTGATACAAATTTACATAGACAATCTAACCCATATTAAGCATTTGATCAAGCTGCCCTAAACCATAGACTAAAAGTTTAGTCTAAAATTATTCTATGTTATTTCTATAGCCATAACCATGCTCGTGTATTCTTGTTTCACCAAATTCATCATTACTAAATTGCACGGGGACGGGGACGGGAACGGGGATGGGGACGGGTACGGGTACCGGGAAACAGCAACATCTTAAAATCTAAGAAATGAGTACGGCGAGGAAACGTCTATGTATTTTATAAGATTTTAGTATATGGCAAATTGTCTTAAAAAAATGTTGTCCAAACCATAAGTAAACTAAATGCCTCAAGTTAAACCAAATCAAATCAAAAATCTTACATTGCGAAATGATAAAAATAATACCACGACTTGATATTATATAACAAAAACCATTTGTCTTGAAGTGATTTAACATACAAACAAAAATATGAAGTAAACAAAACTTAAATTTTAAACAAATAGAGTAGTTATCGCATAAATATGTAACCTACATTTTAAATAAAAATATCAAACATTTTATAAAACTTTTGAGGACATACAATTTATATAGAATCTCCTAGTTATTAACTTATTATACTTTTATATTTTTGTCACCAAAAAGTAAGCCAAACAAATTTTAAAAGTAAAAACCGATAAAAGGAGTAAAAAAAAGGCGAGCATAAAAACTAAAAAGAATATATTCTATTTTCATTCATTGTACATAATCACGTGAAGAGAGAGAAAGTTCTTTTATCATCTTCATTAGGCTAGCCCTAATGAAGGGATTCAATCCCCCTCATTTTTCCTGTCATGTCAGCTTTCTCTCTCCCATCTTCAGCGATTATTGCCCTAGTAGCGACCAAGTTTCACAAATTTAAAAAAATCAAAAAAAAAAAAAAAAAAAAAACATTTTTAACACAAAATAAAATTTCATTAATAATTAAAACGTTACATAATAATTCAAATAAAATTAAAACATTACGACAATACAACGACTAAACTAGTTTTGATTCTGACGATGCCAAATGTCTTCCACCAAATCAGCTTTGAGGCTAAGATGAGCGTCTGTTGCATATCTCCTGGTAATTTCAACGATTCCACATGCGTTCTTATGGGATCATAAGAACGGTGCCGCTCTGCTGGAAGAATACGGAGATATCACGACAGTTCATCCTGATTATCATATTATGTAATATGATACATGTGTACATTATATGCGATAGACGCTCTTTGTCAAACCCTCTAGCCGGATATTTAATCATTAGCCACTTCTTCTTTAGTACACCAAAAGCACGTTCCACATCTTTTCTTGCTGCTTAGTGCATCGTCTTATACAATATTCGTTTGTGATCATTCGTCCCTGGATTTTTAATAGACTTCATAATAACCCGACATTCCGGATATATCCCATCTGCAAGATAATATCCGCGTTTATAAGGCACGCCGTTAGCAACGAATTCCACATCCGGTGCTCTCCCCGTTTTGAGATCATTGAAAAAAGGCGATGCACGTAAAACATTTACGTCGTTATTCATCCCGGCGACACCAAAGAACGCATGCCAAATCCATAAATCTTGGGACGCGATCGCTTCCAATAAAATAAAAGGACTTTGCCCGTGATCACCCCTACAAAATTGAGCTTTTAAATCTTGGGGTCTCAATGAAGTAAGCATCAACTAAACGGTTATGAGCACCCACACGATCCCTACTAACTTGGGTTCGTGAGACTTTTTCTGAGGCTTGAATAGCCTCCCAGCACTCTTCCGCAAACATCATAAACTCGGTACTAACTTCGTTTTCATCATCTGATGACGAATCGGCAATGAATAGCTCGTAAGAATTAAAACTCATATTGTGTAAAGAATATAGAGAATGTGTGAAATGAGATTTGTGAGTTTAGTGTGTAAGTATGTTGTGTATTTATAGGGTGGTTTTAATTGTTTTTTAATTTCAAACGGTTATGTTTTTTTTTTGGATTGCAACGGTTTGGAAGTAAAAGTGGTATGTTTTTGTTTTGTGATATTGATCGGATAGACGACCAACTCATGCATTTTTTGTGGCGATCGAATCACTCCACATCAAGGAGATCGATTTGGAAATCGATCGTCTACCCCTCGATCGACTCCAAATCGCTATCACTGGGGCTAGCCTTAGTTCATTTCCAGTTTTCCACTTTCGGGTAAGATCAATTTTCTTTCTTTCCATTTTTCAGCCATATGAAACATAATTATTGGGCCAGAAATGTTTCCCCAAACGTTTCTTAGAAAAGGATCGGCGTACCCCAAATGTAAAAACGTTTTCACTTTTTCAGGGGACGTTTCCCAAGCGTTTCTCGGTGTTTCCCGTTTCCGGGACGTTTCGGGTACGTGATACAAAGATCGCGGCGGCGTTTCCGTGCATCATACAGTGACTCAGTGAGTATGTATCGAGCAACTCCCGATCATGATCATCACATACCGTCAAGCGGATGTAGATCAATAGATGTGCTCACTACTTAAGTTGGGCTCTCTTTTCCCCAGCTTCATCTACTAACCTGTTCCACACTTCCACCCAATCATGACCACCCCATAAGCTTCAGTCAAGACATGTCTAAGTACTTTAGATAAATATAGCACGAAAACTTTAGATCCGGTGCTAATTCCAAAAAAAATTATGTATCTAGAACAAAACCTTTAGATCTACTGTTAGATATACAAAAAGATGATGGATCTAGCACGAAACACCAAAACCATTTTTATAACATCGCTAAAACCAGAATAACAACAGCCCACTGACACCACCAACTAAATCAAACAACCGAAGCCACCCAACCCACCGAAACATCCAAAACCACGGCGATATGGTGGCTATTTCAGCAGATGGCGGCACGGTGGTGACTATTGTGGCGGCAGTAGGTGGTGGATTTATTTGGTGGCGCCGGTTGATGATGGTTTACAGTTAAGGTGTGGGTTTTAAATGATTGTGTGTGTATGTGTGTGGAAGTAATAACAGGGAGAGTGAGAGATGAGGTTTATCTATACTACTTTATAATGCATTTAGGCATTCTAAAATTAAAAGGCTTAAAAATTAAGCCTTCTAATTTTAGAAGGCTTAAAATTAAGATAAGGAGCTTCAATCATGAGATGACATGTGTCACTTCTTAACAAACTCCAAGCCTAACTTCTAACAAACTCCAAGCCTAACTCCTAACCACCAAAAATTAAGATAAGGAGCTCCAATTATAAAATGACATGTGTCACTTCCCAACTAAAATTCATCTTTATTTTCAAATTAAAATATCTTTTTATCTACTTATTTATATTATAATCTAATTTCACCATATTTTCTAAAATTTATGCTATTTAATTCAACATCCATTTTAATATATTTTTATTAGTTTTTAGTTTTTATATTTTTAGTGGGTTTATTTTATTTTAATTCAAATTTTTACAACTTTAACATTTATTTCATTTATTCCAATCATGTTATAGTCATCGGGTACCCGCCGCCGCATTGCGCGGGTACCCTTCTATATATATATATATGATGTGTAACTTTAACTTTTGTTTTAAATGGGCTGTTACTAAAATGTTGATGACGTTATGAATGGGCTATTAAAACTTATGGGCTGTATAATGTTGGAACTGTTACAAAATTGAAGATATTTATTTTTCATAATGTAATGTAATAAATTTTATTTATTGTGCAATGTATTGATTTTATTACAAAAGTAACATAAATTTTTCCATTTTAAGTAAGTGTTGAGTCTGAAAATTTTAATCCTTCTATTATTAGTAAGTCTCAAATGCATTATAAAGTAGTATAGATTAAAACATTACAAGCAATATATAGATTACAATTAGAGGTGCACAAAAACTGGTTTTTACAGGTTTTCGGTTTTTGGAAAACCGGCTTTCAAAAAACCGGTTTTTCCAAAAATCAGTTTCGGTTTTTTTCGGTTTTTTCGGAATCGGTTTTTTTCGGTTTTAAAAGTTGAGAATCGGTTTTTTTTTATTTTAAATGTTCAGAATCGGTTTTTTATCGGTTCGGTTTTTTTCGGTTTTAAATGTTCATATATAGGACCTTAATCTTAGGCTAATAGATAATAGCAACCTTAATTTTCTTACACTATTTATTTCGTCAAGACTTTGTATTCTTACTCTAAATACATATTGAAACATATGGGAAATCAAAATAGAGAGGAATTTTCAAATGCTTACTCTTATTTTAGTACTTAACAAGGGACAAATCCCCACCATCCATCTAGTTTGATCTAATGGTGAAGATAAACCTAAGATTTAATATGGAAACCTAAGTCCATATTTTTTTTCTCCTTTTTCTTTGTCTTTTTGTCTTTCTTATTTATTAACATTTTTTTTTCTTTTCTTTTCTTTTTTCTTTTTTTTGAATCCACGTTTTTATTTCAAATACATGTTTTTCTTTTTTTTTTGTATTTTTTTGTTTTTTTTGTTTTTTTTTCACGTTTTTTTATTATTATTTTTTAATTTTAAATTCACCTTTTTTTTATGAGTAGTTTTTTTGTTTCGCTTTCAAAAGCGTTTTCATATGTTTCATACGTTTTGTTCGTTTTTTTTTTTATCCGTGTTTCAGTCTTGTTTCATATGTTTCGCTCCTTTTTTTCGCTTTCGTGTGTTTTCATCCGTTTTAGCACGTTTACATCCGTTTTCTTTGACGTTTTCACGGGTTTTTATGCGTTTTTCATACGTTTTCATACGTTTTGCTTGCGTTTTAGACCGTTTTGGCCGTTTTTACGTTTTCGCGTCCTTTTTTTAGACATTTTTTTCCGTTACACAGACGTTTTCGTCCGTTTTTAATACGTTTTAAATACTTTTTTCATAACGTTTTCGTTTGTCTGATTGTATTGGTGAGGATAAACCTAACATTTAATATAGAAACCTAAGTCCATGTTTTTTTCTCCTTTTTCTTTGTCTTTTTGTCTTTATTATTTACTAACATTTTTTTTTGGAATTCACGTTTTTATTTTAAATTCAAGTCTTTTTTTTTTTTTTAGTTCATGTTTTTTTATTATTTTTTTAAATTTTAAATTCACGTTTTTTTTTATTCAAGTTTTTTTTCGCTTTCATACGTTTTCATCTCTATTCATACGTTTTCATTCGTTTTTATACCTTTTCGTCCGTGTTCATATGTTTTCATCATTTTTTTACGTTTTCGGTCCCGTTTTACGCTTTTGCCTGACGTTTTCATGTCATACGTTTTTATGGTTCATACTTTTACATACGTGTCCGTCTGTTAGTTTTTAACGTTTTGTCATTTTTTACATTTTTTTCGTTTTACGCTTTCCCATTTTTTGTCAGATTTCGGGCGCTACGTTTTCTTACGTTTTTCGTCTTGTCGGATTTTTACCAACGTTTTTCCCGTTGCTTACGTTTTCTTACGTTTCCGTCGTTTCTTATGGCGTTGGCCATTTGTCATCCGTTTTCAGACGTTTTTACCGCTTTCCACGTTCATCGCTTCTAGACGCTCTGCTTTTCCCCGTGGCTGCCGGCCATGCCCTCTGCCATTTGCATTTTCATGACGTTTTCATTTTTAGGTTTCATGTATTTTCCGTCCGTTTTAGGCGTTTTCGTCTGTATTTTTACGTTTCATGTATTTTCGGCCGTTTTCATACGTTTTTATACGTTTTGTTATACATATGTTTTTGTCCGTTTTCGACACGTTTTGTGTCCGCTTTCATGGGTTTTTATACGTTTTGCATTCGATTTTATACGTTTTGTCCGTTTTAGACATTTTTCATTTTGATATTTGTAAGTGACACTTATTTATCTCTTGTGAATAACCGTAAGGAAGATGAAAAGTATTACATTCTTCATCATATATGTGTTATCAGTTGTGATACTCAACTAAGAATGTGATGGTTGTGTTTTTGAAAATATTTAGGAAGATTTTTGTGTTTTGTGATATTATGAAATATTAGAAAAGTTGTTCAATTGAAAACAAGAGATGTTATGATACTTTTGTTAGACTTGTGGTGGATTTTTCTATTTAATGGATACATTGTGCATGTTTCGATAGGTTTTACATCAGGATTTGAAAATATCTATGGTTGAATCAAAGAAACTAAATAAACCATGGTTGAAGATAGCACACATCTTTATAAAAAAACCGAGGAAGCTCAAACACTTGTGATATCACAGGTGATATCACCTCACTTTGTGATATCACACGTGATATCATGTGTGATAACACTGTTGATATCACTTGTGATATCACTGTTGATATCACTTGTGATATCATGTGTGATATTACCGGTGATAGCATGTGTGATATCATAGTTTATATCACTTGTGATATCACAAGTGAGGTGATATCACCTGTTATATCATGTGTGATATCAAAGGTGTTTGAGCTTACTCAGTTTATTTATAAAGATGCGTGCTTTCTTCAACAATAGATATTTTTAAATTCTGCTATAAAACCTATCGAAACATGCACATGTATCCATTAATAGAAAAATCCACCACAAGTCTAACAAAAGTTTCATAACATATTTTGTTTTCAGTTAAACACATTTTCTAATATTTCATATTATCATAAAACACAAAAATCTTCCTAAATATTTTCAAAAACACAAATAAAAAAAATGAACAGAATCATCACAGTAATATAATAAGTGATTTTATTATCATTTCTTTCATATATACTTGGTAAAATACTAAATTCTTATCACATTTGGTATGAATTAAATATTTCACATTCTTAGTTGAGTATCACAACTGATAACACATATATGATGAAGAATGGTATACTCTTCATCTTTCTTACAGTTTTATATCACAAGAGATAAATAAGTGTCACTTAAAAATATCAAAATGAATAATAAGGAAGCGAACTATGGAAATAGAGACTTCACATATTCTCAAAATCAAACAAGTGTTGCATTAAATTAGCATTTTTTTTAACAAAATAAGAATTCACCTAAAGAGACTTTAACCCTTTTATTTCTACTACGAGTATAATATCACAAGTGATAGATAACATTGGTTGCATTAAAAAATATGTGCTTGTCAAATGCGATGAAAGACACCAAAATTATCTTTAACGAAAATTATAAAAATATTAGAAAACACATAGGTGATAATTTATAAAAATATACAGAGTAGTGAAATATCTCTGTGATATTAAGGTTAAAAACATACTTGTTTGTTTATGAAATATCACAAGTGATATTAGACATTAACTTTTTTATAATAAAATATCACAATTGATATTAGATATGTAATCTAATAAAGTTTAATAATAAGCATGAAAACATATGAAAATAGACGAAAACGTATAAAAACTGAAAAAATGGACAAAACGTCTGAAAATGACGAAAGGTCAAAAATGGACGAAAACGTTAAAAACGACGAAATCGTGATATAAACCTATGAAAACCGATGAAACGTAAGAAAACGAAAAAGTAAGAAAACGATCTAAACGATTAAACGGACAGAAACGTAAGAAAATAAACATATGAGGAAAAAACAATACAAAAGTAACAAACGACAAAATGTAAGAAAACGAACGGAAACATAGGAAAACGGACGAAAATGTAAGAAAACAGGCGAAAACGTAAGAAAACGGATGAAAACGTACAAAAACAAACAAAAACGTAAGAAAACGGACGAAAACGTATGAAAACGGACGAAAACGTAAGAAAACGAACAAAAACGTAAGAAAACTGAAGAAAAGGTAAGAAATACGAAAACAAAAACATAAAAAACGAGCGAAAACGTAAGAAACGACAAAAACGACGAAAATATATAAAAACAGACCAAAACGTATGAAAACAGACAAAAACGTAAGAAAACAGATTAAAACGGACGAAAACGTATGAAAACGTAAGAAAACAGACGAAAACGTATGTAAACGGACAAAAACGTAAGAAAACGGACGAAAACGTAATAAAACAGACAAAACGTGAATAAGACTGACGAAAACGTAACAAAACGGACGAAAACGTATGAAAACAGACGAAAACGTAAGAAAACGGACGAAAACCTATGAAAAATGACGAAAACTTAAGAAAACAGATGAAAACGTAAGAAAACGGATGAAAACGTATGAAAACGTTAGAAAACGTATGAAAACAGACGAAAACGTATAAAAGGCGGAAAAAACGGAAAAACGTATGAAACGACGAAAAAAAAAAAAAAAAAAAAACGTGAAATTAAAAAAAGTAATTAAAAAAATACAAATAATGAGAAAATAAATAAGAAAGATAAAAATAAAAGAAAAAAACAAGAAAAAAACATGGACTTAGGTTTAGACATATTAAATCTTAGGTTAATCACCACCATTAGATCAAATTAGATGAAAAGTGGGGATTTATTCCTTAGTATGCAAGGATTTTTGAGTAAGCAAAATAAAGTGTCTCTCAAAATAGAATATAAATACTAAAACTCTCACTTTGGGAATGGAGACTAATCGATCATGCGCTAAACCATAACATGGATAATGGATACCCTGCCAAACACGTCATTTTGATAAGTTTGGTTTTGTAGTTGTACGAGAAATATGAACCTTGTATAGAATACGAGACTAGGAATATAGGATAATGATCAGTGAAGAGATAAGTTGTTACATCCTTTATAGTTAATACTTTCTCCTTTACACATTTATAACTTTAATATGATAATCACAATTCAGCTTATTTTTGCACATATATCATAATACAAGAAATACAATCACTCTTCAAAGTTTAAAAAAAAATGTAAACCAAACAACAGTCCTACTATTTTAATCATAAGGCGTTCTTATGTATACAATCTCGTCTATTCATTCCATATCACAATAGCTCGTGCTTTTATTCTGATATTTATAATTTTGTGCATATAATTAATTTAATAGGTAATGATAATAATGTTTATAGAGAATATAGTGTCTATAGGGTATCATGTCTAGTGGGGATTTATTAAACTTATATTATTATTAAAAAAAAATGAAAATTGATAAGTTTACTAAGTTAGATAATTTATTTAAAATTTAACAACTAGAATTTTACTTTCATTTTTTAATTTATTATTTTTCAAAATCAAAATGATGTCACCCAATACCGTTCCTTTTAAGCCTTTATTATAAGCTCTTATTATGAAAAGGTATGTTTGACTACACTTGTCACCCAATGCCATTCCTTTTAAGCCTTTATTTCAAGTCAAATAATTTTTACAGTGTTTATACTTTATTGAACACGGATCCATGTCCAATCTTATACGCTACTCACCAAGTCGTGACGAAATCTTCTTTCAAAACAAATACTCCCTCCATCCTGCCATGGTGTCGTGTCCACTTGCACAATTAAACCTCACTATAACTGGATGCAAGTAATCTCACTACAAGAATCGAGGCCTTTAACCACGTGACACTTTTAGCCATGGAAAAAGTCGTGGCTAAAAGTCAACGACTAGTCTTGACCACAGCTAAGCTATGTTTGTTAGGTGAAACTAGTTAAGACCATTTAGTGGCTCAAACTTATCAATGCAAACTCTGCTACAAAATTGCTGAGTGCTGATACGGTTCATCATAAAGCCCAATTAGAAGGAGTCCAACTAGTGGGTGTTAATGCTAAGAGACAATCCAAGAAGCCCACATGGATGAACGATTATGTGTGAAATGTTGTTAGTACAAACCTACTTTATTATTTTGTTATTGTTATTAGTAAGTCGGTATGTATTTTGTAACTAGCCCAATATAGCTACAAATCCCCAAATCGATATAAAAGGATTAGGGCAAGTGTAAAAGGAAAACAAGTTTAATCAAATCTACTATCTTCTTTCCTTTTACTTGATTCTGGAGATTTAATCCCATCTCCAAAAAGGGATTATCTTACTGTGTTCTATCATTGGTGCTTTCATCACGATCTCTATTCCCGTTTCCCTACATGCCGCAAACTAGAAACCAAACCATGGAAGAAATCACAAATCAACTTTCCAACCTACAATCACAAATCAATTCTCAAGGAAGTGCGCAAGGAGAATTAAGTGACCAGCTTCAAACGATGCAGGCGCAACTTCAGACGATCATCACTCTTCTACCAGGTCTGTCGCAACAACCTCCAACTCCTCCAACTCCTACACCTACAGGTACACCATCCAATGGTTTTCATCATCCGTCACAACCAAAAATGAAGGTACCGTTATTTGATGGTTCAAATCCTTTGGAATGGATATTTCAAGTTGAACAATATTTCCAATTTTATAGAATATCTGTTGAAAAGAGAATGGAAATGGTTACTTTTTTCATGAAAGGAGATGCTCTTAGTTGGTATCAATGGATGTTTAAAAATAATCAGTTATCTACCTGGAATGCATTTACTAATGCTATTGAACATCGTTTTGGGCCTTGTACCTATGATAATCATGAAGCTGCACTTTTCAAACTTAGACAAACTTCATCAGTAGCTGAATATCAGCGGTTATTTGAGAAGATTTGCAATCGTGTATCAAGCTTAGCTCCAGGTTCCATATTAAATTGCTTTATATCGGGATTAAAACCCGAAATACAAAGGGAATTGAAACTTTTGAAGCCGGCTACTATCGTAGAGGCTATTGGTCAGGCTAAGTTGATTGAGGATAAAGTTCATGACTCTAAACCTATATGGCAGCCTTTTCGCCAAACTGTTGCTCGCCCTGTCTCACAACCGAACACACCTTTACTTCCTTCCCCACCTGTGTCAAATCGCCTCCTACCCTCTACCCTACCATTAGCTAACAATTCCACATTCAGACAATCACCTAAATTCCCAATAAAACGCCTTTCTTTTGCTGAACAACAAGAACGACGAGCTCGTGGTTTATGTTTTAAATGTGATGAAAAGTATCGTCCAGGTCACCGTTGTAGCCCTCGTGAATACCTTATTCTTGAACCTGAGGAACCGGACCCTTTTCCACCCTTAATCACTGAATATAATTCCCTTCTCGATCCCCCAAGTCCTCCATTGCCACCACTGTCTTTAGTGAATCCCAACACTACCCCAGAAAACATTCACTTCCAACTTTCTGCCGATGCCTTAGTTGGTTTACCTTCTCCACGGACCCTTCGCTTATGTGGTATTATTAATGGTCATCAGGTCTCTATTTTGGTTGATTCTGGGAGCTCACATAATATCATTCAACCTCGTGTAGCCAAGTTCTTACAGCTACAGATCTCTAATACTCCTAGTTTTTCGGTTCGGGTTGGAAATGGTGGTTCGTTAACGTGTTCGGGTTTGTGCTTGAATGTGCCTATTTATATGCAACAGAATATGTTCAACATACCTTTTTATGTTCTTCCAATTTCTGGAGCTGATGTTGTCCTTGGTGTACAGTGGCTTCAAACATTGGGTCAAATACTATCAGACTATTCCATCCCAGTGATGCAATTTTACCATGGCGGACACTTGGTCAGTTTGACCGGAGATGCTAAGGTGTTGCCTACACAAGCATCATTCAGTCAAATTTGTCACCTTTGGGAAAACGATTGCCTTGCCTCTTTACACTCGGTTTCCGTTTCTGAAACTACCATCACCAATTCCACAGGTCAGCCATCTACTTTTTCAATTAGTGACACACTTACAGTTGACCAGACTTCTCAGCTAGAAAGCTTAATTACTTCTTATAAAGCTATTTTTGAGGAACCACACCGGCTGCCACCATCTCGTCCACATGACCACCACATTCATTTACTACCTAATTCAACACCCGTAAACATTCGACCATACCGTTACCCACAATGTCAAAAACATGATATGGCAAGAATGATCTCTGAGATGTTAGAACAAGGGGTCATTAAACCGAGTATCAGTCCATTCTCTTCACCTGTTTTACTGGTACGAAAGAAGGATGGTAGTTGGCGTTTTTGTGTAGATTATCGCGCCTTAAACGCGATTACTATTCCGGATAGGTTCCCTATACCTACTGTTGATGAGTTACTTGACGAACTTTACGGTGCCCAATTCTTCTCAAAGATTGATTTACGTTCGGGGTACCATCAGATTCGGGTTGCTAATGATGATACTCACAAAATAGCATTTCGAACAGTTGACGGACATTTCGAATTTTTGGTGATGCCATTCGGTCTTACTAATGCTCCTTCTACGTTTCAAAGTGCCATGAATGAATTGTTCAGATCGGTTTTACGCCAATTTGTTCTCGTTTTCTTTGATGACATTTTGATTTATAGCAAATCTTTTATGGATCACATAAATCACATTCAGTATGTCCTGCACTTGCTCTTCACTCATCAGTTTTTCGCAAAGCCATCAAAGTGTGTATTTGGAGTTTTTGAAGTGTCATTGTTGGGTCATATTATTGATGCTCGTGGACTGCATGTTGAACCAGACAAAGTTCGTGCTATTATGGACTGGCCCCTACCCAAATCCATATCTGAATTACGTGGGTTTCTCGGCTTAACGGGTTACTATCGACGGTTTGTAAAGGGATACGCTGCTATTGCTATTCCTCTCACAGATTTATTAAAGTCTGGTTCTTTTCAATGGAATCCTAAGGCTACACATGCATTTAAAAGACTCAAGGAGGCTATGGTATCATTACCTATTCTTGCTTTACCAGATTTTACCAAGCCTTTTGATGTTGAGACAGATGCATCTGGTTTTGCAATTGGTGCCGTGCTCAGTCAACAGTCTCATCCTATTGCTTATTTTAGCAAGAAGCTCAACCCCAGCCTCCAATCCTCTTCAACTTACACACGGGAAATGTTTGCCATTACTGAAGCTGTTAAAAAATGGAGGCAATATCTCTTAGGACGAAAGTTTCGAATATATACTGATCAACAAAGTTTGAAGTGTTTGCTTTCTCGGGCTATTCAAACTCCAGACCAGCAACGTTGGCTTAAAAAGTTACTTGGCTATGATTATGAGATCCTTTATCGTCCGGGCCGAACAAACAATGTTGCTGATGCTTTATCTCGTTGTCCACATGCTGAGTTTCTATCCTTCTATGGTATTTCATCTGTTGACTTTCAACTTCTTGATAACCTTCGCAGTTACTATTCGTCAAGCGAAGCGGGTCAACAACTTGTTTCTAAGCTCACCTCTACGCTTTCTGAAACAAATTTCTATCAATTTCAGGTTATTTTAAAGGGAAATTATTCATTCCTCAAGCTACTGGGATGCAATCTGAATTACTAAAGGAGTTCCACTCAACTCCTGTTGCGGGCCACTCTGGCATCCGAGCCACAATTGCACGGCTTGCGGCTTCTTTCTATTGGCCAAACTTAGCCAAATCCGTTAAGACATTTATTCAGGAATGTCAGGTTTGTCAAGCAAATAAGTATAGTACCGAACCCCCCTATGGAACACTTCAGTCACTTTCAATTCCCTCTCAAGTTTGGGATGATATCTCTATGGATTTCATCACCCACTTGCCCCCTTCGGGAGGAAATACGATTATATGGGTTGTGGTTGACCGCTTACCTAAATAGGCACACTTTATTGCCTTACCAACATCAAACACTGCTGCTAAACTTGCTTCTATTTTTGCCACACATATTTGCAAGTTGCATGGTAACCCGAAGGTTATTGTTAGTGATCGTGACAGATTGTTTATGAGCGAGTTTTGGCGACATCTTTTCAAGCTCCAGGGTACTACACTCAAGTTTAGTAGTGCTTACCACCCACAAACCGACGGTCAAATTGAAGTTTTGAATCGTTGTTTAGAGACTTATCTTCGTTGCTTTGTTAGCGATGAGCCTCAACAATGGTCTCAAGTTCTACATTGGGCTGAGTATTGGTACAACACTTCTTTTCATTCGTCAATACAAATGACGCCATTTGAGGCGTTATATGGACGACCACCTCCGTCTATCCTACCTTATACAGCTGGGAGCTCACCAATCGCCACCCTAGATGAAACCTTGCAAAAGAAACAAGCTTTGTTGAATACTTTAAAGGCCCGTTTAGTTCACGCTCGTAATCGGATGAAACAACAAGCTGATAAACACAGAAAAGAGAAAATTTTTGAGGTGGGTCAGTGGGTTTATTTGAAACTTCAGCCGTGTCGACAAGTTTCTGTTCATCGTCGTCGATCTCAAAAACTCGCTCCGCGTTATTATGGGCCATTTCGCATATTACGTCGCATTGGTCATGTTGCGTATGAACTCGAGCTACCTCCAGCAGCCCGAATCCATAATGTATTTCATGTTTCTCTTCTCAAGAAATTTTGTGGTGAACCCTCAACCCAAACATGTCCGCTACCACAACTTGCTTGGGGAACAACTCCTGAAATGAGCCCAATCAATATTCTAGGGAATCGTTCATTGCCACAAGGGGGAGATGAAGTGCTAGTTCAATGGGATAATGCACCAGCAGATGAGACAACATGGGAAGACCGTGACACATTCTTGAAGACATTTCCTACTTTCGACCTTGAGGACAATGTCGGTGTCGGAGGGGAAGGCAGTGATACGGTTCATCATAAAGCCCAATTAGAAGGAGTCCAACTAGTGGGTGTTAATGCTAAAATACAATTCAAGAAGCCCACATGGATGAACGATTATGTGTGAAATGTTGTTAGTACAAACCTACTTTATTATTTTGTTATTGTTATTAGTAAGTCGGTATGTATTTTGTAACTAGCCCAATATAGCTACAAATCCCCAAATCGATATAAAAGGATTAGGGCAAGTGTAAAAGGAAAACAAGTTTAATCAAATCTACTATCTTCTTCCTTTTACTTGATTCTGGAGATTTAATCCCATCTCCAAAAAGGGATTATCTTACTGTGTTCTATCAAGTGTAAACCATTTAAATGTGTGCCATCTCATTTACTCTAACAAGACAAACTTATATCGCACAACCATCACTTCCTCAATTGTCTGAACTTTAAAAAATAAACGTCAACGACCTCGTGTTTTTTTTTCTTTTTCTTTTTTTTTTATCTCTTTCTTTCCAGATGTTAAACCTCTTGTAGAAGTCTCCAAACAAAAGTGTAAATGAGACAACTAACTAAATACCTTCAAATTGAGTCACAATGCAACTAGATAGACTAAACAAGAAATGCATATATATGTGTGAATAAAATCTATAATTGTATATGGGATCTTTCCACCTGGTAGAATACTTCAAGCGTCGTTTGCTGATATTGATATGGGATGTTTATGATATTCCCCTTTTCTGATTCACTTTTTGAAACCTTTTTGTCCCCATAACGGTCTGGCAAAACGTCTGGTGCAGACCTTTGCATACCGGCCGTTGGAATGGCAAAAGAAATTCAGTTGGCGGCTAGATGGGTATCACTATCTTGAACACGATCTTGAACATCGTGTCTCAACATTGGCGACCGACATTTGAAATGCACTC
The DNA here is from genome assembly GCA_910596185.1 of Chrysanthemum makinoi. Lineage (NCBI taxonomy): Eukaryota > Viridiplantae > Streptophyta > Magnoliopsida > Asterales > Asteraceae > Chrysanthemum > Chrysanthemum makinoi. Next base: position 326,747,409 of record OU343225.1, on the reverse strand, counting down.
CCGAGTGGGGAGATCTCAGTCAGAGACGCAACAATATTCAGGTACGCATATAAAGAAACTTGTGGTCATTCACTTCTTGGCACGGCAAACCGTTACCTTTCAAACCATGGTGAACGTATCCATGTTTTTGCATTGTTCATTAATCTGAACACGTTCCGCTCCATTATATGTTTATATCAATAATAGTCGACGGTGATTTTTTTGACTTATATTCCTTTGGGACGTGGTTCGCCGAACCCCGTATCTTGGCGGGGCATCCACATTAAAAATGTGTGTGCAGCCATGGCGGATGTTTCATGACGATCCCACACTTTCGTATCTAAGCCTCATTTTCGCAATGTGTATGGTATATTTGTCAAGGCAATGATGAATTCTTTCTGGAAAACATCTTGGCGAGGCAACCACAGCGCAGCTGTGGTTGCAGCCATGCCAGATCTGAGTCTGTATCTACGGTATTTATATACTTTGTGTTATTACAGATTTGGTTAGGCCCGCCAACAGGGGAGGGCTGCGTTTCGGCATGGCCGAACTATTGATTGCGATCTAATTTAAAAAAGGTATCATCATTTGTGTAATATGGATAATATGTATGTTCATTCTAAGTGAAGATAGTCGTGGTATTTTATTGCAATTGTTAATAGTATACATAATTGGATTTTCATGGTCGTGAACTCAAGCGTTCCAGGTACCCTTGGTTCCCTGACTACGCTGTTGTATGCCTGCATTTTACCCTCCACTCAGTTTGGAATTGTCGGTTCCCACGTTCAGTCCAATCCAGCTAGGTACTAATGTCATCGACCGGAATCTTTCCAACAGGTACAATATTCAAGTTTTCATTTGTTGACATTGATACAGGATGTTCGCGGTACTGTTCTGGTCTCATCTTCCCCTCGAATTCCTTTCGTTGTTACAACGGTCTTGCAATACGTTTGGTGCAGACCTTTGCGCAAGGATTCTTGAAACAGCAAAAGGAATTCGAGGAGGCAATTAGACAGATCTGATTGTCCTAAACATCACGTGTCAACATTATTGACTAACGGTTGCGATATAGTTCCAACTAAAAAGATTCGAGTCGATTACACGATAATGTTTACATCTGGAACCAAAAAAACATTCACAGAAAAACAAATTTTCCAAAACAACGCGGACTCGAATCAAGGAACCTACTGAGCATGCTGTTTTTTTACATTTTAATATACTTATGTGCTGATGATCAAATACGCATACTTTCTCCTACTATACTCTAATGTTATTGGACTTGGTTTGATAAAAGTTTGTTGCCATCAGTACTGGAAAGGCAATGATGAACTTATATGGGTCCCAGAAAACCTGAGGCTGTCCGAAACTTGGCACGGCAACATATTCGGTTTGCAGCCATGCTGGATGTGCCTTGCTTTTCCGGGTTGCTTCCCAATCTGAGCCTCCCATTTTCTTAAGCCTTAATAGGTAATTCGTACCAAATTCCGACATCAGGTTTGTGACTCAGTTCTTTTGATGGGGAATCTTATCCTACTAAATATTCGTGTCATCGATTGGAATCTTTTCACTCGGTAGAATATTCCAGTTTTCATATGCTGATATCGATACGTGATATTATGGTAGTGACTTTTCTCATCTTCACCTCCATTTCCTTTCGTTGTCACAAAAATCTAGCAACACGTCGGGTGCAGACCTTTGCAGAAAGATTGTTGAAACAGCAAAAGGAATTTGAGGTGGAGATAAGACGGGTTTCACTATCCTAAACATCACCTATCAATATCATCGACTGATGATTCGGATATACTTCCAAGTGGTAAGATTCGATTCGATGACACGACAATATTTAGATATGGAACAACAGGATGCTACACATATAACAAATTGTCCAGAAAAACATGGTTTTGTTTGCCTATTTTTCACAGGCCTTTTGTTTCTGCCAACTGTTTATTTACAAAGGCGATGATGAATATCTTCTGGACACCATCTTGGAGAGGTAATAACAACGTAGCTGTCGTTGCAGCCATGCCAGATCTGAGCCTTACTTTATATTACTTTTATACTTTTTGCCATCCCAGGTTTTCAGAAGGCTGTGCAAAGTATTAAGACTTCTAAAAGGATTTCCGTACGAATTCTTACAACACACAACGGGATTGTTCTCCGTTTTGTAAATAAGTTAGAAAAGAATGTAGCCAGAATTTTCAACTTTGTATCATTTACATATTTAAAAATTGCCGTTACAAATGTGAGAACATATCATTAATTTTGTCATGTTTCAATTCATTAATGTTTCAACCCATTATGTTCCAATTCTAGAATGTTCACGGTATCGGAAAATCCCGCCACGGAGTGGCGGGTATCGAATACTTGTTTATGAATAAAGCAAGGGAAATTGATGCATAAAATAAAATTTAATTTTAAGCAATACCAGAGCAAACATCATATCTGTTGTGAAAAAGTATTTATTTGATGTTACCAATATATTATTGGATGTAACAAGAATCGTACTATGAACTTTATATACTTTGCAAATTTCGTAACAAACTACTTAAACTATCATTCCTTTACTTGCATGTACTCTTCATTGCTTTCTTTGAGCACAAGGTATGGGTGCCATTGGTGAGCCATTGGTGAGCCGTTGGTGTGCCAACCTTACCGGCCAATATGCCAACCTTGTGCCAAATGCACTTTTTTGTGTTTTGAGGCACTCCACTAGCTCAAGCCAAATACACCTTTTGCGTGTGTGTTTTTTTATTGTGAGTGAGAAGCATATTTGGTGGGGTATTTTGCGGGACCTACAGGTGATGTTAGTGGTGTGTTAGGAGGGTTGTTTGAGTTATTTGTGTGTTATTGGGAGGTGTATGATGTGGCGCTGATGTGACATACAATAACGGTTTTGGGTTCTGCATACATTCGCTCTCTATATAGACACGTACAATAGGGTGTAAAAACAAATTATCCATACCTCTTTACCATTTCCTACACTCAGCAAACTCATGATGTCTTCACTAAACCACTACTCTCACTACTCCACACATCGATCTTCCTCTCATCTGAAAGTTAGGGCGTGTTTTTTTTTTCCCTTTGGCTAAGAGATTGAGTCCACAAACCCATTTAATATTATTTCTTTGCTAAGTGGAACCCACTATTTCCCTTAGTTAGTATATATCCCCAAGACAAAAAATATTAACCCTTCCTCATTATGTGACTCATATAGATGTAGGACCCACATAATCCCTTAGCTAAAAAAAACACACCCTCTTAGACAGCTCTTGGAAAGAAAATGTTAGTCACCACTGGTAAAAACATTGTGTCTAGACATAGTCTACAAAATTCAACAACCTCCCACAAATGCCAGACTTGCGATTATGGAAAAAGTATCTTGTATATATATAATTGCTCATCCTTCATTCAGGGAACTTTCAAAGAGTATCCGTAGCCAGCCAAAAAAGTCATTATGACAAAGAAACAAACCACAAAGTATGGTGTATATATATATACAATTGCTCATCCCAATATTGGAACAATTACAACAGTTGGAGGAGCACCGACGATAGTTAAAGGCCCTATGTTAGAGTTATTTTGGCAAAAAAAGAACTAACAGTAACAATGTGGAAGATCTTAGTGATCTTTCCATCAAAGGTGCTTTTGATGTGTAGGCAATTACACTAAACTCTTAGCTGAGCTCTCTCAACTGCTTGATATGCTTGTCGGGAACTGTGGAGGGAGCAATAGAAACAACCAACAAACATGTATATAATTAAGAGAAGCATGTACGAAATTAAAAAACATGGTTTGTTATTGCAATGTATACTTTTTTTCATTTACGTGCTTCATATGTGTATGCTTTACAGAAGTACAAGAAAAAGTTTATCAAACTCTAAAATCAAAATGCTTTGCTTGATTCAAAGTTTAACCGAAGTCCCAATTAATATGATTTATAGCAATGGTTATAAGGTTTGTGATCCGTCCTGGCCGGTATTAGGATGCAAAATCACTCATAATAAATGTTGCTACAAACTTAGAGCATCTACAATGAGAAAACCAAATAAAGACTTTTTACTATTACAAAAAGCTTTTTGATATACTACATCCGTCCCAAAATTATTGTCCATAAACAAAAAACACAAAGTTTAAGAAAACATCATCATTACAACTTTCTCTTTCTTACTTTTTGCACAAAGACAGTTTTAACCCTCGACCATTAATTCTAACTTCTTTAAAGTTTGTAATAATAATCTCAAGTAAGGGTAATATGGTAAACTTGGTATATATTCCCTATCTATTTATGGAAGTGGACAATTATTTTTGGACGACCGAAAAGAACGATTTACTATAATATTGAGCGAGGAGTAGTTTTTGCATTGCATGACTAGTTTTTTGAAAAGCTTTTTGGAAAAGCTTGATAAACACCAAGTCTTTCATATAAGTCTTGGTCATTAAACTAGATTTGCATTAAATGCATTAAATGCATCAAGTCTTTAAGACTTGATGCATTGTAGATGCTCTTACAAAAGTTGAAACATGATACACACCGCATTTTTGTTTCAACAACTTGTCACGCACAAATAGTACAACTTAACTTAAAAGAGAATATGTATCTGAAAACCATATATCATTGAATTCTTTTTTGAGAAAGTTTGTTTCTTGTATCAATATTTATGATATAAAGTATCCTAACAAACTTCCAAAAAGAGAATATGTATCTGAAAACCACATATTTGGAGCACAAGATTATAACTAATGATTTTGAAATGTAGCAGTATAGAATTTTCATCGTGGGTGTCAAGTTTAAATATTAAGCGAGCCTAACAAGAATTTTGCGTTCTGTCAAGAATTGGTTACATAAAAAGATTATGTTGTTACAAAAAAGAAAGTTAAAGATTATGATTCTTTTTATATCTGTTTGGTATCAGACTATAGTAAGTGGGTGAGATCCAAAGGGTTGTTGACACACTCAAAACACTTTCTCATGTACTCTTCTATTCCTATTGCTTTGAATCAGTTCGGTTAAGCTCATTGTTACTAGTGTTGGTAGTTTTTTTTATATGACTGTACAAAATTAGATGAAGGTAGATTCATTTCTCATAAAAACTACGAGTAAAAAGTAAATTTAGATTATTCATGATATAAATCCATAAAAGAAAATTAAAAATATATATATACTATATTTTTAGTAACTTACACATCGCCAAAACCTACTACCGTCTTTAATTAATGGCTTGTCAATGAATAATTGACATAGTAATTTCGTTTGACTCAAAGTCAACAAAACCAATTTTAATGAACTTCGAATTCTTGGAAATTCTTGTAATTTATTGCGATTGAACGGATTTATGATGCAATTAAACAAAAATCCGAACATAATTTTTTTGATTTCGTAACTGGAATTGGAGAAGAGAAACTATCAAGTCATGAAAGAGGAGAGTATAAAAAACGTGATTACTCGTTGCTGTTTAGTTGTCCGTCACTGGTAGTCTCTGCGTCAGAGGTGGTTGTTGACAAAGTTGGAGAAATTTATCATGCAATACCCCTTTTTAAGGAAAATTAACTTCAATCCTTTTTTAACAGTAGTGTAAAATCATACTACAACAACAAGCCCTTTTATCCTAAACTAGTTGGACTTGGCTTTAAAACCTTTTTAGTATGATCTTAAATTACACCATCTAGCTAGGAACAATGTACATCGCAGATGGACAACTTACCAAAATCATAATGCAAAAGCTTGACTAGCTTGGGTTCAATGTCTAACACTGACTCAATCCCTGAATTGTGTGATCCCCGCCTGCAAAATAGCCAAAACATGTTAATGTGACGACTATCATCCAAAACCAGGGTCAACTTAAAAGTTGATAGGATTTTTAAAGGGTTAAGTCAATATATTACCAATGAACTTACGATTTAGTTCTGAGTTAGGTAACAAACTTGTTTATTACACCTTCTAGGTAACAAAATTTAATGAATGGGTTTGGGCCTGGGTACCTTAGGTTCGAATTTTGGAAAAGGCAAAAGTTTACCCCTATTAATTGTCGTGCCTTCGGGCGGATTAGTAGGGGTTTTTCCCCCCATCGGGTATTTGAAATAGGCATTTCCGCTTCGAGGGAGCTCTCTAACGCGAACCCAGTTTAAACAACGTAGTCTAGACTTCCCGCTGTCGAACCGCGACACGAAGCACCTTATAAGAAATTCACCTTTCAAAAAAAGGTAACAAAACTTTTAAATATGTCCAATGTTAAGTAATATGCATGAACCAGTCAAAATTAAATGACATGTCATATTCTTATATTTATTAATGTGAGATGTAATTGCACCACATTTACTATCCTTGCTATGTCATCTACTATACTTGCAATGTCATAACCTTGATCTAATTTCGGCAACCACCACCTTCTCCAATGGATATTCTGGCAACCACCACCTTTTCAGGCAGATATTCAGGCAACCATCATATTTTCCGACGAATATTTTAGCAACAACCATATTCTCTCTTTATAAAGTGTTCATTTTCTTATAATTGTAAACTGATGTAATAATAAACTGTTTCTTTCCTTTTCTTGGATCTACTTTAAAACAACCTCGAACATAGAAGCAAAGACCACCAGAAACCACCAGCACACATGCCCAGTTCGAAACCACCTTTTTTTAGCAAACGTCACAGTCCAAAAAGATTTTGCTATATACAATTCATAAGGACCAGATTTTGCCTTCCAAAACACCTTTACAAACGTCACAGACCTTTTTCATAAATTGGCTTCTAAAACACCTTTACAATTCATAAAGACCAGATTTTGCCGTGGCTTCCAAAAAGATTTGGGTAAATGTCAAGATAAAACAATCCAAAAGATATATGGCAAAGTTATATATTCATGGATAAAACAAAGGAGATTGATGCATAAAAGAAAATTTAATTCTAAGCAATACTAGAGCAAACATCATATCTGTTGTGAAAAAGTATCTTATCGATGTTACCAATATTGGATGTAACAAGAATCGTATGAACTTTTAATAATCCGTACTTTAAAATTTTCGTAACAAATCATTACTACTTAAAACATCTCGTACTCTTCACTGCTTTCTATATTATGAATAAATAAATAAACGAAACATTCATGACATATATTTGCGTCTACTTTAAAGCATTTTAAAGGTCATGCATGAAACACAGCTACATATCATTATAAAACTACTACAACTTGACGCATTTCATCTTTATTATAACCTACGCACATCTACTTTTCCATTTATCCCTCTCTCCCCCATCTATTTTAATCGTCTTCCTCTCCATAGATCTTCAACTAAATATTACCGGGTGCACATTTTTTTGAGCCGTAATATAGAAACACATTTCGATGGACCGGGTGTATTTAAGATGCGTTTAGGAAAAAACGATATTTTTTTCAAAAATTAACACTGCATCGTAAAAATCCATAGGGGTCTCGGGCACCCGCGGGAACTCCCTGGTTCCGTCCTTGAGCATATGTACAATACAACCGCAAGTTTGACATCAGTTACTTCGACATGTTGTTGTTTCTACCTTGACAATGGTGTTTTCCGTGGATTAGACTACTTTCATAATGATTAAACAGGTTAGGCACTCGTTTTGTTTGCGAATACTCATGTCATATTATTTGAAAGTGTTGTTGCATAAAGGTTTGGAACTTGGGAACAGTGAAATGAAATTCTCTAGGTTGTAGACTTGTAAAGATCTCTAATGTAGTCATCTTAGCTTAAAATGCTTTTCAAAACATTGCGTTTGGCTTTTATTGCACATAAAAATGCGATACTAAGAGAGCAAATATAGAATGTAAAAACACTCTTTTTTTACTTGTGATAGGGAAATGATCCTCTCTAGTAACATAGATTTGGTATTGTTGAAGAAGGATTTTGACAAGTTATTATGCACTTAATTTCTATAATGCTAGTGTTCAAATTTCCATTTGGTGAGGCTAAATGAGATATGAAAGATGACAAATGGGTGAAAACACAAGAAATATTGAACACATGATTAGTCCTTAATCCTTTTCAGTTTTCTCTAAAACAGATGGCAATTGAACATTTGCGTGCAAAGAGAATGATTCAACAACCTCCCACAAATTAAAATGCCAGAAGTGTGATCTACTGATTTTGTACATAAATGATATCCTTAAATACGGTTCGTTCCACTTCTCCTTCATGACCATCCTAACGTTGCTCACTCACTTAAGTTTAAGTTGAATATAAATACACAACTAAATGTAATGGTTTTAGAATATGAATTCCCTTAATCCATGTTGTACGTCGAACCAAAACCAAAACACGAAATCACCACAACTACAACAAACTGACAACACAACATTCTTAAGGAATTGCTTTAACACAGCCAATACAATATATGTGGTAAATTCCAATCTCTTATAAAAGATTGCAAATTTATGCTTGCATGCATGCTACTATTCTTGGATCGGTAGCTGCATTATGCTTCTACACCGGCGTAATGCTACATATGAATTCTAGTCCGGATATTAAAACCTCCTACAAGTGCTAAACTTGCGATTATGGAAAGAGTATCGCATATATATGAATTCCCTATTCTGTTTTTTCCTCTATTATCTCCCTCAAATACGATCACTTCTCCTTCATTACCATGTTAGCTTTGTGACCACTTACTCAATTAATAAGTCATTATAAGTACATGATTAAATGTAGTATTAAACTCTTTTTATTAAACCTTCTAGGTAACAAAACTTTTAAATTTGTCCAATGTTTTAAATAATAAGAGCATCCACAATGCTTCTACCTTTTAAAAGACTTGAAGCATTTATGGTAATAAATGCTAAAGTTAGTATGACTTGATACATTTATTATTATCCTTCTAAGTACAAAGCTTTTCCTTCAAATCACTTGGCACTAGCCAAGTCTTTGTTTCAAGTCTTTCAAAAAGTTGTTTCATGTAATGCTAAAAAAGCTTTTGAAAAGCTTTTTCAAATAGTAAAAAGCTTTTCTATTTGAGCCCATTGCAGATGCTCTAAGGTAATCCATTATGGAAGTAGTAGGCCAAAAGTAAATGACATGTCATCTTATCTTATTTATTTAAAGATTCAGTACCTTAATTTATTGTGGAAGTGCATGAGTGCCATCAAACAAAAACCTAAAAAGGATTAATTAAAGCTTTGTATATATTGGTTTACAAAACTTAAGTTGCCAGGATTACCCATAATCTATGGTCTAAATACTTGTGTCATCCCTATCCTTGATGGAAAATATCTTTGCTTCTCCTAATGTACAATCATACGTTTTTGTAATCATACTCTTGCATTCATATGTTTTTGTAGTGTTTTCTAACTATTTGAGTTCGGTTTTTTCTTCTCCTAATCGATGAAGGTATTGCGGTTATATTTGCTGAGACGCTAACATCAGGCTTCATGGTGGTGATCATGCTTGTGATATGGAAAACGAACTTATTTCTGGTGGCCTTATCTGTGCTCGTGATTAGCTCAACAGAATATTACTTTATTGGCGCTAATGTTCATAATGTGCACATGGAACTACGTTTACCGAGCAAAATAAAACTACGAGCCTGACGAGAAGCTATAAAAGACATAGTTACGGATGCAGATATTAGTCACATTGGAGGACTTGCAATCTTCTACTCCGAGCTTGCTCATGGAATACCCCCTATCTTTAAACATTATATTGATAATGTGCCTGCTTTAAATTCGGTTATGGTCTTTGTTTCCGTAAAGTCATTGTCGATTAGTAGGGTACGTGGCACCAGAAGAGAGGTTCTTGTTCTGAAGAGTGAAGCCAAACGCGTTGTACGTGTTTATTCACTGCGATTATGGTGTTGGTAAAGAACAACAAGGTAGTATTGCGGATGAGGATGTGGCAAAACTAGAAAAAGCTTTGGGGAACAGCCCGGAGTCGTGCATTTGCTGGTCTCGAGATGATCTCATGCACTCCCACCAAATGCACGACTCCGGGCTGTTCCCCAAAGCTTTTTCTAGTTTTGCCACATCCTCATCCTCAATACTACCTTGTTGTTCTTCACCAACACCATAATCGTAGTGAATAAACACGTACAACGCGTTTGGCTTCACTCTTCAGAACAAGAACCTCTCTTCTGGTGCCACGTACCCTACTAATCGATAATGACTTTACGGAAACAAAGACCATAACCGAATTTAAAGCAGGCACATTATCAATATAATGTTTAAAGATAGGGGGTATTCCATGAGCAAGCTCGGAGTAGAAGATTGCAAGTCCTCCAATGTGACTAATATTTGCATCCGTAACTATGTCTTTTATAGCTTCTCGTCAGGCTCGTAGTTTTATTTTGCTTGGTAAACGTAGTTCCATGTGCACATTATGAACATTAGCGCCACAGATAAGTAGATGTATTATGTTGAGCTAGTCACGAGCACAGATAAGGCCACCAGAAATAAGTTCGTTTTCCATATCACAAGCATGATCACCACCATGAAGCCTGATGTTAGCGTCTCAGCAAATATAACCGCAATACCTTCATCGATTAGGAGAAGAAAAAACCGAACTCAAATAGTTAGAAAACACTACAAAAACATATGAATGCAAGAGTATGATTACAAAAACGTATGATTATACATTAGGAGAAGCAAAGATATTTTCCATCAAGGATAGGGATGACACAAGTATTTAGACCATAGATTATGGGTAATCCTTCCTGGCAACTTAAGTTTTGTAAACCAATATATACAAAGCTTCATGAAGAAGAACTTAAGGCAAGGTTATAGCGTGTTCGAAATTCCTCATAAAAGGATGTTGAAGGTTGGAATGACTTACGAGCTTTAAGTACGATGAACAGACCTCGATTGTTTGTTGATATACAAAGTTATGAATAAGAACAAAGACTCGACCCGCAAATTATGGAGACTTTACTTTGATGATTTGGGGGGTCTTGAGTTTTAATGTTACTTTTAACATACCGAGCAAGAATGTGTTCTTGAAAATAGGCTACAAAATTAACCTTTAATTTTAAATGTGATTTCCAAAGTCTTTCTCTATAGCGCTCGTGTCTTTTATTTATAATTTTTTTTTTTGGGATTTTGGTTTGGCTTCTTGCTTGAATTTTATGCAATCAAATTGTATATGGAAAAAAAGATGTATGTACTTGGTTTTATGGGTGTCGATTCTGAAATTTATATACTCTCTCCGTCTCATATTAACTGTCCAGTTTGACTTTTCAAAATCTTTTTTTTCAACATTGACCTTAAATATTTTTGTTTGTGTTATATAATATTTGATGCAAAATATATGAATAAATTGAGTTTTAAACGTATTTTCATTGATATAACTTTTATCAAGTATTATAATAACACAAACAAAAATATTTAAGGTCAAAGTTGAATAAAAAAGACTTTAAAAAGTCAAATAAGACTGTCAATGTGGTGACAGAGGTAGTAACATTATTTTGACTAAATGTGTGATCAAAATATACTGGTGGGATCCATTTGAGTAAACATATTTTTCAAAGATCAAATAGCAAGATACACCAATCTACCTTCATCCAAAGGACAAGATTAAATCTGATATTTATACTTTAAGGGCAATTTTGTCCAATATTAGGTGATATCATATCCCGCTTCTCACATGACAGCTTCTCATATCATGATCTCAAAATAACTGTCAAAACACACAGTCACACACACACCAAACACGATCCCAAATATGAAAATCATCAATTAAATTCATCAATTCTTCAAATCCGATTCAAAAATTAGGTCGAATTAGGTCGAAAATCATCAAAATCATTCAAATCCGATCCAAAAATCATCAAAAGCATCCATCAAATCCGATTGAAAATCATCAAAATCATTCAAATCTATACGAAAATCATCAAAATCATTCAAATCCGATCCAAAAAACATGGATAATATTGGAGAAATTATACATGTTCAGGTTGTTGAAGGTAGTGCAGGCAATGTTTGTGATGCAGAACAAAATGAGAGTATAGAATTAGGTAGTGTAAGTAGCGTACGTATGGTTGTTGATTCTGTTGAAAAAAATCAGAATGTTGAAGGAGGTAGCGAGGTTATGAGTGTTGATGATGTTGAACGAGTTCGGATAGTTGAAGAAGGTAACGAGGTTATGAGTGTTGATGATGTTGAACGAGTTCGGATAATTTAAGAAGGTATACTCGCAATGAATGATGTCGGTGATGCTGAACGAGTTCGGTTTATTGTTGAAGATGATATCAGAAGTGGGGAAACAGATGATGAAAATGAAACACATGTTAACGGCAAGTCATTTGTAATTTTATTAAATTTCTTTAGTTTTGAGACAAAATCATTTGTGATATACATAAATCACAGGTGATTTGTGGTAAATCACATGTGATTTACGATAAATCACCTATGATTTGTGCTAAATCAAATGTGATTTGTGATAAATCACATGTGATTTAGATATATTTAGATGTTAGAATTTGCAGTACTACAAATCACATGTGATTTAGCACAAATCACATGTGATTTATGATAAATCACATGTGATTTACCATAAGTCACCTGTGATTTATGTATATCACAAATGATTTAAACAAATATGATTAAAACAAACTTCAACCTTGTATATTTTTTAGAAGCTGTGACAACACCTAAAGCGAGTTTAGTAATTCATAAGGAGACACATGGGGGTTCAGTTTATTGGCAACCTAATATGGAACCAGAATTAATACCGAAAGAGGGGGTTTACTTTGACACACTAGATGATGCTATTAGGATGTATAAGGCTTACGCTCTTAGAGGTGGATTCGAAATAAAGCTTTCATCACAAAGGAAAACTAGAAGTGGTTTTGTACAACACAAGTATCTAATGTGTAACCGTGAAGGAAAACTTAGGAACATCAACATAGATACTTTAAAAAGCCAAGAAAATGATAAGGCTATTCGAAACAGGGACCTACGGGTAACAGGTTGTATGGCACGTGTTAAGTTAGATTTGGATACTGTTTCTGGAAAATACAGATTAGCAAAATTCAATCCTATGCATAACCATACGCTTTGTCTGGATGTATATCGACATCTCTCTAAGACGGAAAGAAAAATGGTCTACTCTGAAAAGCTCTTTGTCATGAAAGCTAAAACCGCAAATATAGGTGCTACTGTAGCTCACCATATTTACAGTAGCATGAAAGATTATGACCTAGTTCACGGGCAGGTTGTGGATTTTAAGAACTATTTTAGGGAACTTAACTGCTTCATAGGGGAAGGGGATTCTCAAATGCTAATTAACAAGATGGAAAACAGAAAGACGTATGTGCCAAACTTTCTTTTTCACTACAAAGTAGAAGACAACGAACTAGTTGCACTGTTTTGGGCAGACAAGGTAATGAAATGTAACTTTGAAGAATTTGGCGACATCATTTCTTTTGATGCGACGTTCAGGACTAATAAGTAAGTTTCAACTATTTTGACTTTATCAATAAAGCAAAAATCAGTTGTTATCTGTCAGATTCCATAAGAAAATCACAAGTGATTTGGGTCAAATCACAAGTGATTTGGAACAAATCACAAGTGATTTTACTAAATAACAAGTGATTTGGCATATCACTTGTGATTTGACCCAAATCACTTGTGATTTGATCCAAATCACTTGTGATTTGTCACAGAAGGTGTTTATTTATATATGCTTTCCATGTGTTTTTATATGCTTTCAGGTACAATATGGTATTCGTTCCATTTGCTGCAATAGATAACCACAGAAAGAGTGTGACAATTGCTGCGGGAATGCTGAAAAGTGAAGACACCAAATCCTACATTTGGCTGTTGGAGTCATTCATGTCAGCATTTAACAAGCAACCTACAATGGTCGTAACAGATCAAGATGGGGCGATGAAGAAAGCTATTGCAGCCGTTCTCCCAGAGTCGAAACACAGGCTATGTATGTGGCATATCACCTAAAAGGTTCCAGCTAAGGTACTTTCTAATAAATCACCTGTGATTTTACGTAAAGTTGTACCATCACTAAGACTATGGACTTGTAGCATTGATGAGTGGAATTGTTTGACAGATTTGTAAGAAGATATATAATGAAACAGACTTCAAAAGGCGCTTCAACGAGATTGTATGGGATATGTTCTTGGAACCAAGGGGATTTGAGAAAAATTGGGGAAAATTAATTGAAGATTTTGGCTTGAAAGATCATAAGTGGTTGACGAAGATGTTTAATATGCCATCAGCATGGATACCTGCTTATTTTCTTGACTCGCCACTGTTTGGGTTAATGAGGACTACTTCAAGGTCAGAAAGTGAAAATTCGTTCTTCTCGCATTTCACAAACGAAGGATCGACACTGATTAACTTCATGATCTGCTTCGAATCTGCTATGGAAAAGCAAAGACACATTCAAGAGCAGTTAGACTTTGATTCAATGGACTCGAATCTGCAATGGAAAAACAAAACTGATGATTGAAAAACATGCTGCTTTGGTATACACAAGGACAATTTTTCTACGAGTTCAAACAGAAATTAATGAAGGAATCTGGGATTGTCAGATACATAATGTACAAACTAAAGAGGGCTGTGAGATAACACTCATTAGAGATAAGAATGCCGGTGAATATAGAACACTATACAAGGAAAAAAAGAAGGACACAAGTGAGGCGGTAGAAAAACCAAAGGCGGCGCGTGGGAAATGTATAAGGTACAAAAAAGTTCTTTTAATTTAATATTGTGTGTTTTTTTTCATTGTTATGCTTGCCTGAATCACTTGTGATTTTTACGAATCACTTGTGATTTTAACAAATCATATGTGATTTTGACAATTCATTTGTGATTTGTTAAAATCACAAGTGATTTACAAATCATTTGTAATTCTTTGTTATGTTATTCATTTTTTTGTGTTTTGTTCTGCTAAGGTAGTGCGCAATTTGGAAGATGGATCAGTGGTCTGTACATGTAGGCACTTCCTTCCATTTGGGTTTCTATGTCGCCACATATTTTGTGTTTTCAAGAATAATGACATTGAAAAGATTCCCGAGAGGTACATTTTGAGGCGTTGGACAAATGATATAATACCTCCTGATTTGAGAAGAAAGAGAAACCGATATGGTGAAAAGAATCAAACAATTGATAGACTCGCAAATGAGGCAACTTGTTTAGTAGACGATTACCTACATTATTTGAGCAATGATGAAGGAAAGATGGCTGAATTTGTATAGCAGATTAGAACATTGAAGAAGAAGGTCGACATTGTTGTGCCAAATCCTCCAAGCAAAAAAGATGATATGGAGAAATTTATCAGGGTTCCAAAGCCAAAAAGAATTGATGTCAACAACCCATCAAGTGCTAAAAACAAAGGTGGTACAAGAGAGGTACGTAGGAAGACTGAAAGAGAGAAAGCAATGGATGCAAGTTTAAAGCCAAAGAGGAAATGCGGAGAATGTGGAGTAAAAACTAATACACATACCAAAAAAACTTGTCCTCTAGGTCCAAAGGCAATAGCGGCTGCAAAGCA
This sequence comes from Chrysanthemum makinoi, assembly GCA_910596185.1. Lineage (NCBI taxonomy): Eukaryota > Viridiplantae > Streptophyta > Magnoliopsida > Asterales > Asteraceae > Chrysanthemum > Chrysanthemum makinoi. The sequence goes on along the minus strand of OU343225.1, from coordinate 326,731,962 downwards.
GCGGCTAAAAAATCGATGAATAACACTGCTTCAAACCAAGTGATTTTTTTTTTTACTTTATAAATACTTTACATACTTTGTTAAGTTTTAAATATTTGTGGATTGTTACCTCAGTTGTAACTGAGATGTTGATTGTTACTTGAGATAAGAACTTTGATCTGTTGATTACTTCTTGAATAAAAATGATAGTTGGATTTCAATTTTTACTTTTTTATTAAGTTTTATTGATATAATTTCAAGTTTGCTTTTTGTTACAAATCACTTGTGATTTGTAACAAATCACTTGTATCACAATTGATTTGTTATATATCACTTGTGATTTGTAACAAATCACTTGTGATTTGCCCACATCTCACAAGTGAATAACCACCAAAATTTTAATAAGTCACATTAACTACACGCTGACTTTTCACAGTAGCTTAATAAGAAAATCTATTTAAATAGGCTAAATAGTTATCCATAACTACAAGATGACTTTTCATAGATGCGCCAAAACACTTGTCCATAACGACACATGACCAACAAAATTTGAAAAGTCAATCTACATGCCAGGATAACGACATGACAAACACTTGTCCATAATGACACATGAACAACAGACCTTAAAAACAAACAAAAGTAGTAAACAGTTCATTACTACAACTACACATCATACTTATAATGTTCGCGGTTTGCCCTAGCCAGGATAGCGTTCTTAATCATCTCCTTCTTTGTCACTGGTATAAACTTCACATGGAATTCCTCAGAGTCTTTCATATTTTTCCTACCATGCAAATTTATTTCATGTGACAAAATCTTGGTTGCATACTTGACCCTCAAAAGCAACAAGAGGTGTTCTTTATCAGACGTTCCCACAATTTCACAGTCCCACTTTGAAAATGGTTCTCCCATATACACATCCATATGACGCATACAAAAGATACCAGAATCTTCAATATTCTTCTCCGTAGTGGTACATTTTAGTTTCGGAATGTGTGGAACCGCAGTCGCAACAACTTGCTCTTTCTGTGGCTAATACTTTCAAGGTACCTAGCAAACAACTTTATGTACAAAAACAAACAAACAAAAAAACCAATGTTAAAAAATAGTTAGACTAGTAAATAATAAAATCATTAAAAAATGGTTCCAAAAGTCAAAGAAGAAGAAAAAAATAGAAATTATTTTGACTAGTAAATTACCAATAGATCACATCTGTCTTTGTAGCAAGCTTCATATATTGTTGTCTCGTCACGATTGTTGTTAAGGATATTGATAACCGTCTTTTTCAGATTAATAACAACAACATAAAAACACTTAGAACCGAGAATAGGGAAGAACACCTGTTATACAAAGAAAAAAAATCAATAAATGAAAGTAAACTTCTTTATTAAACTGTAAAAAATAAAAAAGCTACCAAATCAACATCCTTGAGATTAGGGCCATCAGTATTGTCCTTGAAACTAAAAGCAACTTGTGCATTAAATATTTCACACTTTTGCTCCCACGTGAGTCCGGCATGACACATATTCCTTGTCTGTATTAATATAACCAAAAGTCACTTAAGAAATAAAAACGTCTATGTAGTTTAATCCTAATTTATAAAAAAGATCCAAAACTTACAACAGAACCCGTATGAAAGAAATGCCTGGACAGAGATCCTGGTTCTTTGAATTTTTCATCATAATTAAGCAAAGTAGACCAACAATCAATAACACCAGAATCAAGATGAAAACGCGGTGTTAATGACTCCATTTGATCTTTGATCAAAGAATCGCCAGATTTCGTTTCAAAGACCACATCCCTGTATTAAAAATGTGGTTGTAAGAAAGTAGCCATAAACTTGTGATTTGTTGTACATACAAATCACAAGTGATTTGTACATACAAATCACTTGTAGTTTGCAGGTACGAATCGCAAGTAGATTGCAGGTACGAACCGCAAGTAGTATTCTTACCTATTCTCGCCAAACATCGAAAACAAATAGTTGGAAAATTTATACTCGTCCAATATCATTAGAGAGTCAACGACAGTCTTCTTATTAAGATAAGGAGAGCAAAGGTAGAGAGCTCGTTTAGCATGTCGTTTCACAGGAGGATTTAGAGATGCATCAACTACGGGGCGGTCATGATCCTGAAATAAAAAACAAAATACTTCTTAATTAAATGAAAAAAATACAAAAGAAGGAAAATTAAGTATGTTAAAAGTCACATGGGTGTTTGGCAATTTTGTTTATAAAAATTAAGAGCAAGAAAATCAACCTTGTTGCACATCTGATCAACCTTTTCAAGCAATTGAAAGAGTTCATCAGGTTCATCAACAGCCTTTCCATCCTCTGTTGACACGTTCTTGCCATCAACATCATCATCTTCTTTATCTTTGTTAGTGACCTCTTCATCCTTATTTTCTTCTCCCTCGTCATCATCCTTTTCACTATCTTCCTCGCCATCATCCTCCTCACTATATTCCTCGCCATCACTCTCCTCACTGGCGCCTTTCTCATCTTCCTTTCCACCGTCCTTACCGACCTCTTCATCATTCTTTTCTTCTTTCTCACCATCATCCTCATCACTATCCTCCTCGCCATCCCTCTCCTCACTGTCTTCCTCAGTATCTTCCTCACTATCCTCTTTCTCTTCTTCATCACCATTATCCTCCTCACTACCTGCTTTTGCTTTTTCCTCCTTCACAGATTTCATGTCTTCATCACCAGATTCTTCTTCGTCATCACTCAAATCATCCTCAGATCCATCGTCGTCTTCCTGATCAATTTCGTCATTTAGATTCTTTACCTTCTTGAAGAGTTGACCATATTTCTCAAGGTAATCAGGCAGCTTGGCATCACCAGGGAACAATTTTTTAAATTGTTTGAGGGTCTCTTCTAAATCTTCCATCTCATCAGAAATGATGGAAAACTTCGCTTCAACCTTCTTACAAAATCCCTACAAACAGTTAACAAAAAATGTATCTGCTAATTAACTAAAAGTTCATAAATTACTACAATAAAAAGTATATATTCACATGTGATCCTATATTACCTCTTGGGTGGTCGGTGTTGATGGATATGACAATCTGGTAAAATCATGTACTTCATCAGTTTCAAAAAAACCCTCTGTTACCCCAGCCTCCTCTACAGTCCACTCTCCCTATAGTTCCAATTTGCCAAAAACAACTTGTTCAATCTTAAGATCCATTTTATTCTTTAGCAGAGTAGAATTCCAGTCTTTAAGTGCTAGATTTGAATGAATGTATGGCATGGCTTCAAACTTGGTTGAATCCAAGTACAAAAGCTAGTTATAAAAACATACAAAAGATATATTAAAACATCAGCTTTAAAGAAAAGTTTAAGAATATGTATTAGGCTAAAGTGTCAAATCACAAGTGATTTAAATCACTTGTGATTTACAGTGGCAAATCACAAGTGTTTTAAATCACTTGTGATTTGCCACGGTAAATCACAAGTGATTTACAGTGGCTTACACATACCACATAAAGCTTGAAATATAACTAGATGAAAAAAAACTTACCACAAGAAATACATGGGCCCCATTGTAGTAGAGACCACGACGCTCTGGGAGTTTTACTCTTATAAGCCAGTTGCAATATACCCACACCAATCAAGGCAATCAATCGGAGTGTCATCACATTTGCTCCTTCGACTCAAAAGTGGACTTAGACTTGCCAGAAGGATGTGCCTCTACTTGCGGCTTCGCCGCCTGCTTATGTTTATAATGAGTACGTGGCGGATGCACATTACCTTTGAGTTTTTTTGTCTTGTTTTTCAACATTAAGCATAGGCGGCTGAGAAGGCTTCGCCTTTGCATCAGGATTTGCCTCAGAAGGCTTCTCCTTTGCATCAGGCTTCGACTTTGGACCAGGAATCGCCTTTGGTTCAGGAATCGCCTTTGGTTCAGGATTCGTCTTTGGCTTAGTATTTGCCTTTGGTTCAGGATTCGCTTTAGGCTTAGGATTTTCTTGTGGCTCAGAAAGAGAGTCACGGGAGGCCGTAGTCTTCCACAAAAGGTGTAGATTGACGGGAACACCCTGACCCCGGGTGCCTTTTGGCACCAGCCATTGTCTTCCCCACAAGGAATAGCTCCGGCAACTCTCTTGGCCTAGTGGGGCACCAACTGGAGTGAACACGAGCCAAGACTCGAACCCCTGAGCTCTTAATCCACAAAGTCTCTCTAGTGTGCCCATAGGTTTTGCGGAGGTGGGTACCTATATGAAGCAAATGCCAAGGATGGGACTTGAACTTGTATCTATTGACTCAAGCACAAGTGCTCCAACCATTGGACTACTGCTCCATTGGTTAATCTAGTTTTAGTTAATCTAGTTTTTTTTGGTGCTTCATGAGAAGGACTATCAGCAGCCTCACTTACTTCACTGATGCGAGGTAAGGATGGGTTGGACTTCTTTTTAGCTGCTAATTTATCAACAGTTTCTGAAGATGGTTTAGGATCTGTGACACCTGCATAAAACAATTGAAAAGGTTTGTAAGAAAATGTAAACTACTTTTTAAAAAAAAGTAAAATAACATGTTTAAGTTTTTGTAAGTAATTTCTGATTAGCCTACATTACATTTTCACTTTTGATAAGGGAAAACTACTTGTGATTTTGGAAAATCACAACTGATTTGCATAAATCACTTGTGATTTGCACAAATCACAAGTGATCTGTCCAAATCAGTTGTGATTTTCAAAAAACGCAAGTAATTTTCCCTGACCAAAAGTGAAAATATATTGTAGGCTAATCAGCTCCACTTATGAGTTTGGCTACAATGAGTATGTTTGTCTGAAAAGTAAGGTCAAAACAAATAATTGCATTCGCCTTGATAGATAAGAAAGTAAAGATGATATGTGACTATAAATACCTTTGGGAACATCAGTAGTTTTTTCTGAAGCTTTGGCCTTCAAAAAAGTCGATGTTTTCAAAAGCATATCAATTCCAGTATCATCATCTACAAAGTCATCAACATCAAAGGTTAAAACTCAAGAACCAAAACAAGCATATAATTAGCAGTTAATTATAACCAAAATCGATATGCAAAAGAATTTCTCGACTACAGACTGAAAAGAAAAACAGAAACTGAGACCAAAAGATACTCATTTCTAACTAGATTCAAAGCGATTGGTAATTAGATTCCACCAAAATAGACTACTATAGACTGAAATGTAAAAGCATAATACATCTTCACTATGTAAAACCAAAGGTTTATGCGCTTTGGGCCACAAATGGCATTTACTATCACCAAAAGTAGAATCAGATTCAATCAGTTTATTTGAATAATCAAATATAAACTTAATAGTTGCCACACTTTAAAACCTTGAACAAATATAGTGATATAAAGCTATGCTTAGATTCTCAATATACTGTCAAATATGATTTTAAATCTTATTATACATGCACAAACCATTGGCTGAATATAATCCCATTTGATTTCACAGTTAGGCAAGACTGCACGTTTTGTGTATACCAAATTAACCACATCGCACAAACTGCTTAATCTCATTATACATTCACAAACTGTTATAATCATCTTTTTTTCTTCTGAAAGACTATATATTATCTAAATTATAGAAACTTTACAAGAACCTAGAAGTACAACGATACTTCGACTCTAGAAAGACACCCTGACTCTACAAACCTGGTCCTAACCTTATCAAAATAAACCCCCGACTCTCGACACAATCACCATGACTCGACCCGTAACCACAAACACTATGCTGAACTTCTACCCACAAATCTAAACAATTGAAATTCGCAGCTGAATCACACGAACCACAACCTAATCCAGACCCTAACCATTTGCAAACAAAATACCAACTCGAACCAGGAACAAAACAACAGACCAACCCACATCCACCAAAAACCATTCATCAGATCAACAACAGCTACACATAAACTAACACCTACACACAAACTAACAGCTACACATTAACTAACAGCTACACATTTGCACACTCATCAGATCAACAATAGCTACACATAAACTAACAGCTACACATTAAACAACAAAAACCATTCATTATGAAAACCATCATTTTTAGGGGAAACAGCTAAAAACACAATAACTAACAGCTACACATTACGAACCATCATTTTTCACAGTACAAAATCATAATGAAAACCACGACTTCACAAATCATAAACCCTAAAAACAACAATAATCAAACACTCTGAGCCTTCTATCCCCTAATCCTTCTAGCAAGCTGAAATAATTAAAAAATACATAAATACTGAGTTAGAATTTACCAGAAGTGCTAGAATCGGTCGGCGCTTTCTTTCGTTTAGGCATTATAACGCTATGAAGAATCCATGATTTGATTTTGGGGAAAACGTAATGAAAGATTGCGTGTGTTGGTGAATCCGAGATTGTGAAAGTTATGAGCAACTTGAATGAAGTTTTGATTTTGGGGGAAGCTAGGTGAATGAGTGAGTGTGAGTGTGTGTTATTGGATTTAAGAGGAGGAAGAGAGAGAGATCGGTGGATAGTTAGATGAAATAAATGTTTATGATTTACTATTTTGTCCCCCGTTTTTTTGCTCTATCATGTATTTTTGAATCCCAACCATTAGATTAAAGGGAATGAAGGGTGAGGATCATCCCATTTGATCTTTGATAAAAATGTTATCTACAATGAACCAAACTATGTGTTTTTATATTTGAATATATGTAACTTTGAGCAGGCCTTAACAATTTTTTTTTTTTTTTTTTTTTTTGAGTCTCAACAATCAAATACGGTATCATTTTCTACACTTTATCTTTTCTTGTTATTGTCGTATTCTTCCTTTGTCTCTAATAGAAATACATTTATTATATAACAATCACATCTTGTGTATGTCACACTTTACAAAGATTGATCTATTTGGGTCGATATTACTAGACTATCAATTTGAACTATACAGATTAATGATTCTTAATGTGTCGATACCAAGACCATTAACAGATAAAGTATGTTGTTTAGTTCGATCACCATCCGAATCGGCATCATTATGGATTCCACCACACAAATCATTTCAATTTCGCTCTTGCGTTTTATAGAGATTTGCAACTGTATCAAAATAGTAGTAATATTTAGTTACACAACTAACAACGTGCAAAAGATGCAATTCTATAAAGACTACGATTTTATCAATAAAAAAACAGATGGATTTTATGTAACTATGCTTCGCTGTGAATATGTTCTTTAGTAGTTTTAGACCTAACTTCTATTTACCTTTATGAAAGTAGCTTTCATTTGGTGGAAGTCATATAATTTATTTAATATTGGGTTAATGGCATGTAATAGCAACGTATTTTCCCATTTGTTCCATTATTAGATACGAACCTAAAATAATACAACAATACCCTACAAACTTTCATATTTTTGTGTCGATATCATCATTTGACCTACAAAATTGGGTAATCATATTCCGGTCATCTTCTCCACTTCTTCCGGCCACTTTCTGGTAATTTTTTTTGGTCATCTTTCTATATTCAGTTTAATCAGTCATATTGCTCCTTAAAAATGCAGCAACCACCATCACTAATGTATTTTCAATAGATAGATCAAAATAAAACCACAGTGACTCGGTTTTGAAAGATTGAAAACCATAACCAAAATAGAATCTAGATATAACCAAAACCTCTACCCACTTTGAACCGTTGATAAACGTACTTATTTTTCAACCTCAGCGAACAATTTATTCCATGGGTATTAATCTATATGACTATTAAATTGAAAATAGACTAGGAGGAAAATATCTTTGGTGGCAACTGATGCAGGAACATATTCAACTGTGGGCGAGATTTGAAGCGACAGCTCATGAATTTCATTTTGAAGTAGTGACAGCAAAGGATTTATGGACTTGTTGGAAGAGGCTTCCTGTGATGATAAATAATTCTAGTGTCTTACTATTGCAAATACTGAACTTGCAAATTTTTGACCATTGAAGGTTTATAATGATTTACGGTTTTGGTCTCATTAAGGGCTCTAAATTTGTTATATGTGAACTATCTTTCATGCTGCAAATCTTTGGGGTTAAATGAGCTTTTAAGACTTTGTGTGTGGGTTTTTAAAAGGAAGAAGATGAAAAAAAATTAATAATAAATAAAATTAATATTTAATTTTAACTTGTGTAACCGATTGCCAATCATGCCACGTAAGCAAAAGTATGATAATGAAATAAATTTTAAAAGTTGGATGGGTATTGTTGTATTATTTTGGGTTCGTATCTCATAATGGAACAAATAAGAAGGAACGTTACTATTACATGTCATTAACCCTTTAATTTTTTGTAAGAAACATATATGAGAAAATGATGCTGATTTACAAAGCAGGCAACTTGGCTACTTTCCTTTGCAAAATTCATGTTCTCCCTGTTCCACTCCTCCCTACTTTTTCTACAAAAGAAAGCAGGTAAGTTCAGTCATCATTTCCCCAACATATATACCCCATATTAAATTTAATAACAACAAAATATATGTGAGATTTGCACAGTCAAAGATAAAACAATCCAAAGGAAATATATCAAAAGTTATATTCATGGATAAAGCTATTGCTCTTGCTCAGGGCCGTCTTTGAGGGTGTGCAAGGTAAGCGACCGCTCAGGGCCCCAAATTAATTATTCATACTTTTTGATCATAGGGGTATTTTGGTCTTTTTGTGAATTTTAGAAATTCAGGTTTTACAATTTCTTCCCCTCTAACATGAAATTTCGTCCTCGAAATTGAACAAGACAGAGTACGATACGACAAATGTGGATTTTGGAACTTCAAGGAATATATGATGAATGCTAATCATATACTTATAAAGTATTAGCAGTAAAAGATGAGATAAGGAAAAATCAAAAACACACTCTAGCTTATACATGTATCTAATGATGAAAACTATCATATGTATAGACGGAACGACTCCTAACGGTCTTACTAATCTCAGGAGTACGTGGAGACATACAAATCTAAGGCAGACATAACAATCTATAGGTTTACACGGATCATAACGATTTCGGATCCCAATGGTACAAAACTTACATGTAAGATATATCGAAAATGCCACAATTAAGTACAGAGTTTCAACCCAATATGAAAAGTACCAAATAACGGATACAAGGCAAATTCCATTCACATATCAACCACAGGCATTTCCCAGACGTCATATAATTTCAATAAGTTCAAATTATATGATCTCGGTAGTATCACGTTGATCAGGCGTCATAATACTTGCATCACATAACAAGTTCTTATTGTCACTATATTTGGTCTCGGGTCATGACAAAAACACATAACTAATATCATAGCAAAACACACCATATAGTGATAACATACAGACAACGAGTAACCTACTATAACAGACCAGGTCCACATGAGTATACTATCATGATGGTCATACTTATCCAAGCGGTAATAAAACAACATCATAAAAAAAATAAATAGCAGACGAAACTTATGAGGACTAACGGAAACTCAACGAATTTATCAGAAGAAAACAACGAACAGGAACTATACTTCAAAATTTGGTTTCATTTCCATTAATCAAACAAAATTTGCAAAATCGTCATAAGATGAACTCCCAAAATAAAACTTAATAATACAATATTCAATCATCTAATGAAACAAAAGGACCTAACTCAAAATCCAATGTCTGAAATTTCTCATAACGAGGGCAACTAATCAGGAGCGCCAAATTCTATCCTTGTGTCGGATTGAACCTACTAGAAGCCGTAGATTCTAGATCCGAGTCCACCTCGTATTCTTCCTCATCTTCTTCTTCCTCCTCTTCTTCCTCACTTATCCATCCGTTCTTATTTCTTTCGCGCTGCGGTAATAAACGGCTAGCAAAATCGTTTCTCCGATTCCTCTCCTCCTCTTCCGGCACACGGTCCATGAAAGCATACAAATCGCGATTCCTAGTCAAACTCACTCCTCCATCTTCAACGAACTTTGGACACCTATCATGATACTTAGTGGTGAAACCTTGGTTGTCAACAACTCTAGTTTCGTACTCCTCTACTACTTTCCCGTCTACGTCCTTCAGGTCAGCTCTCCTCGATCGTGCATGGCCACATATAGGCTGGAACTCGTATCCTCTTGTTGGTCCGCTTCACTCTACCAATCCTCTTGCAGCCTTTAGCAATAACGACGGCCCACATCATCTTCTCCCTAGGTTGCCTAGCTGGTCCTTGTTTGCTCCTATCGGATGAACTAGGGCGACGAGGAATAACCATCTCAAAGAACAACCAACTATTAGCAAAGTCTAAGTACGATGGTGGACGCAAGAAAAGTATGCAGAAGGGAAATCCTAAATCTACCCAATCCTCACAGGTCATAGCCCAAGCTCTAAGGGTCCTAAAACCTGGCTCTGATACCATAAATTGTAACACCCCAACCCGAAAAGGGTAAAGATATCACAATACGGTTTCATATCAGAACTTTAAATAATATACAATAGCGAAATCCTTACAAAAATACTCAAAAGAAAACATAACTAACTAAACTTCAAAATAAATCTAAGGTCTCTATAATGAATCTTGCTTCGTCTCTACTCAACCCAGATCGGCTATCCCATAAGCTCATCTTGAATGCTTAAAATACATGCCGCAGGAAAAGAAAATGCGGCTGAGCTTACAAAGCTCAGTGAACAGATATAACGAAACAAAAGCTAAACAAAACAAAATATACAAATGACGAAATCAAAATAAAATGATAATGAGGAATCTTTTAGGATTCTGCGGAAGCACAAATATACAGAAATCCAAACAACCACATATACAATTTAAACACCTCATAGCACATTAATGACACAAACACAAACACATCAGAACAACCAATCATTTAGCATATCAAAAATAAATAGATTACATATAAACCAAACGAAAAGTCTAAGGCTAACAGAAAACACTTTCTAGGAAATAAACATGGCATTCAACAAATTAATTAACCTTCACTTAACACACTCAAACAATATCGCAGCAACGGAAACAGCATTCAAATCATGGCAGTCTCACAAGCAAATAGAAAACATATTAAGCAACCCATAATTAGATAGACCAGACAAAACATAGCATAACCATTAGCAATTATCAAAACAGCTATCACAAGCTAAAACAGTTCTCAGATCAAATCCTAACATTAGCAGAGTTAAAACATGGCAGGTCACATAGGCAAATAAAACATTAACGTATAATCAAAGTTCACAAAATTAACTGAACAAATTACACCTACTAAACTTATAGAATACTCACTTTCACACTAGCACATTCATCTCACAGATCAACTATTCACATAACGATAAACCAACATGACATCAGATAACAGCATGCGAATCATATTAAAACATATTAATCATAACCTAGCATAGTAGACGGTAGTTACATAAACATACAAAAGCATACACATAGATAATAACATATAATAAACCCAGCACATAATTATTAACACTTGAACATACCGAATCATAATCAGAATACCTAACATAGAAATAACAAATAAAGATTTAGTTAACTACCACGAGCCCAAAACATATCATATCAAAAACATCATAATTATATAGAAACAATCTCAAAATAATTCGGAGTAGCTAGCTCCTAGAGTTTTATGAAGATGCGTATTGCACACGACATCATTCACTTAAACAAATCATATCAGACAACATATCAGATCTAGGATGCATCTATACGCCCCACAAACATATATTGATAATATAATATAACATAAATTGAGCTCATAACAAATAACAAATAAGGGACGTGGCAGAACTTCACTCTACTGCCCTAGAGTCATGTCAATGGTGCATCACTGACACGGACATGGAACCCCCATGACTAGTTAATAATTGGCTCGGTGTCAAACTAACTTAGGTCAAACCAATTTCAATTATGACACAAGTCTTAATCAACACAAGGTTCAGTAAATACATATCAATAACTCATATCATAAGGTTCATACTCAAATATACTAAGATTCAACAATTATGCATATCAAAGTCTTCCTGTCATAAAGTTCAAATCGGTGTCGCATGATTCAATAAAACATAAGTTTAGTAAAGCAACAGTCACACAATCAGGAAAGGGTTCATAGCAATGGCATCGGAAATCCTAATACAAAAGCTAACGAAAAGAAACCGTTATAAGAATCCTTTACTGAAAAGGTCGAATATCTCGTACCTTAAAGCAATGAGAGAAAAGCAAACGAATAAGTGAATCACGAAGATGTAACGTCGCGTCTCCTTCAACGAATCTACACGGATTATAATTTATTTAATACTTATTAGTATCATTAATGTCATAACGGATTAATCTTATTTATACTTTTAGGGCTGTCAGAATATTCTTATTTTTAGTGACAGACGTAATTACAACATTTTAGAGTATCCATCATTAATTTGCCAAACTTATGGGTTACAAATGATAAATGGTAAACTTAAGGGTTTAATATGATAAATATCTTATTTGAGGACTTATATGATCATCATTCAAAGTATACAGTTTATAAATGTCAAGGACGGATTTTAGGACTCTCTTTCAAAATATTTTACACAAGCCTTGATAACTTACATGAAATAACGAATTTGCACATTTAGCTTTTAACCCTAATCGACTTCCTATTTACGTCCTAGGGTTTCCCATACTTTTAATATCATTTATTACGCATTTAATTTACATGTCACCTCTTTTAATGATTTCCTCTTTGACCTAGAACGTATATGAAAAACAAACCAAAGTTACCTCAAAACTCATGCATGTCTCTACACAACTAACTCATACTTGTCAACTCATAATTACTCAGAATTACATATTACACCCTTAACATATTTAATTATACGATCTAACCTTATATTATCAGATTTTACAATTTTAGCCCAAAGGTTTTAGAATTTACAAAACATACCCTTTCCAATTAAATAACAATTCAAATGGCCCTCTAAGTATCCAAAATTACACGTTTAACCCCCACACTTATTTTATACGCTTAGTACATGTATTTTCTGTTTGAGAAATAACCCTTAAGTTTCATAATTTACAAAACCAACCCAAAACTTTTATTTAGAACCGAAATATGCATAATTCAAGTACAAACCCTAAACCTAAGTTTAACCCATCATTAGTTCATCATTATTACTGCATTAATTACTCTTAATTATTACAAGAAAACCCTAGTTTATATAAACCCTAATCGTCCTTCTTTATTTCTTTCCTTTTTCATACACTATTGAACAATAAAACCCAAGAAAAATCACACAAGCTTCGAATTCATGAACATGTATTTTATTCAGGTCATATAACATATAAGAGCTTCCAGAAAAATCAGGTCATGGTCCTAAAAATTATTATAAGCTCGTTCGCTATTTTATACGCTTTTAGGGTTTTAATTTAAAACAATTTCGTGCGACTTGTTAATTATGCATGAATAATTTTTACAGGTCCTATATGATTTTTAGGACTGAAATTAATATTAGAAACATACCCTTGATGAGAATCGAACGTTAGAACAAAAGAAACCAAAACTTCTACTCGGCGAAACCCTAATCGACCACGAAACTTACCACGATCAAACCAGCACCTTAGGACCTCGAACCAGATTTTTAACACCTTCTTTACCTTCAAACTCGTCCAAGAAAAATAGCTTTTAGCCTTGGAAACTGAATGTCGAATTATGTAGGGTTTTAGAGTCGGTTTTAGATTTATCGCTAGTTAGGGTTGTTAGGGATCAAAATATAAACCGTGTATGTATGTATATATATGATTTACAATTTTTCTTGTGGGCTTAATATTATAATGGACTTAAAATAAATGGGATCTTAATTTTATAAACTTGTATTGGGCTTTTATTAATTTTATTCTTTTATAAAACTTAATAATTACATATTCGGATATTTATAAAACACAAAATTGATTTTATAAATATTATAAACTATAAAAATAATCTTTACAAAGTCTTTAAAATTTATTTGGATCATATGTGATATTTCTTAAAAAATTTTCTGAATTTACATAGCTTATTTTAAATTAATTATTCATACTTTTTGATCATAGGGGTATTTTGGTCTTTTTGTGAATTTTAGAAATTCAGGTTTTACAGAGCCCTCAAAAATTTCGCCTATTCATGGGACGGCCCTGCTCTTGCTTTAACAAAACTCGAAACATGAGGATTATACTTTTCCCAATTCATGTATGTTAGATACATATTATTAGCATTACCACCACCTTTCGCTAAAAAATTAGTAGAGATTCACATACAAACACTCCGCGGCAACGCGCGGGCTGAAATCCTTATTCGTAAACATAGCCCAAGAGTTAAATATATCATAGTTTAATGACAAGGCCGCGGGACGAAACTTTAGGAGGCCGAGGAATGTAATATGCTTAGTGAGTTAGTGCTAACTTGTTTTAAAAAAAAGTTTGGGCTCCTCAAGCTGGAAATTGATATTTCAGCCCTCTCAATGAGCTGGTTCAGAATCCACCCCTGCTTGTTACGGTTAACTAGATGCAATAATTGTAAAATATAAATATTTTAAAGTAATGTCGGAAGATTTTGGCAGGTCAAAACAAATTTGATATAGATATACCTTTTACATGAACATCAATGAATTTTAATTTTAAATCATGCTATAATGTGCAAGATAATAATTTTCTAATATATGGCGCGAACTGTAACATGAAACTTATTTAGTATGATTTTGGTTTCCGTAGTTTGTGATATGTTAAGGAAATCAAGTTTGCTGATTTCACTTTGGCTCGACAACGTTGCTACGAACTGCAGAAAGTAGATCATAGTATATATCATGTATGTGTGAAATAATGACTAAAACATAAACATGTACAGTAGTTTTCAAGCCTTATTAGGTTTATTTCTACCCTACACAACCACCACCCTCACTTCACTTCAATTTTACCAAGTGGTTGATGTGTCTTCAGCTGTCATTTTCTAATAATTACATCGCAAAATTCAAGTTTTTTGGTCCGTTACATTTGCTTCGACTAGGTCATAAAGTTTATACAAAAGGTTTCCATAGGGAGTTGATACTTGATGGTACTCAACTGAAGTGGTTAGGACCATATGCAAGAGGACAATGGTGATGCATTTGTGTGGACTATTAGATGACTAAGGGTAACATGCACATACATGCACTTAGGGTATCAAGATCAACCCTTTTCAATCTACTCTGATTCTCATTACTACTTATGATCGTACTTCCTTCGTATTCTGTTTTTATTCACTTAATTCTGTCGATGCTCGAATGCGTAAGCAATACTCGTAGATGTTGAGTTAGGTCAAGTTGTGTAGAGTGAAGGTTAAGCAACACATTTAAACATTTAGTTAAATTTTGATAACTTGATAAGTGAAGGTTGAACAAAATCAAATTATGATAACTTGATAAGTTTTTTAGGAAAGGGTTAAGATACACAAATTCTTTGGGCTGCATTTAATTTTCTTCTTTGACGTATAACACATTCCCAAACTTGGATCATGGTTTCTTGAGAACTCTTGTAAAACACAATGCCCATTTTCTAAGCTAAAGTAGACGCAACACTACCACATTTACCAATTTCCCCATCGCCGTTTTCCCCGGCGACAAGTGTCGCTGGGGAATCATCACTAAACGACAAAAATATATCCTACGTGGCACGAAGTCTCGTAGAAAAGTCAGCTAAATTATGGAGAGGTTTTCCCCGGCGACATGTCGCCGGGGATACGGTTGTTATATTTTGACCGAAAATTTCATCATGCAACGTGGCGGAACTTTTCCGCTTACCTTTCAGCGACATGTCAGGTTCATTTGATTATTTAAAATATGTAATTAGTGTTAATTTTATTACTTTAAAATTTTAATTTGCATGTTTCCCCAGCGACATGTCGCCGGGGATTCATTTGATTATTTAAAATATGTAATTAGTGTTAATTTGATTACTTTAGAATTTTATTTTTCACTTTTCCCCGTGACATGTCGCCGGGATACCGTTGACTTCGTTTGACTTTATTAATAATAATGGTAATGGTAATAATAATAATAATAATAATAATAATAATACTTTATAACATAACGACTCATCTGTTCAAAGTCTAATGTCTAACCATAACATATCGACTCATCCGTTGAACGTCTAATGTGTAACCATAACATGTCGACTCATCCGTTGAACGTCTAATGTCCAACCCTAACATATCGACTCATCCGTTGAACGTCTAATGTCCAACCCATAACATATCGACCTATCCGATTGAGCGTCTAATGTGTAACCATAACATACGACTCATCCGTTGAACGTCTAATGTGTAACCATAACATACCGACTCATCCGTTGGAGCGTCTGTGTAACCACAACATACCGACTAATTCGTTGAACGTCCAATGTGTAACCATAACATACCGACTCATCCGTTGAACGTCTAATGTGTAACCATAACATACCGACTCATCCGTTGAACGTCTAAATTGTAACCATAACATATCGACTCATCCGTTGAACGTCCAATGTGTAACCATAACATACCGACTCATCCGTTTAAGGCTTCAATGTGTAACCATAACATACCGACTCATTCGTTGAACGTCCAATGTGTAACCATAACATACCGACTCATCCGTTGAACGTCTAATGTGTAACCATAACATACCGACTCATCCGTTGAACGTCTAATGTGTAACCATAACATATCGACTCATCCGTTGAACGTCTAATGTGTAAACATAACATACCGACTCATCCGTTGAACGTCTAATATGTAACCATAACATATCGACTCATCCGTTGAACGTCTAATGTCCAACCCTAACATATCGACTCATCCGTTGAACGTCTAATGTCCAACCTAACATATCGACTCTTCCGTTGAACGTCTAATGTGTAACCATAACATATCAAATCATCCGTTGAACGTCCATGTGTAACCGCATATCGACTCATCCGTTGAACGTCTAATGTGTAACCATAACATATCGACTCATCCGTTGAACGTCTAATGTGTAACCATAACATATCGACTCATCCGTTGAACGTCTAATGTGTAACCACAACATACCGACTAATTCGTTGAACGTCCAATGTGTAACCATAACATACCGACTCATCCGTTGAACGTCTAATGTGTAACCATAACATACCGACTCATCCGTTGAACGTCTAATGTGTAACCATAACATACCGACTCATCCGTTGAACGTCTAATGTGTAATCCTAACATACTGACTCATCCGTTGAACGTCCAATGTGTAACCATAACATATCGACTCATCCGTTGAACGTCTAATGTGTAACCATAACATACCGACTCATTCGTTGAACGTCTAAATTGTAACCATAACATATCGACTCATCCGTTGAACGTCCAATGTGTAACCATAACATATCGACTCATCCGTTGAACGTTCAATGTGTAACCATAACATACCGACTCATTCGTTGAACGTCCAATGTGTAACCATAACATACCGACTCATCCGTTGAACGTCTAATGTGTAACCATAACATACCGACTCATCCGTTGAACGTCTAATGTGTAACCATAACATACCGACTCGGATGTTTAACGTCTAATGTGTAACAACATATCGACTCATCCGTTGAACGTCTAATGTGTAACCATAACATACCGACTCATCCGTTGAACGTCTAATGTGTAACCATAACATATCGACTCATCCGTTGAACGTCTAATGTCCAACCCTAACATATCGACTCATCCGTTGAACGTCTAATGTCCAACCCATAACATATCGACTCATCCGTTGAACGTTCAATGTGTAACCATAATATACCGACTAATCCGTTGAACGTCTAATGTGTAACCATAACATATCGACTCATCCGTTGAACGTCTAATGTCCAACCCTAACATATCGACTCATCCGTTGAACGTCTAATGTCCAACCCATAACATATCGACTTATCCGTTGAACGTCTAATGTGTAACCATAACATACCGACTCATCCGTTGAACGTCCAATGTGTAACCATAACATATCGACTCATCCGTTGAACGTCTAATGTGTAACCATAACATATCGACTCATCCGTTGAACGTCCAATGTGTAACCATAACATATCGACTCATCCGTTGAACGTCTAATGTGTAACCACAACATACCGACTAATTCGTTGAACGTCTAATGTGTAACCATAACATACCGACTCATCCGTTGAACGTCTAATGTGTAACCATAACATATCGACTCATCCGTTGAACGTCTAATGTGTAACCATAACATATCGACTCATCCGTTGAACGTCCAATGTGTAACCATAACATATCGACTCATCCGTTGAACGTCTAATGTGTAACCACAACATACCGACTAATTCGTTGAACGTCCAATGTGTAACCATAACATACCGACTCATCCGTTGAACGTCAAATGTGTAACCATAACATACCGACTCATCCGTTGAACGTCTAATGTGTAACCATAACATACCGACTCATCCGTTGAACGTCTAATGTGTAACCATAATTATTCTTCGGTGAATCATAGATTTATAAAACACATTCAACTATGCATCGTTTGGCTTCTTGATCCAATTAAATATTGCATGCAACATTTTGATGTAATATGTTCTTGTTCCTCTAGCCCGTTACTAGATTGTAAATCTAACTCTCATATAAGAATATAAAGATGCCGAATGGTAACTTTTTGTTCCCTAGTTTATATTAAAGTAAACAACATAAAGTAATTAAATTTTACAAAAAAAAACATTTTCCCGAGGCATGTCATTTGGGATTATAATAAAAAATTAAATAGCTTTCCCGTGGCGTGATACCTGATCCCACCAAAATTTTCGTTATCGCGCCATGTACGCTAAACGACAAAAACTATACCTTTCCCCAGCGACGTCGCGGGATTGTCGCCGGGGAAAAACTTTATCATAAAGTAGATCTGGATATCTTCTTCACTGCGAGAAAAAAAAAAACTTATCCTCCTCCTTCCTGTGGCGATTTCTGCAGCAAAAACCATCACCGATTCACCAACAATCATCAACCATCACCACCACCAACGCATCCACCATCACCACCACCACACGTTACACGGTTTGTTTTACAAATTTTAAATGTTATTCAACTAAATTAGTTAATTATATTATGATTTTCAATGATTATTATTGTTGTAAGTTGTTGTTAATTAAAAAGTGAAGTTTTTTTTTTTTTTTTTTTAGCGTGGCAGTAGGCGAGGAGCAAGATGAGGTATGTTATAATTTTTGCAGATTATTATTGTTGTAAGTTGTTAACTTGGAAAGTTATTTTTTTTTTTTTTTGGCGATTGAGGAGGCTAGACAAGGTATGTAATAATTTTTTTTTTCTCCTTTTGGTATCCCGGGTGACATGTCGCTGGGGAATGTTTATTCATGTCGCTGGGGAATGTTTATTGTTTAAGTTTTGTTAGTTTATAGTTATTATTAGTTCAATTGCCTTGAAATGTGCTCGTTTATAATTATAATAATTAGTTGTTTAAATTTTGTTAGTTTATAGTTATTATTTGGTGAAAAAAGTGAAATGGTATGTATGTTAAAATAATGGTATGTATGTTAAAAAAGTGAAATGATATGTATGTTAAAAAAGTGAAATGGTATGTATGTTAAAAAGTGAAATGGTATGTATGTTAAAATAATGGTATGTATGTTAAAAAAGTGAAATGATATGTAGTTTATAGTTATTATTTGTTGACATGTGCTCGTTTATATTATTTTGTTAGTTTATAGTTATTATTTGTTGATATGAGCCGTTTATAGTTTATAATAATTAGTTGTTTTAGGATTTTAGTGATTAATTTTGAAAAATCCCCGTCTAAAATTAATCATCCTATGTTGAAGCCCTCATGTGTTGATTGAGAAAGTTTATTCTAGTGAAGAAGAAGATTGATCTTGAGTTGTAACTTGCAAAATACACTTATATATTTGAATGAATGAATGAAATTGTTGTGGATTGTTTAAATGTGTATATTTATTTGGATGTGTATGTATTTGGATGTGTGCATGCTTATATTATTTTGTTCATGAATTTCTATATCTTATGCTAATTGTACTTGTACAGATGTCGACAGATGTTGCACGGTCCCACAGCGGTGACGGTGGCGGGAGGATCGTCCTCCGACAGCGTATCCACGGTTCTTTGGGCAAGCTTCATTAACAAAGGTAAGAATTTCCGGAGTATTGTAATACAAGCATAAATTTGATACATATTTATGACTTTATCACTAACTTGATTTTGCAGGCAAAGGTAAACGAAAGCCCAATTTGGGGGCGTAGAGCGGGCGAATACTTGCGACAAGACCCGAACCTTTCGCTAAGGCAATCGCTTGACGAAAAAGGTCCCGTGTCGATCACTTTTGAGGTGGGTGACAAACAAACCTTAAACCTCCGGCCCCATGCGGCGCATTGGTCTAACTACATCGGGAGGTCGTTAGGAAGGTGCGTTTTACTACCCTTCTTGGGAGAAGGTCGAAGGAAGAAGGCGGGAATCATTTCAGATATTGGGGTCAGTTATCCTTTTATGTTTATTTCATTATCGTGTTCATTTATTTAATTGTGTATATTTATCTAAATTCGCTTATTTATTTATATCATATAAATAAATAAACAAATTTAAATAAATATATAAATTATATCTCTAACTCTCTTTTTGTTTTGTTGTATATGATTGCGGACCTATTTGACCTCAGGCGCACATCGACTCCTCCCGTGGCCCCGGATCTACTGAGGCATAAACTCGCGCAAAAAAGCCTACAATACTAACAAGGCTTCTTTCAAAGCCAAACATTGGAAGGTAGACCCCGCCACCGGGGATTACGATCGGAGGCTGATTAGGCGGGCCGTCGAGGAAATGTGGTGATTGGGATGAGTACATTAAGTTTTGGAATGATCCCAAGAACATTTCTCGAACTCCGCTACAATCGGCTAGCAAGGCAAAATCAATCATATAGACAGGATCGGTCATTTGTCTCGCCCGCGAGATAATATGGTAATAAACATTATAATTATTTTACATGCATATATACACACACACACACACACACACATATATATATATATATATATATATATATATGTATATAAATGTATATATGTATATATCTATATATGTGTATATATATATATATATATATATATATATATATATATATATATATATATATATATATATATATCTGATTATACGCTTTGGTGTGTTGTGATTTGTCGTTTTTAAAATTATTCATCTTATAAGCGTGTGTATGTACAGTCAGGGGCATCGAGACTCATGAATACCCGTCACTCATCGACACTTATTGGCGAACACATACTGTTGATGGGGTATTCCTTAACGATGAGGACCGCCGGATATATGTAAGTTTTGTTTCAAAACACACTTTAATGAATTATCGAGAAATAATGTAGCAACCCGACTAATATATTTACTATCTTGTGTGTTTGTCACTACATAGGGCGAGATGAAAAGCTTGAGGCCCGGGTCAATACACGGAGGATCAAATCAATGCGTTGGCAAGAGGGGTAAGCCGTGGGCATATTCGGTTATGGGTCGCGTATTGCCATCACGGGCCACATCCAGGAGAAGTATGCCGCCCGTGAGTCGGTCACCAAAGATGTAGGCTTTATCATGAGTCTCCTCGAGAGCGGCGAATCACTGGATATGTTTAGGGAGTATGACTCGGGTGGTGCTAGCGGGGGTGGTGGGTGTGGTGATGACGAGGAGAATGGCGGTGATGAGGATAACAACGACGAGAGGTAGTTGTGTATATATTATTAGTATGTTACATTGGTACTAGCTTTAGCTAGTTGTGTTATATATTATTAGTATGCTACATTGGTACTTTAGGTAGTTGTGTTATATATTATTAGGTTCATCTTGGTGCCATTTAAACACTTGTTTCCCTATCTATCAATGCACATATTGACTTTTGAGTCGTGTTTATGTAAAAGTTGTGATCTATTTGTATTGCGTTGATCCGTTATATGGTATTTGTGTTTTGGTACAAGTTGTGGCGAGTCTATACAGGTTTTGGTACAGGTTTATTTGGTAGATTTTTTCCAAAAAAATTCCGGAAAAATCTAATCGCCTGCCTGGCCGGTTCATTAAAATCAGAGGCTTTCGGCGACATGTCGTAGGGATAACTACACTAAACGTTGACAAGTCAACGAGAAAACCAAGTTTCCCGGCATGTATGTCGGGGATAGTAGGCTAACTCGTTGACTTGTCAACAAGTAACCATAGTATCCCAGCGACGTGTCATGCGGGATACTTAATCAATATAATTAGTGTCTTAATTTTGCTTAATTCGACTATTCCCGATGACCGCTGCCATGGGAGATATGTGCCACATGGCACTGCTTCTTTGACTTAAATTTGAGTGGGACCCACGTTAAAATTGGATTGTCGCGGGGATACATCCCTACGAGCTTCAGTAGGCTTCCCAGCGACATATGGCATTTGAAATCATCCGACATGACATGGGGAATCTCCATAATGTCCTTTGGCGCAGTGAATGTTGTAGTGATTTTTAGGACTGAAATTAATATTAGAAACATACCCTTGATGAGAATCGAACGTTAGAACAAAAGAAACCAAAACTTCTACTCGGCGAAACCCTAATCGACCACGAAACTTACCACGCGATCAAACCCGGCACCTTAGGACCTCGAACCGGATTTTTTAACACCTTCTTTACCTTCAAACTCGTCCAAGAAAAATAGCTTTTAGCCTTGGAAGCCCAATGTCGAATTATGTAGGGTTTTAGAGTCGGTTTTAGATTTATCGCTAGTTAGGGTTGTTAGGGATCAAAATATAAACCGTGTATGTATGTATATATATGATTTACAATTTTTCTTGTGGGCTTAATATTATAATGGACTTAAAATAAATGGGATCTTAATTTATAAATTTGTATTGGGCTTTTATTAATTTTATTTCTTTATAAAACTTAATAATTACATATTCGGATATTTATAAAACACAAAATGATTTTATAAAATTATAAACTATAAAATAATCTTTACAAGGTCTTTAAAATTTATTTGGATCATATGTGATATTTCTTAAAAATTTTCACTATTTACATAGCTTATTTTAAATTAATTATTCATACTTTTTGATCATAGGAATATTTTGGTCTTTTGTGAATTTTTAGAAATTCAGGTTTCAGAGCCTCAAAAATTTCGGCTATCATGGGGCCATTACTGCTCTTGCTTTAACAAAACTCGAAACATGAGGATTATACTTTTCCCAATTCATGTATGTTAGATACATATTATTAGCATTACCACCACCTTTCGCTAAAAAATTAGTAGAGATTCACATACAAACACTCCGCGGCAACGCGCGGGCTGAAATCCTTATTCGTAAACATAGCCCAAGAGTTAAATATATCATAGTTTAATGACAAGGCCGCGGGACGAAACTTTAGGAGGCCGAGGAATGTAATATGCTTAGTGAGTTAGTGCTAACTTGTTTTAAAAAAAAAAAAAAAAAAAAAAAGAAAAAACAGTTTGGGCTCCTCAAGTTGGAAATTGATATTTCAGCCCTCTCAATGAGCTGGTTCAGAATCCACCCCTGCTTGTTACGGTTAACTAGATGCAATAATTGTAAAATATAAATATTTTAAAGTAATGTCGGAAGATTTTGGCAGGTCAAAACAAATTTGATATAGATATACCTTTTACATGAACATCAATGAATTTTAATTTTAAATCATGCTATAATGTGCAAGATAATAATTTTCTAATATATGGCGCGAACTGTAACATGAAACTTATTTAGTATGATTTTGGTTTCCGTAGTTTGTGATATGTTAAGGAAATCAAGTTTGCTGATTTCACTTTGGCTCGACAACGTTGCTACGAACTGCAGAAAGTAGATCATAGTATATATCATGTATGTGTGAAATAATGACTAAAACATAAACATGTACAGTAGTTTTCAAGCCTTATTAGGTTTATTTCTACCCTACACAACCACCACCCTCACTTCACTTCAATTTTACCAAGTGGTTGATGTGTCTTCAGCTGTCATTTTCTAATAATTACATCGCAAAATTCAAGTTTTTTGGTCCGTTACATTTGCTTCGACTAGGTCATAAAGTTTATACAAAAGGTTTCCATAGGGAGTTGATACTTGATGGTACTCAACTGAAGTGGTTAGGACCATATGCAAGAGGACAATGGTGATGCATTTGTGTGGACTATTAGATGACTAAGGGTAACATGCACATACATGCACTTAGGGTATCAAGATCAACCCTTTTCAATCTACTCTGATTCTCATTACTACTTATGATCGTACTTCCTTCGTATTCTGTTTTTAGTCACTTAATTCTGTCGATATCGAATGCGTAAGCAATACTCGTAGATGTTGAGTTAGGTCAAGTTGTGTAGAGTGAAGGTTAAGCAACACATTTAAACATTTAGTTAAATTTTGATAACTTGATAAGTGAAGGTTGAACAAAATCAAATTATGATAACTTGATAAGTTTTTTAGGAAAGGGTTAAGATACACAAATTCTTTGGGCTGCATTTAATTTTCTTCTTTGACGTATAACACATTCCCAAACTTGGATCATGGTTTCTTGAGAACTCTTGTAAAACACAATGCCCATTTTCTAAGCTAAAGTAGACGCAAATGTCACGAATGTTTTGTTTATTTATTTATTCATACTATAGAAAGCAATGAAGAATACATATAAGTAAAGGAAAGATATTTTAAGTAGTAATGATTTGTTACAAAGTTTTCAAAGTATTAAAAGTTCATATGATTCTTGTTACATCCAATAATTGGTAACATCAAATACTTTCTCACAATAGATACAACAATCACAAATTTTTAACGTTAAAAATTCTCAAACACTTGTGACGATGCATGTTTCAAATATTAATTTTTTTTTGATATATGTGACTTTTACTAGACACATCAAGATATACTAGACACGCCCTTAGCATCTCGAATAAGGTAGGTAATTCACACTTGTCCCTCGCGGGACTTAACGCACAAACTCTTGGTTAGTGAACATATTAGCTAATTGTTTTGCACTATTATTATTACTTTGTATGTAAATTATTCCCGGCATTGATATTAAAATATTTCAAACAAGTTCACTACAACAATTGGATGGACGGGCGAGGAGACTTTCGCCGGGGACACAAAGTCCCCGGCGAAAGTCACTAAACGACAAAATTAAATCTGACGTGGCACATGAATTCGCTGACTTGTTGTGGAAATTTCAAGCACGCACTTTTCCGGGGACATGTCCCGGCGAAATAAGTTTGATTTTTATTAAACTTTAACCGGATAGTCAAAATTCAACACGAAGTTTCTCCAGGGACGTGTCCCCGCCAAAAGTATTTTCAACTTTTATGAAAATTTGACCAAAGTCAAAAGCATGTTAATTGTTCGCGGGAAAATTCCCGCCAAAGCTTTTGCCGTATTTTAAAAAAATGCACTTTATTGTCGATATAATACAATGGCTGATTATACGCCGGAAAAAGAGTGGTCACTGGTTTTATCGTTGATACGTATACCATAGCACACCTACTCGGTCGTTAAACATGATCATTATACCATAGCTTTATACTCGGTCATTAAACATGATACGTATAGCATAGCACCTATACTCGGTCGTTAAACATGATACGTATACCATAGCACCTATACTCGGTCGTTAAACATGATACATATACCATAGCACCTATACTCGTTAGTTTAACATGATACGTATACCATAGCACCTATAGTCGGTCGTTTAACATGATACGTATACCATAGCACCTATAGTCGGTCGTTAAACATGATACGTATACCATAGCACCTATACTCGGTCGTTTAACATGATACGTATACCATAGCACCTAGACATGGTCGTTTAACATGATCATTATACCATAGCACCTATACTCGTCGTTAAACATGATCATTATACCATAGCACCTATACTCGGTCGTTAAACATGATACGTATGCCATAGCACCTATACTCGGTCGTTTAACATGATACGTATACCATAGCACCTATACTCGGTCGTTAAACATGATACGTATATCATAGCACCTATAGTCGGTCGTTAAATATGATACGTATACCATAGCACCTATACTCGGTCGTTTAACATGATACGTATACCATACCACCTATAGTCGGTCGTTAAAGATGATACGTATACCATAGCACCTATAGTCAGTCGTTAAACATGATACGTATACCATAGCACCTATACAGAGGGCATTCATAGCGGCCAAGGTAACAACAATGGTAGTTCACCAAGAAGCTAAAAAGAATGAACAATGGTAGTTCACAATTGATGTGTTATTAATTTTAGTTATTGACAATGATAATAAAGATTTTTTTCAATAATTTTAGTGAAAACACCTTTACGGGGACATGTCCCAGGTAAAACTTTCGCGATTTTTTTATTTTCCTCCCACCTTTTTACTTTATCCCGCATAAACTTTCCGGGACATGTCCCAAAAGTCTTGCTAGAAGACAAACCAATGTTTCTCCGAGGACATGTCCGGCGAAAACTAATCGTAAAAATCACCTCAATTATTAACCAAGATCTGCTTTCACAAATGAGTTAAAAAAAAAAAAAAAACTCACGCTAGCAGTGCGGTAGCAATCCGCCATCACCTCCTCCATCTTCAAATTTGCGCACCTCCATCAACGCACCACCACTACATCACCGAGCCGCCTCCACCACCACTACATCACCGAGCCGCCTCCTTCATCTTAAGTGGGTATCTTTTAGTTTTTACTAATTTAATGCTTCATGGGTTTCTGTTTATGTTATACCGAGCCGCCTCCATCAACGCACCACCTCCACCACCACTATATAGTTGTAATGCTTCATGGGTTTTTGTTTATGTTATAACGATTTGACAAATGATTAATATTTTCAGTTGGTAATCTTAAGTGGGTATCTCTTATATAGTTGTAATCTTAAGTGGGTATCTCTTATATAGTTGTAATCTTTAGTGGGTTTTTGTTTATGCTTCATGGGTTTCTCCTTTCACAAATGAGATGAAAAAAAAACCCAAAAAACTCAGCAGCTGCTCCATCTTACTCCATATATGTATTTTTTTTTCTTATTATGGTTTTCTTTTAATATAAATTTGACATACATAAAAAAGTGCGAATAAAGATTTTTTGTTAGGACCAATTTTCTTGGTAATATTTGGCTGCGCAAATAATTAATATTTTCAGTTGGTAATATTTTGTTAGGACCAAGTTTTTGTAGGAATATAGTGTCTAGTGTCAGTCTGGAGTGCAAGCCGCGACCACAGCCGAGGCCAATCCGCGACCACAGCCGAGAACAAAAGGTAAGATACTTAACCTGCGTATTTTAAATAGTTTAGGGTTTTAGGTAATGAGAACTATCCAAGCATCGGGTATCAAAAAGACCCTTTAAACCATTAGGGTTGAATTGGTCATTTTAACAATTAGGGTAGGAGAGTAGGATGGTGGATTTTGGGACCTAAACCAAGATTTTGACAAGGTGTTGGGGTCCAACCCCTTTCATGTGCAATAGCACTTTAACTATGTTAATGAGATCATGTTGTTTCATCTGCTTGTGATACAAAAGATTTGATCAAGTTTGCTTAAGACTTTTTGAACAATGTGTCTAGGGTTGAGGGTTGCTGAAAACAAATGAATGATGTTAGTGTGTCTAGTTAAAGTGCTATTACAAAAGATTTCCCGACAACATTTCATTCTGTTTCTTACAATGTTCTTCCAAAAAACTCACCAAATTCTCTCTTATATTACCAAACAACAAAAATGAACTTAGCGGCGGTGACACGTGGCTTCACTGATGGTTTACTGCGAGGAGGTACACGGTTTCTTGGTCCACAAGATACAGGAAAGTGTACAGCCCATTTCTTGTTACGGTTTGTTATGGTTACCTGATGATGAGGGTTGAATCTTGAAGGGTAGAAAGGTGGTGCAAAAGGGTTTAGCTTGGTTTGAGAGTGTTTTTATTGTGTGTTTTTAGTGTGTGTTTTTTGGTGAGAAACTCCATGAGTTTGTGTGAGAGAGAGAGGGGTCAGAGATGATAAGAAGAGGTATGAAATGGTGTGTAATGATAGAGATATAATGGTGGCGAGAGATATGAAAGGGTTTGTGAGGGTGCCTCATTAACTCCACTTCACTCGCCATCACTATCATTACAAACCCTTTCATCTATCTTTTTATAATCTCCGACCCTCTCTCCACACACATGGAGTTTCTCACCAAAACACACTAAAAACACGCACAATTATGAACTCTCAAAGCAGGGCTAAACCATTTTGCACCACCACCTACCCTAGATTCAACTCATCATCAGGCCATTACAAACCGTAACAAGAAATAGGCTGTACACTTTCCTGCCTACTGGACCAGAAAGCGTCCTCCTCGCCGTAAACCATCAGAGAAGCCACGTGTACGCACCGCTTAAGTTCATTTTTGTTGTTTGATAATATAAGAGAATTTGGTGAGGAAGATCATTGTAAGAAACAGAATGAAATGTTGTCTGGAAATGGTGTAATAGCACTTTAACTAGACACACTAACATCATTCCTTTGTTTTCAGCAACCCTCAACCATATACACACTGTTCAAATAGTCGTACGCAAACACGATCAAATCTTTTGTATCACAAGCAGATCAACACAACATGATCTCATTAACCTAGTTAAAGTGCTATTACACATGAAAGGGGTGGACCCCCAACACCCTGCCAAGATCTTAGTTTAGGTCCCAAAATCACCATCCTACCAACTTAAAATGACCAATTCAACCCTAATGGTTTAAAGGGTCTTTTTGATACCCGATGCTTGGATAGTTCTCATTACCTAAAACCTTAAACTATTTTAAATACGCAGGTTAAGATTTGAACAAACCCGAAAAAGCAGAAGATATCAGAAGCCAACTGACAAAACCACCTGGCGAACACGAGAGCCAAGATCACAATCGGTATGTTTTTTTGTCTAACTTTGTTAATTTTTGTTGTTAATACTCGTGAACTGTTGTAAATGATTTTAGGACTTTAGTGATTAATTTCGGAAAGTCCCCGTCTGAAGTTAATCATCCTATAAAAAACCCGTCCGAAATTAATTTATTAGAAATTATATTCGGAAAGTACCCTGTTTGGGGCTGCTTTTTGAATGTTTTGTCTCATTTAGGATATGAATGCGTATAATTGATTTACTATTTGTGAAAATTTCGACATTGTTTCCCCTTTACTCCTACGAATATGTCTTTAATGCACATATTTGGGGAGTTGAGGGGAAATGCTGCCGAAATTTTCTCAAATAGTAAATTCAATTATACGCATTCATATATGAGACGAAACATTCAAAGAGTGGGTTAGGATTGCCTTCCATAGTTGGATTAGGTGAACATTTTAAGTCTATATAATTATTTGTTGCTTCATTAAAACGCAGTTATGCCAATTGATAAAAGTTGGGTCTCACTAGCACGTACCAGTAGAGAATTATTAGTTGGTCTTAGAGCTTTGTGCAAGCATTGCAAGTCCTTGGTGAATATTGATGGGAATATAAGTTTAAACGTAAACTGGATAAAGCACGAATTTTTTTTGACCACATACACACAAATGGCTGGGACCATAGTTATACGAAATGGTATAATCATGGTGAGCCGGATGGCCGAACAACCGCACACAACACAAGACACCACTGGATGAGTGACATGGGTGAGTTCCTTCTTGATATTGGTCCGAATAACAAACCAGATGATCCAAATCAAGGAAATATTGGCGAGACAAGTAATGACGCAATTCCTCAATGTAATGAGTATGAGGAGTTACTTGCCACTGCCA
The DNA here is from genome assembly GCA_910596185.1 of Chrysanthemum makinoi. Lineage (NCBI taxonomy): Eukaryota > Viridiplantae > Streptophyta > Magnoliopsida > Asterales > Asteraceae > Chrysanthemum > Chrysanthemum makinoi. The sequence continues at coordinate 326,702,217 of OU343225.1, read as the reverse complement.
ACGAAAAACTATACCCAGCCTGTGAGTGGATGTCTTCATTAGACTTTATGGCAAAGATTACGCACATCAAGGTCAAAGGTAAAGTGAGTGACACCACATTTAATGAGTTCCTAACATTATTCAAGGAAGTTTTCCCTCCCGTTCTAGGATACAAGATGCCATCGTCATACTATGAAATAAAGAAGACATTTAAAACTATCGGGTTAGGATATGAATCGATACATGCTTGTGTAAATGATTGTTTTTTATATCGGGGGTACGAAGATTTCTTGACTTGTCCGATCTGCGGCGCTAGTAGATGGAAAGAAAAGAACACACTGGGAAGAAAGTTCCTAACAAGGTGTTGCGTTACTTTCCTATCATTCCTAGACTACAACGTTTGTACAAGTCTAAACACACTGCAAAACATATGACTTGGCATGCGTCTGGGCAGTCTATGGAGAACGGTAAGATGCAACACCCGGTTGATGGTCAAGCATGGAAGAAATTTGACATCAAGTATTCGAAGGCATTTGCTAAAGAAAAAAGCGTCTGTTTGGGTTGGGCTGATGGTTTCAATCCGTACGGCAACCTTAGTCAGTCATACTGCATGTGGCGTCATATTAACCACATATAATACGCCTCCTGGATATGTATGAGAGAGACTTCTCTTATGTTGACATTGTTAATTCCGGGCCCCAAATCACCAGGGAAGGATATTGATATTTACCTGAGGCCTTTGATTGATGACCTAAAGACTTTATGGAAAGATGGAATCAGGACTAAGGATGTTGTTACATGCACCTAATTCTGTATGAAAGCAGCGCTTTTATGGACTATCAATGACTTTCCTTTCGAAGTAGTTTGTATGGGTGGAGTGGGCAAGGTTACATGGCATGTCCGACATGTAATGTAGACACTCAACTATGCGGCGTGTTAAACAAAACCGCTTATGTTGGTCACAGAAGATTCTTAAGCATGACCAATAAATGGCGGAAGAACATAAGGGCATTCTATACAGAGGTAGATAATACAGACCCTCCTAGAAAATTTACCAGTGATGACATCTTGGATCAACTAAGAAGATTGCCTAAACGTGTCCCGGGGAAACATCCAATATATGGGGTGCAAAAAACGTGATCAAGATCGCGAATTGAATTGGACAAAAAAGCATTTTCAATGAGCTAGAGTATTGGTCTTTTCTTACACTAAAACACAATTTAGATGTCATGCATATCGAAAAAAATGTGTGTGAGAGTGTTTTGGGCACTTTGTTAATGAATGACAAATCAAAAGACACCAACAAGGCAAGACAAGACTTACAAAATTTGAATATTCGTACTGACTTGTGGCTCGTCAACAAAGTAAACGGGAAGTGCTCTAAGCTTCATCCTACGTACTCTTTCACAACCGAAGAAAGAAAACTTTTTTGTCAATTCATTAAAGGTACACGTTTTATTTGAAAATTTCTTTGTTCGAATTAATTCGCGTATTCATTTTGACAACTTATTCTAATATCCTTATTTTTTTTTCTTAATTCATCAAAGGTGTTAAACTACCTGAAGGGTTTGGATCTAACTTCAAGCATAAAGTGACCGACAACGATAGCAACATAACAGGCTTGAAGGCTCATGACTGTCACATAATGATGCAACGGTTGCTTCCTGCTGGACTTCAAAATTACTTGAAGGACCAAACCACCGCAACACCAATAATCGAGCTTTGTTCATTCTTCAAACAAATATGCGCTCGAACTTTGATGGTGTATGACATGTTGAAAGCTAGAGATCAACTTATCAATATTTTGTGCAGTTTCGAGCAAATATATCCTCCAGCTTTTTTGACATTATGATTCACTTGGTTATTCATCTACCGGAAGAGGCTATTGAAGGAGGTCCTGTTTACATGAGGTGGATGTATCCATTTGAAAGATACATAAAAAAGCTCAAAAATTATGTCAGAAATAAAGCCAAGCCTGAAGGTTCAATAGCGGAGGGTTATATTGCTGATGAAGCATTAACTTTCTGTTCGCATTATTTTCGGGGTGTTGAGACGAGATTTAATCGTCCTGACCGGAATGAGGATGGTCCAAGGCCAACAAGTCGATTTGAGGTGTTTCGATCAGTCTGCAAAAGAATGGTAAACAATCATTAGTTCGGTTTAAAGCAGACACAATGAAGCAAGTAGTATGGTACGTACTACACAACAGTCATGAAATCGACCAGTACATGAACGCGTACAAGAGGCAGCGTTTTATTTCAAATTTGTTTCACTTAAGTTGTTATTCGACGACTTATTTTAATATCATGAACATTTACAGGGCATTTCCTGGCAGAGACTTGGAAGAAGGGTTTCCTCGCTAGTTTGAGATGAAGGTAGACTTATTGTATGTATTACCCTGTATAAATAACGACTATTACTCATATCTATCTATTCTTAACTTTTTCATAGATTCGTGAATTAAAAGTATAGAAGGACCTAATTTGTACCGAAAGTTATTCACTTTGGCTTGTGGTCCATCATGTACGCAAATCTCAGTCAACTCTTGCGTAGTCAACGGTGTGAAGTTTACTGTACACGACCGTGATTTATGTCGTTCAACTCAAAACAGCGGAATTTCAACTCCTAACCCTGATGGAGGAATGCATTATGGCCAGCTTGAAGAGATTCTCGATTTTTCATATATTTCATTCAATGTTGTGTTGTTCAAAGTCAAATGGTTCGACACTAGTAACACTAATCGCCTAAAATTTTGTACCTATAGAAACAACATTACGCAAATTATGACCGATCGTGTATCGTTTCAAAACGAACCATTCATTCTTGCAACGCAAGCAACACAAGTCTTTTACCTTGATTTCCCAGGTAAACGTGGTAATTGGAAGGCCGTCCAAGATTCTTATCATCGAAAGATTTAGAACCCGGATATCATTGTGGTAGAAGACAACCAGGATGTTGTACATGACAACAACTCATCACATATCACACTCTCTGCTGAGTTGGATCAGTTGGATTGTAATATTATAAATATAGATGTTCAACCAGCTGAAGTTGAGGCACCACCACAAATTATCACTATCGTGGAAGACGAAGATGATATTGATTTTGATGATCATTTTCCTCATGATTTAGCATCTGATGATGATGATGGCCACGAGAATGAAGATGATGAAGATGACAGTACTAATAATGTTGAATTTTATGTTGATGATGTGGAAGATTAATCTCGAATTGTAATTTGTAGAACAACACTTAATTATTTGAATGAAATTGTTATCGAGTGGTTAAATGTGTTTATTTGTTTGTTTATTTATTTATTGATTTATTTATTTATTTATTATAATTATCTTGTTGATATATACTGTTATACTTTTGAACCATTTGCGGATAGGTAGTTTGGGATAGTTTTGTAGATGATCATGCATTAACGGTTTAGGAACCGTTTTGGCGATTTTGGAAAAGGATAACTATGTTGTACATATGATATTATGTTTAGCGAATTTGTGTTATGATTGGCATATTAAAACAGGTTGTGACATTGGTAAAACAGGTTGTGAATTGGCATATTATGATAAGAGGTTGTAGATTTTTTCCCCAAAAAATCTGGAAATTACCATTTTGCAGCAATATTCTGCATAGTGGGTCAGTTGACTAGTTTTCGAGGGGACACCCCTCGAAAGGTCAAAAGCATATTTTAATTTACGACTTTACCCGGTGACATGTCCCCGGCGAAATAGTTTACCTCAACAGTGGTTACACGCTTCCCCGGGGACATGTCCCCGGCAAAACACATGCCACGTCGGACTAATAACGTAATTAGGGTACTTAAAGTGAAGTCCCAAAATAGTTTCTCCGGGGACGAGTCCCCGGCAAAAACACGTGCCACGTCGGACATGTTTGACCAGAGACAATCGGCTGCGGGACCCACGTGTCCCAAACTTGGATCATGGTTTCTTGAGAACTTTTGTAAAACACAATGCCCATTTTCAAAGCTAAAGTAGACGCAAATATATGTCATGAATGTTTCGTTTATTTATTTATTCATAATATAGAAAGCAATGAAGAGTATATATAAGTAAAGGAAGGATATTTTAAATAGTAATGATTTGTTACAAAGTTTTCAAAGTATTAAAAGTTCATACGATTCTTGTTACATCCAATAATTGGTAACATCAAATACTTTCTCACAATAGATACAACAATCACATATTTTGTTTCTATCAAAATACACTTTAAGAAGTCACATTTAAGTTGACACCAACCTACTCCCACAAGCATCACATGTGTTTGTTCAAGCTCACCTAGAATGGAAGAAACACAAATGAGACTCCATTGGAAAACTACACAGATCATGATCCGCACCTTCCCACATCAAACAATCTCCACCGTCCATTGCTTTTGCATCAATCCAACCCGACTATTCATTCCCTCCATCTTAAACTTGCATTATATCCTCTACCCACCCACACTACTGATATACCCAAGATCATCTCACATTACTGATCTCCCTCTCTTTAAAACTCACCAACCAAAACTCAAATATACCAAATTCTTTTGCCTTTGCGGTTTACATCATTGTGTAAAAGCTCTCCTTTACCCATTTATATCAAACACAGCAAACACAACAATTTTTCTAATATAAAGTTATTTTTATCAGTTACAGAGAGACACTCAGCATATGTACAATACAACCGCAAGTTTGACATCAGTTACTTCGACATGTTGCTGTTTCTGTCTTGACAACGGTTTTTTCCGTGGACTAGACTACTTTCATAACGATTAAACAGGTTAGACACACGTTTTGTTTGTGAATACTCATGTCATATTATTTGAAAGTGTTCTCGCATAAAGGTTTGGAACTTGGGAACAGTGAAATGAAATTCTCTAGGTTGTAGACTTGTAAATATCTCTAATGTAGTCATCTTAGCTTAAAATGCTTTTCAAAACATTGCGTTTGGCTTTTATTGCACATAAAAATGCGATACTAAGAGAGCAAATATAGAATGTAAAAACACTTTTTTTTTACTTGTGACATAGATTTGGTATTGTTGAAGAAAGATTTTAACAAGTTATTATGCACTTAAAAGTCTCCTCATGGCTATAATGCTAGTGTTCAAATTTCCATTTGGTAGGCTAAATGAGATATGAAAGATGACAAATGGTTGAAAACACAAGAGATATTGAATATACATGATTAGTCCTTAATCCTTTTCAGTTTTCTCTAAAACAGATGGCAATTGAACATTTGCGTGCAAACAGAATGATTCAACAACCTCCCACAAATTAAAATGCCAGAAGTGTGATCTACTGATTTTGTACCTAAATGATATCCTTAAATACGGTTCCACTTCTCCTTCATGACCATCCTAACCTTGCTCACTCGATCACTTAAGTTTAAGTTGAATATAAATACACAACTAAATGTAACGGTTTTAGAATATGAATTCCCTTAATCCATGTTGTATGTAGAGCGAAAACCAAAACACGAAATCACCACAACTACAACAAACCGACAAGGCGACAACACAACATTCTCAAGGAATTGCTTTAACACAACCAATACAATATGTGTGGTAAATTCCAATCTCTTATAGAAGATCGCAAATTTATGCTTGCATGCATGCTACTATTCTTTGGTAGCTGCATTATGCTTCTACACCGGCGTAATGCTGCATAGATGCATGAATTCTAGTCCGGATATTAAAACATACCCGGATGGCCGGATATAGCAAGGTCATGCACCATTTGGAAAAATAGGTGTAAAACCTTGCGTCTAGACATTGTCTAGAAAGCTCAACAACCTCCTAAATATGCCAGACTTGTGATTATGGAAAAGGTATCGTATATATATGAATTCCCTGTTCTGTTTTTTCCTCGATTCACTCCCTCGAATACGATCACTTCTCCTTCATTACCATGTTAGCTTTGAAGTCACGTACTCAATTAATAAGTCATTATAAGTACATGATTAAATGTAGTATTAAACTCTTTTTATTAAACCTTCTAGGTAACAAAACTTTTAAATTTGTCCAATGTTAAATACTACGTAATATGATAATCGATTATGGATGTAATACGTCAAAATTAAATGACATGCGTCATCTTATCTATCTAATATACTTAAAGATTCAGTACCTTAATTTATTGCGAAATTAAAGTGCAAGAGTGCTATCAAACAAAAACCTAAAAAGGATTAATTAAAGCTTTGTATACTATTGGTTTACAAAATTAGGTTGCCAGGATTACCTATAATCTAAGGTCTAAATACTTTTGTCATCCCTATCCATGATGGAAAATATATTTGCTTCTCCTAATGTGCAATCATACGTTTTTGTAATCATACTCTTGCATTCATACTTATTTGTAGTATGTGTTTTCTAACTATTTGAGTTCGATTTTTTCTTCTCCTAATCGATGAAGGTATTGCGGTTATATTTGCTGAGACGCTAACATCAGGCTTCATGGTGGTGATCATGTTTGTGATATGGAAAACGAACTTATTTCTGGTGGCCTTATATGTGCTCGTGATTAGCTCAACAGAATACATCTACTTAAACTCGGTCCTCTACAAATTCGGTCAAGGTGGATACTTGCCATTTTCTTTCGCTGTGGCGCTATTGTTCATAATGTGCACATGGAACTACGTTTACCGAGCGAAATACAACTACGAGCCTAATCACAAGGTGTCACGAGAAGCTATAAAAGACATAGTTACGGATGAAAATATTAGTCACATGGGAGGACTTGCAATCTTCTACTCCGAGCTTGCTCATGGGATACCCCCTATCTTTAAACATTATATTGATAATGTGCCTGCTTTAAATTTGGTTATGGTCTTTGTTTCGGTAAAGTCATTGCCGATTAGTAGGGTGACACCAGAAGAGGTTCTTGTTCTGAAGTCATTGCCGATTAGTAGGGTGACACCAGCAGGGGCGGAGCCAGAACTTTTTTGTCGAGGGGTCAAAATATGATAATTTTTAGAAACTACACTAAAAATTGGTCCTTTGGAGGGGCAAATTACAAAAATATCCGAAAATTTTCAAAAATTTACACTACAATTTTTTTCGCCGGGGATTCACATGACCCCCGGACCCCCCTTTATCTCTGCCACTGGACACCAGAAGAGGTTCTTGTCCTGAAGTCATTGCCGATTGGTAGGGTGACACCAGAAGAGGTTCTTGTTCTGAAGAGTGAAGCCAAACGCGTTGTACGTGTTTATTCACTACGATTGTGGTGTTGGTGAAGAACAACAAGGTAGTATTTGCGGATGAGGATGTGGCAAAACTAAACAAAGCTTTGGAGAACAGCCCGGAGTCGTGCATTTGGTGGGAGTGCATGAGATCATCTCGAGACCAGGGTCTTCAATTGGGAAAAGGTTTTTGATCGACTACGCTTACAACTTCATGAAGAAGAACTTAAGGCAAGGTTATAGCGTGTTCGAAATTCCTCATAAAAGGATGTTGAAGGTTGGAATGACTTACGAGCTTTAAGTACGATGAACAAACCTCGATTGTGTGTTGATATACGAAGTTATGAATGTGTTCCTGAAAATAGGCTACAAAATTAACCTTTTAAATGTGATTTCCAAAGACTTTCTCTATAGCGCTCGTGTCTTTTATTTATAATTTTTTTTGGGAGGATTTTGGTTTGGCTTCTTGCTTGAATTTCATGCAATCAAATTGTATATGGAAAAAAAGATGTATGTACTTGTTTTTGTGGGTGTCTATTGTGAAATTTATATAACATTGTTTTGACTAAAGTGTGTGATCAAAATATACTTGTGTTTTTATATACCTTGTAAGGCATAGAAGCACAAGCAACACTACTCATCGCCTTTTCAAAACTCTTACATATGCATGCAGCCATAGTAACAGTACGTATAGCTTCATCACCCATAGCACTCCTATTAACGATAGTAGGTTTGAGTGGTTTTCCATCTTCGCCTAATAAAACTGCTTTACCATCAAGCAATTGCTTTTCTAGGTTACAGATCAAGCAAGATCAACACCAGAATCCAAACTAGAACCGCATGCATACGTTTTTTCTTGTTCAGCAGTATCGACAGTAGTCGCGTTTTTCTCAGAACTAGTAACGTGTTCATCTCCAATCGTATAATATGGACATGTTTGGTAGAGCTACTTCTGTAATGAATGCTACTGATAACGTTGAAACAAATGTTACTCTAAATGTTGACGGAAGTGCACTACAACAAATATGTCATTTTTACACGTTTTTTTCTTCACACTATATAAAGTGTGAACTTTTTTTTAAAGATATTCACACTTAAGAGTGTGAATAATTGTTTCAAAATCCTCACACTTAAAAAGTGTGAAGAATTTTTTCAAAAACAAAATCATCACACTTAAAAGTGTGAAGAATTGTTTCAAAATCAAAATCATCATACTTAAAAGTGTGAAGAATTGTTTTATAACTCTTGCACTTAAAAGTGTGAAAATATTTATAAAGCATCACACATAAAAGTGTGAAAATATTTGCTACACCCAATTGGTTCACACGCATACTAGTGTAAACTTTTATATTTTTCACACTTTAAAATGTAACAACATGCTCTAATAAGTGTGAATATGACGCTATTTTGTTGTAGTGGTGATGAGGCCCCAAAGGTGTATGATGCTACAAATGACACTGATGTGTTGTCTAGTATTGCTGAACCATTGAATTCTACACTAACCGAAGCTTTCTCCTGGCGCGGTGTAATTATTTGTATATGAAACAACTTATCCCACATGAGTAAAATAAAATTAAATTAAATTAAATTAATTAAAAAAAAGAAAAAAGAAAAAAAGACATTTGAGACCCTTATAAACTAGAAGTTATGGTATGCTAGTATCTTTTCAACATTATTTTTAACTGAAACTGTAAAGATAATATCTACAGATTTAATATCACTACTTGCAATTATTAGTACTCCTACAGTCCTACTAATAGCTGATGGATTTACTCCATCCATAATCCTAGGGGTGTTCATGGGTTGGGTAATATCCGAAAACCGAAAACGAACCGAACCAAAAATAACCGAACCGAACTCGTAACCGAACCGAATTTGCCAAAACCGAACCGAACCGAAATAAAAGTTCGGTTTTCGGATCGGTTATGGTTTTAGCAATTCGAACCGAAAATCGAATTTAAATAAATATATATATTTTTTTATATATTTATATAAAAAAAATATATTAAAACTCTTTTATAATATATATATATATATATATATAATATTTTTTAAGCTTAAAAATTATTTTTTTTCAAAAAATATATATAAATAAATGAATAAATTATTAAATTTATCTAATTCGGGTTATTCGGTTCGGTTTTCGGTTATTGGGGATTCGGTTTTCGGTTCGGTTTAGTCAAATTTGAATTCGGTTCGGTTCGGTTCTCGGTTATACTCAGAAAAAAAAATTAACAGAACAAACCGTTAACCGAACCGATGAACACCCCTACATAATCCATACTTAGTTAGGCTCATGGTATATGGGCCTAGGTAATGTAATCAATAAATAGTTCAGCAGAAGCATGTAAAAAAAATTGTATAACCCACTTTTTCATCTTGGGTCCAAAAATACCATCACATACATTGAATCCAACCATATATATGCCAGTTACATATATTCATTGACAACATACCAGTGACCAAAACTAATGTGGAAGCCCCCTCATCTTATGCTTCTAAAATCAGCCATGCATCTTCTACTAAAGCTAACTTTTGGTTTATTGAAGAACCGTTACATAAGGATGATGATTATGATGTGAATTTAGCTTTAGATTCAGTGCAAGAGGTGAATGACCGGATGAAAATTTTGCTTTATGGGTATTTTATTGGTAAAAGACTTGCATTTCCCGTGGTTGAATGGTTTTTGCGTAACAATTAGGGAAAATGGATTCAGTACGTTATGATGAACGCGAATGGTTTTTTCTTTTTCATGTTCTTGTCTATAAATGATGATGAGTTTGTTCTCTGGGATGGACCTTGTATGATTTGTGAAATCCCCATCTTTCTTAACAAGTGGTCTCTATCGATAAGTCTTCTTAAGGAAGATTTATTTTGTGTTCCGGTATGGGTGAAGTTTCACGATGTCCATTTGGTTGCTTATACTCTGGATGATTTGAGTTTGATTGCTTTTAAAATTGGTACTCCTAATACGATGTGTTTGGAGTCATGGGGGTGTAGTAGTTATGCAAGAGCTATGTTAAAAATCAACGCATACAAAGGAAACTATTCGCATTGAATACGATTGAGAACCACCTTAGTGTAGTACTTGTTTGCTCTATGGTCATTTGAATGATGATTGTCCTAAAGCCGCTCCAAAACATGTGGTGAATGAATGGGTATATGCAAAGATACTCATTCGGGTGTATCTAAGAAGCTATCTAATGATGGATTTACTGTTGTGAAGGGGAAGGTGGTAATTCTAAGAAGTTCAATTCTATTCAAATGAACAAATTTGAGTATCGACCGGTTGCTCAAGGATACCAAGACGTCTCCTACTAAAGACACCACAAAAGAGGCGTCTACATCTAGACAACCAAAGAAGGCTGCGAAAGTGGCGAACACTTCAACCAACATGACGTCTACTTTTAAACAACCTACAAAAGATCATAATGTGATTAGTACTTCTAATGTGTTTGCTGCTCTTGATGAGATAGAAGATTCTACTCTGAAAAATGTTCAACCAAGTGGTAATTCCCAAGGTTGTCAAGATCGGGATCCTACCCAGGATCGTTTTTGTCTTTGCAAGATCGTGATCGTAAGATCGGATCGGGATCTTAAGATCCTACTCTAATATTATTTCTTAATAGTTTATGTAATTTTATACAAATCTACAAATTCTAATACATTATAACCACAAAATACTATGAATGTTTCATATAAATGTTGTCCTAAATTATGATTATAAAATGTTTAAAAATATTAACATGTTGTTTTCTGAATTCTACAAACAAACAACCCATAAATTTGTAAATTTTTAGTTTGTAATCCGAGAAGAGTAAGATCGGATCGGATTAGAGCGTAGATCATTATGGTCAAGATCGGGATCCTATAAGATCTTAAGCTTGCAAAGATCCTATGTAGGATCCGGATCGTTTTTGCTTTACAGTATCGTAAAATCGTAAGATCCTAAGATCAGGATCGGGATCCTGACAACCATGGTAATTCCAATACGCATATTGCTGTTTTGGATGAAGGTGCTACTGTTATTGTAGCATCTGGTGGTGAAGCTGCTACTAATGTTGATGGAGAACACGCGAGAAACTACGAAAACATCCCTAGTTTTTCTAATGCTGCTCCTTTTACAAATAGCACACCTGACATGGTTAAAGATGGAAAAAAGGTTGGTAATCCGTTTTCTAAGGTTGAGAATTTGGTTATTTCGGATAGTGATAGTGATAATGATTAAGTTCTTGAGGACTACAATGAAAGCACAAGTTTTATGGCATTTGACGGTTCTAAAAGTGATAGTAGAGTGGGCATGGAGAGCTTATTGGAGCAATGGAATGAGGACACCTATGACCAAAACGCTTACGATGATGATGAGTTTGATAATTGTGGTGTGACTGATGCACAATTGAAGTTTGCTAATGCATATGACAATATTCTCCGTGGTGAGCTTAGATAGGTTGTTATTTTTATTTTGCATAAGTATGACATGTCATTTCTTATGCTAGTTTAGGTCTTAAGCACTGTAGGTGCTTTTGGTTTGCCTTTTTGGGCTGACGTGTGAGACTCTCCCACATCCGTTATACTTAATTATTTTTTAGGAGTAATAATATTTTATCGGGGATAACCCTTTTACCAAAAAAAAAACAAATAATTACACCGCACTAGTACATGCCAGCTTTTGCTCGTATGAATATCTTTTGTGACCATCATTGATACCACAAGTTGGTAACTCAATGACAATAGTAACCATAATTTACCAACCAAGATTGAGAACTACATAAAAAGCAACACCCAAATCACTAATTCTAGTCTACTAGTCTAGCACCTATTTGGCTACATCTACATACCAAAATATATAAAGAATAACTAGAAGACAAAACATTAATAAATATACTAATCTTGCATCAAGTCCCCATCATGGTCATTTTCCAACCAAATTCCCTAAATTGTCATGCGCAACTACGCATCTCCGCAATTCCACTAAAATTGTGCCACTTGTCCATTTACAAAGGCCCACATTAACTTCCACAATTGCGCAACCGGCGGCTACTCAACCGGTGGTTGCGCAACCGACGGCTGATTTGACTGATACTTTATTGGAAAGGTAACAAAAATCTTACTTTTTTTAGATATTCTTTGATATTATCCCTGACTTTTGACTGATACTATCTCTGACTTTTGTTTTATTTTACTATCCTATCAGTCAAAAGTCAGGAATGCTGAACATTCAGTGGACTGGAGGACATGTTTTATTTTACATCCTAAGGTTGTGCTCAGAACCTGCTGAAAATGAGGATGAAGTCTTTACTTCTTAATGGTTAATTTCTTTGAAAAAGTGCTTGGCAGGAGCATGAATAAAGAGGAACCACCTATGTGAATGTTGAAGTTTTGCCTCTTCAGGGAGATTTGGACTTTTGGCTCTTACAACATTTATGAATTGGATATGGACACATGGTTTATTTAGTGTCAGGAGCGTTTAAGTGTTTGAAAGCTTGTGTGTATGCTATCTTCAGGTATTCAAATGGGTTGATGGGTTCAATTCTTAGAACACCCTGATTCTCGAGTATTTGAACGTGTAATGTACTAAGGTGGGAATTCAATCTTCAAGATATTTCATTTATGCACATGTTTTGTTTTATGTTTATTTTCATGCAAAAGGAATTGTGATAAATTTGGGAGGACTGTTGGAAATTTAGTTCGATTGAGGGATATGATCATACTTGGAAATGGGTTTGGAGGTACGGAGTGTACACCCATTAAGTCCCTGATTACCCTGACTCTAATAATGGTTGGTTCAATCCTTCAGTAAGTTACTACTACTAGTACTAATGTTACTACTGTTGGCAGAGTTACTACTGCTAGTACTAATGTTACTACTGTTGGCATAGTTACTACCGCTAGTATAATGTTACTATTGTTGGCAGAGTTACTACTGCTAGTACTGCTGGAATTATTTTGTAACTGCTTTGACCTATTAATAAGCAGTTTCAAACTCGTAGTTAAGACCATAGTAACTTGGTCTTGTAACCACTATGGCTATAATGGAGGAACATTATGAGGAGATTAATTGGTAGGTTAATTCTTATAATTCCATTGACTAAGAGTAAATCGATCCTATAAATAGGATACACATCTGCATGGAAATGGATACGAAGCATAAACACTTGAAAGCGAACAAGTTCTTGATTTGTTCCTATAACAAGAACACCAATTGGTCTTATCTCATAGAGTTATTCGTGTAACCCATAAGGTCGAATAGCTTCTACTGGAAAGTGATTACATGATTTCAAGTGATATCCAGTACTCATTGATTATCTACACCTAACTGGGAACACTCCGGAAAAAACCAACAATGCATCTATATTTGTTAGTGCATCTAAAAAATGCAATGGTGGTTTCTTCTCATTTTTCTCATTTGATCCTTACTACAGTTATGAAATGGTAACTCAAGGTATAGAAGAAACACAAAACGAATATTTTGTTCCAACTTAGCCCAACCTTATCTCCACCTAATCTCCACGTAGCACTTGTGTTAAAATAAATTCCACGACATGTCCACAGGGCATACTGATATCATTAAACTGCATGTGTTTATTGTTTTCGAATCATGTTTGTATATCAACATATATAGACCTAAAACAAAGAGGGATGCTAGACCCACATAAGAAATCCACACAAAAAATTCACGCTTTGACGTGTCAGCCAGTGATTGTTAGATTTTACTATAGTTTATATCTCTTCTCTTTTATTAAGCCAATCATTGGCTGACATGTAAACGTGTAAATATTTTGTGTGAATTTTTTATGTAGTTCTAGTATCCCTTTAAAACAAAAACCTATTAATAGACATAAGAATTTTGCTACATCCACATAAGAATCCCACTAAAAACCCCCACTCGTTGACGTGTTAGTGGGTGATTGGTTTTTTGTTGGAAGTGGATCTTACAAAAAACCAATCACCCGCTGACACGTCAGTGGAAGTTTTTAGTGGGATTCTTATGTGGATGTAGCATAGCTCTAGACATAATTCATTTATTTTATGACAAGTGTCATACACTTTTTCTCTTACATTATTTTTCACCAATTAATTTTTCAAACGAAACAATTATATCTTTAATTTTATATTTAAGTTTTACTTGTAGACATACAATTCATTTTCCTTTAAGAATAATACATGTTGATACAAAAGTTGGGCGTTCCTTATTCGGGGCTCCGGCTCTCGTACCAATTGCTGATTGTTGCTTGAGACCTGCGCACTAAGAGACAGAAAACACCGTTAGGCTTACCGTGGGATTGTCTCCCACGATTATCCTCCGGCGTGAGAGTAAGTAATCGGTTTAGGGTTCCAGAAGAGTTAGGGTTTCTAGATCGTACCTTTAACGAGGGATGTGATTCCCTTTATATACACACGGAATCCTTGTTGGTTTCGTGTTCCTCAACCTTGGCGTATCCGCCTAAGTCGGTTGGGGAATGATTATCTCCTTGATTAAGAGATATCCGATATCTATTCTGTAAATAGATTTGTATTTGGGCCTTCGTGGGCCTAAGCGCTTATCAGCGTAGCCCGAGTTCGTGCTGGGCTTATCAAGATATTGGGCTTTGGTCGGGTTCGTGACCCGGATATACACTATCGTCATCATGTCCCCAGACTAGTATAGTGAATAACTCGGATGCTAGACTAATAACCGTAGTTAATAATAAAAAAGCGGCGTATCAAGAAGTCATAAAGATATACGGCCGGTACATTGTATCTAGACATGGGATTAAAAATGGGCCTCGTAATCGGGGAAAGTAACTGCAGGAACGTCCCATCAAGCGATCTCAGCCACACAGTTAGTATTAGTGGGATCCACGTGTCACTCATCGCGTGGATGAGGAAAAATATATAACCATCCACCCTATTTCAACTGAGTTTCTCACAGTAAAAAAAAAACGTTCATCCGCCATTGCTAACAAAACTTCAAACTACAACCCAGGAAAACACTGTATTCAAAAGGTAACCGCGCGTGCGCTTTGTAAAAACAATACGATGGTCAAAATAACTTATATAGCTTGTTGGATCGATGTACTCTAACCAAAATAACTTATATAGCTTGTTAAGGGTTTAATAACCTCGGATAAATCCTAAGTTATTAACAATGAAACACTGAACAATCTCTATTAAGTATGCGGAATTTACTTAACAAAGCTAAGAATAATTAACTTTTAACTTCAATTATTTTATTAATACTCAGAAACTGCTTGTTATACAGATTCTTTAACAACTCTAATATCGTATTCTCTAAAATCTCTAATAATGCACGTATTCTCTAAAAACTCTAATAATGCACGTATGTTCTTATGCTAATCTAGGAATCCTTTTATAGGCTTAAGGATAACCCTAGTCGGTTTACAATTACAAACCTTGTACGTCAAGTAATACTTTATTAATCTAATAACATTCTAGAATAACAAGATAATCCTTAACGATTTTACATATCAGTCCTTTAAGCATGCAGTAGTTTTGATGATACGAGCAGTACTTTGACTTTTACTTAACAGTACTTTGACTTCTTCCAGCACTTTGCTTTTATCCAGTACCTTGTCATTCTTCAGCACTTTTGTTAAATTTTGGGGTGATAATCTGTGGCAAACATATCATTCTATCAATTGCTAATGGCTTTCTAGTTATGGTTCATTGCAGGATTAATTACAGGGGTTAAACTTGGACAAAGGATAAAAGATTTAAAGTTCCAAGATGTTCATTTCTGTTGAAGCTTTCATCGTTTCTGCTGATGAGTCATTTATAGCCGTTAGAGGGTCTTAGTGAAACTTAATCTCCTATTTAATAAGTCCCTTAATCTAGGGTTACACACACTTGAGTGTGCAGTCTTTTGTATCACTCTCCTCTCTTCTTTCGATCATTTCACGATCTTGTCTTGTCTTTACATTTACATGATTATTGTCTCATTGACATTAATCTAATCTTGTAATATTTGGATACTATTGTAAACTTAACTATTGCAGCTTAGATCTGAATAAAGGTTTTATTGTTCATCTTCTTTTTTGTGTTGTGTTGCCTATACTTTCGTACATGGTATCGAGCTTAGGGCTCATTGATTCTCTTCGGCAACAAATTGGTGTTTTGGGGTTATTGTTAACTGGCGTAATCACTGGTTATCTTCTGCTTACAATTAGCCCTAGACTAAGTGAATCTAGGGTAATTGTGACTTGTTCTTCCGCTGCATATTTCTCTGTAAGTCTAAGTCTTATCATTTATTTGTCTATTTGCTCTTATTATTATCTCTGTCTGTGATTCCTTGTCTGTCTTATTATATCTGTCTATTTTATTGTTTGCATTATGGCTATTGGTGATGATAATATTGGTGGTGGTGGTTCTTCCACTGAGAAAAGCTTATCCTTTGGTGATGTTTTGTATTTACACCCCAACAATACCAATGGTACTCCCATTATTTCTATTAAACTCACTGGGCGAAAATTATAAAATATGGAATATGGCCATGACTTTTGCTTTAAGGAATCATAATAAGTTAGGGTTTATTGATGGTACTTGCATAAGAGATGATTTGAAACCTAGTCTTGCTAATCAATGGGATACTTGTAACTCTGTTGTGGTTACTCAGATTCTTAATTCTCTCACCGAACTATTTCTTTGGTGCTATATATGCTAAAACTGCTTATGAAATGTGGAATGATCTTAAAGAGACCTATGATAAGGTAGATGGTTCACTATCTTTAATTTGCATAAAAATATAAACTCTCTTAGTCAAAGTGGGTCCTCTTGTGATTATTATAACAACCTTAACTCTTTATGGAAACAATTTGATTGTATGATCACTTGCCTTCCCTGCACTTGTGAGGTTGCAAAACATTTTGAAAAACATAATCAGCTAATCAAGTTAATGCAATTTCTTATGGGTCTTGATGACTCCTATGTCCCCATTAGAAGCAATATTTTAACCAGAGATCCTTTACCTAATGTCAAAATCTGCTTCTTTGTCTCCGGAGAAGAATCTCACGAAATGTTTCATCGGGAATAGCTCTGCTAAACCCAATGCTACGACCTTTCTTTGCAAAAACGTCTGATGGTGGAAAATTTTTTGATAACAAAAAGGCTTTAACAACAAAGGTTACGGTTTTAATAATTGTAACAACTCAAATAACAGAGGACCAAACATGAATCTCAAATGTACTAATTGCAAAAACACGGTCACACTTTGATAGATGCTATGATCTTGTTGGTTATCTGCTTTGGATATGTTAAAAGGAATTTTAATGGTAAACTTTTCGCAGATAACAATGTTTTCATTGAAACTAATCATGTCACGATAATAGTGCTAGCAACTCTCCTGTTTCCTTGTCTAATGAAGCGGACTCTCCGGACTTATGAGTCTTCTCAATGACAACAATGTGTCATCGCTAATGCCAACTTGGCGGTAAAAAATTTTTCAGAACCTTCTTTAATGGCAGTGTCAAGTTTAATGTAAACTTTAATAAATTTTTTAACAACAACACAAAAACTCTATCTGGAAACATCAGTTTTGGTTGGATTGTTGATTACGGTGCAAATCACACATGATCTGTAATGCGAAATTTTTAATCAATGTTGTTAACATTTCAAATCTTGGCTTAACTGTTGGACATCCCAATGGTACTCAGGCCTTAATTACTAAAATTGGTGATTTAAAGGTCAATAACGACCTAACTCTTTTTGATGTACTTGTTGTTCCTGAGTATAATGTTAGTCTGTCTGCGTTCATAAAATTGCTAGAGACAATAAGATGTTTGTTGGGTTTAATGAATCTAATTGCTATATACAGGATTTACATCAAAAAAGGTTTGTGGGATTGGTAAACAATACAATGGGTTATATTTGTTTGATATTGATTCTACATGTAAGATTATTTCTAATAACTGCATATCTGTTTGTCATGTCTCTAAAAATCTTTGGCATCAAAGACTTGGTCATCCCTCTGACCAAGTCCTACACATACTTAAACCCACTCTTGAATTTGATAGTACATGAAAGGATCATCTCTGTGATACTTGTAATAAAGCTAAACAAACCAGAGAACCATTTCCTCTAAGTGAACATAAATCAACTAAAATTGGTCAACTTGTCCATCTTGACGTATGGGGACCATATAAAGTTACTAGCAGAGATGGTTACAAATATTTTTTAACTATTGTTGATGACTATTCGAGGCGGTGTGGGTTTATATGCTTAAGGGGAAGGATGATGTTTATGTTTCCATTGTTAACTTTACTCATATGCTATCAAATCAATTTGAACACAATGTCAAGATTCTTAGAAGTGATAATGGGGACGAATTTGTCAATAATAAACTTCAACATTTTTCCATGAAAAGGAATTTTACATCAAACCTCTTGTGTTTATACACCACAACAAAATGGTATTGCAGAAAGGAAACATAGGCATCTCCTTAATGTAGCTAGATCCCTTATGTTTCAGGGGGAATTACCTCTAAATCTTTGGTTTGAATGTGTTCTAACTGCTGCCTATGTCATAAACAGGTTACCCTCTTGATTCTGCGCAAGTCCCCTTCTTCCTTGTGTATGGGCATGACCCTTCACTCTCTCTCCTTAGAGTCTTTGGCTGCTTATGCTATCCCACCATTCTCAACATCTCTGATAAATTTGGTAGTAGGTTAGAAAAAGTGTCCTTATTGGTTACTCAAATGAGAAAAAAGGCTATAAACTCTTAAGCCTAGAAACAAAAATATTTTTACTCGGAGATGTCAAATTTTATGAAGCTGTTTTCCTTCAAAATGAAAAATACTTTGTCAAAACCTTTTGTTGAAACTTTTGTACCAAAAGATTTAAATCACAAAATTTCTTTGACTCACAAATAAGTCCCAATGATGAAGGGAGAGTGACATCCTATGATGATGGCACAGTGGTAAGTCATCCTACTAGGATTGACGAACCAGTTGCAACATCTATAGATGATAATACACACCCTGAGGGCACCATATCACATGAATCACTTCCTGCTAATGCATCTTGATTCTAGCGATACTACACACTTTGCTGAACAAGAAAGAGGCTTGCCAACCACTACTGCTAGAAGGTCAACCAGAGTCTCTAAATTGCCCAGTAATCTTAACGACTTTATTGTTGAAGGAAAAGTCAAATATGGTGTTGAAAAGGTTGTTAATTACTCTAATCTTAACAAAGATAATTACTGCTTTGCATCTAACCTTAATAAAAGTATTGAACCTACCTGTTATGAAGAAGCTATCCTTGATAGTAATTGGGTTGATGCTATGAACTTTGAAATTGAGGCCTTAAATGAAAACCATGCTTGGGATATAACTGATCTACCTCCTAATAGAACTCCTATTGGGTACAAATGGATCTTTAAAATCAAATATAAAGCCAATGGTGAAGTTGATAGATACAAGGCTAGATTAGTTGTTAAAGGCTATAACCAAAGGGAAGGAATAGACTATGATGAAACTTTTTCTCCTGTTGTGAAAATGTCTATTGTTAGATGTCTTATTGCCTTAGCTGTAAAAAACAAATGGCCTCTTTTTCAACTTGATATTAACAATGCTTTCTTGTATGGAGATCTTGATGAGGATATCTATATAACCATCCCCAAGGGGTTCTGTAATGAGAACAATAAAATAAAGTTTGTAAACTTGTCAAGTCTCTATATGGCCTAAAACAAGCTCCCAAGAAATGGAATGAAAAACTTGTCAGTGTTTTAAAAGAAAATAACTTTGTTCAATGCATTAATGACCACTCCTTGTTCACCAAAGCAGAATAACAAGTTTATTGCTCTGCTTGTTTATGTGGATGATATTGTTCTTACGAGCTGTATTGATGAGATAAATATTTTTAAAGAGTTTCTGAAATCCAAATTTCATTTCAAAGACTTGGGAAATCTAAAATATTTCCTTGGCATTGAGGTTTTAAAAACTGGGAATGATATTTGTCTTTCTCAAAGAAAATACTGTCTTGAACTCCTCAAACAATTTGGTCTTCTTGGGTGCAAACCTGTGTCCACTCCTATGGAACCCAACTCTGTGCTTCCATACATTCCCACTGCTGATGATCCCTTACTTGTCAACATCACTTTGGTTATCGAAGTTACTTGGGAAACTTATCTATCTCACCCATACAAGACCTGACATCTCATACTCAGTTCATTGTCCGGCACAATATATGCATTCTCCCTTAAAATCTCATCTGGAATGTGCCCTCAATGTTCTGAGATATCTAAAAGGAGCTCTAGGAAAAGATCTAAGGTACAATTTTCGGCAACTCGAAAATCATCCGGAAGGATATAGTGATCTGATTGGGCCAAAATGAAAACGAGAAAAATCATCACGAGTTACTGTGTTTTCTTCAATAATTGTTTAATCTCATGGAAAAGTAAAAAACAAAACACTCTTTTAAAATCTTCCACAGAAGCAGAGTATAGATCTATGTCTCTGCTGCGGTGAAATCATTTGGATTCAAAAATCCTAAAAGATCTAAAAGTTGATATCAATCTTCTGTCAATCTTTTACTGTGACAACAAATCGCTTTACAACTTCTTTGTCAACCCTGTTTTCCATGAAAGATCAAAACACTTTGAAATTGATGTTCACTTCATCAGGGAAAAAATTGCTAGAGGTGTCATAAATGCTAAAAAGATTGGCTCTTCAAACCAAAGCTGAGACATACTCACAAAGAACCTCCACTGTCTATCGGCATAAATTTTGTGTGAAAAATTGATATTGTTTGATATGTTTGGTCATCAGATTAAGGGGGAATGTTAAATTTTGGGGTGATAATCTGTGGCAAACATATCATTCTATCAATTGCTAATGGCTCTCAAGTTATGGTTCATTGCGTGATTAATTCTGAGGGGTTAAACTTGGACAAAGGATAAAAGATTTAAAGTTCCAAGATGTTCATTTCTGTGAAGCTTTCATCGTTTCTGCTGATGAGTCAATTATAGCCGTTAGAGGGGTCTTAGTGAAACTTAATCTCCTATTTAATAAGTCCCTTAATCTAGGGTTACACACACTTGAGTGTGCAGTCTTTTGTATCACTCTCCTCTCTTCTTTCTGATCATTTCACTGATCTTGTCTTGTCTTTACATTTACATGATTATTGTCTCACACTACAACATTCACTGGCTACCCCAGCGACATATGGGAGGATTCCCCAGCGACATGTCGCTGGGGAAAGTTATCCCAGCGACATGTCATTTGGGGAATCTAAACTGGGGAAGTCTCGTGGGGATTGTATCCCAGCGACAATCCCCGGCGACGACGTGGGTCCCACTCAAATTTAAGTCAAAGAAGCAGTGCCACTGTGGCACATTATCCCCAGCGACATGTCGCTGGGGAATAGTCGAATTAAGCAAAATGATTAAGACACTAATTATATTGATTAAGTATCCCGGCGACATGTATTCGCCTGGGGATACTATGGTTACTTGTTGACAAGTCAACGAGTTAGCCTACTATCCCCGCGACATGTCGCTGAGGGAAACAATTTTTTCGTTGACTTGTCAACGTTTAGCGTGTTATCGCGACATGTAAGCGAAGAGCTACATTTTTTTTAAATGCAGCCTGCAGGTGCGGCGATTTCCGATTTTTCGAATTTTTCGGAAAAATCTACAAATAAACCGTACCAAAACCAGTATAGACTCTCGCCACAACTTGTACCAAAACACAAATACCATATAACGGATCAATGCAATACAAATAGATCACAACTTTTACATAAACACGACTCAAAAGTCAATATGTGCATTGATAGATAGGGAAACAAGTGTTTAAATGGCCAAGATGAACCTAATAATATATAACACAACTACCTAAAGTACCAATGTAGCATACTAATAATATATAACACAACTAGCTAAAGCTAGTACCAATGTAACATACTAATAATATATACACAACTACCTCTCTACGTTGTTATCCTCATCATCACCCATTCTCCTCGTCATCACCACACCCACCACTCCCGCTAGCACCACCCGAGTCATACTCCCCTGAACATATCAGCATTATACTGTTGTAAACTACGAGGAGACTCATCATAAAGCTTACATCTTTGGTGACTTTCTCGTGGGCGGGCATACTTGGCTGGATGTGGCCCGTGATGGCAATCTGCGACCCACAGGGAATATGCCCACGGCTTACCCCTCTTGCCAACGCATTGATTTGATCCTCCGTGTATTATTCACCCGTGGCCTCAAGCTTTTCATCTCGTCCTATGTAGTGACAAAAACACAAGATAGTAAATATATTAGTCGGGTTGCTACATTATTTCTCGATAATTCATTAAAGTGTGTTTTGAAACAAAACTTACATATATCCGGCGGTCCTCATCGTTAAGGAATACCCCATCAACAGTATGTGTTCGCCAATAAGTGTCGATGAGTGACGGGTATTCATGAGTCTCGATGCACATGCGTACATACACGCATATAAGATGAATAATTTTAAAAACGACAAATCACAACACACCAAAGCGTATAATCATATATATATATATATATATATATATATATATATATATATATATATATATATATATATAATGTTTATTACCATATTATATATATGTATATATGCATGTAAAATAATTATAATGTTTATTACCATATTATCTCAGAAGTCACGGGATCCCTGTCTAGATATGACCTTGCTCTTTTGCCGGTTAAGCCGATTTGTAGCGGCTCGAGAAATGTTCTTGGGATCATTCCAAAACTTAATGTACTCATCCCAATCACCCGCTGTAATTTCCTCGGGGCGTGCCCGCCTAATCGCCTCCGCATCGTAATCCCCGGTGGTGGGGTCTACCTTCCAATGTTTGGCTTTGAAAGAAGCCTTGTTAGTATTGTAGGCTTTTTGCAGGTGCGAGTTTATGCCGTCGTAGATCTGGGGCGGCCAGGGAGGAGTCGATGTGCGGCCTGAGGTCAAATAGGGTCTGCAATCATATACAACAAAACGAAAAGAGAGTTAGAGATATAATTTATATATTTATTTAAATTTGTTTATTTATTTATATGATATAAATAAATAAGCGAATTTAGATAAATATACACAATTAAATAAATGAACACGATAATGAAATAAACATAAAAGGATAACTGACCCCGATATCTGAAATGATTCCGCCTTCCCTCTCCTTGGGACCTTGTCCCAAGAAGGGTAGTAAAACGGCACCTTCCTAACGACCTCCCCTCTGTAGTTAGACCAATGCGCCCATGGGGGCGAGAGGGTTTAAGGTTTGTTTGTCACCCATCTCAAAAGTGATCGACACGGGACCTTTTTCGTCTACGATTGCCTTCAATAAAGGTTCGGGTCTTGTCAGCTGGTATTGGCTTTGCCCGCTGCCCTGCCCAAATTGGGCTTTCGTTTACCTTTGCCTGCAAAATCAAGTTAGTGATAAAAGTCATAAATATGTATCAAATTTATGCTTGTATTACAATACTCTGGAAATTCTTACCTTTGTTAATGAAGCTTGCCCGCCAGCCCGTGGGTACGCGATGCGGAGGGACGATCCTCCCCGCCACCGTCACCGCCGTGGGACCGTGCAACATCTGTCGACATCTGTACAAGTACAATTAGCATAAGATATAGAAATTCATGAACAAAATAATATAAGCATGCACACATCCAAATACATACACATCCAAATAAATATACACATTTAAACAATCCACAACAATTTCATTCATTCATTCAAATATATAAGTGTATTTTGCAAGTTACAACTCAAGATCAATCTTCTTCTTCACTAGAATAAACTTTCTCAACACCATCATCATCAACATTGATGAGGGCTTCAACATCAGAATCTGCTAAATCATGAGGAAGGGCGTCTTCATCAGCAATAATATCATCGTCTTCTTGGGAACATCAATGATATCGGCGGTTAAATCAACAACCGTTGATTGACCATCTATATGCAAGGTCGCATTATCCAAGTCATTCAAACTAGTAGAAAGTGGGAGATCGGATGAGTTGTCGAAATGTATAATATCAGGATCGTCCTCTACCACGATGACACCCCGTCGGAAAACTTTTATGATTAACATGTTCGACTGACCTTCCGTGGGGTTTGGTCTTATCTTCAAGGTAGAAGACTTGTTTGACTTGTGTTGCGAGAATGTATTGGTCCTCTTTAAATGCCTCAGGGCCGCAATTCGACGATTTGTGTCATGTTGTTTCTAAAGACAAGTTTTTGACTTCGTCCCTTAGTTGCTAGTGTCGAACCACTTAACTTCGGAACAAGCGCAAGCGTGAACAACAAATACTTAAACTCGAGGATTTCTTGACGCTGACCATAATACATTTCTCCGTCACGGCCGGCGAACAAATCTTGCCATTGTTTTTGAGTTGTCGACGTTCATCACGGTTGTGCACGCGACATACCTCACACCGTTGATACTACGCAGAGTTTCTTGAGATTGGAGTCCATGATGGTCCATTAGCCAAAGCGAATAACTCGCTCGTTGTGCTAACCTCTGAGTCTTGGTCATTGTCTATGTGACGTTGACGGATCTATGAAGAAGACAAGATTAGCTAGATAGAGAACACAAAATATGATATTGTTATTTTTACGGTTAAGTAGACCAAATAAGTCTTAAGTTTACTGCGACCCAAACCCGATTTGAAATTCTTCTTGCATGTCTTTGTTAGGAAATAATCTGAAAAGCGTTCATGGTATTAGAATAAGTCGTCGAAATGATAAGTTAAGAAAAAGAAGTTTCAAAATAAAAAGCAGCGTACCTCTCTGGGTCGATGCGTGTCGATCTCGAGGATGTTGTGAAGTACATACCATTTCACTTTTTTAAACTCTTGGGCATCAAACCCAATAAATGACCGTAAACCAATCGTTTTACATACCGATCGAAACACACAGAAGCCCGACCGTTGGGGAGGGGTCCACATTACGGTCGGGACGATTAAATTCGTGGTAACATCGAAAATAATGAGAACGAATGTCATGCTTCTTCGACAACATAACCCTCCGCAATCGAACCTTCCGGCTTAGCTTTATTCGAACATAACCTTTAGCTTCTTCATGTATCTTTCAAATGGATACATCCACCGGGCGAATAGGCCGCCTTCAAAGAGCCTCATAGGTAAATGGATAACCAAGTGAACCATAATGTCAAAGCGGAGGATATATGAGCTCAAGCTGCCTGAGAATATCGACCACCTTGATCGAGAGCTTTCAACATGTCATCCTCCATCAAAGTTGCGAGCATATTTGCTTAAAAGGAACACAACTCAATTAATGGTTTTGCAATCTTATCGGGCAAGTAATTTTGAAGTCCGTAAGGAAGTACACGTTGCATCATTATATGACAGTCATGAGACTTCAGGGCGTTATATTGGTATCATTATCGGTCACTCTGTGCTTGAAGCATGATCCGAACCCATCTGGTAGTTTAGATCCTTTGATGTACTGACAAAACTTTTTTTGGTTCTCTGGTGTGAAAGAATACGCAGCCTGAGGCTTCAAGCACTTCCCGTTTTTGGTTTGGCCGAGCCACAAGCCATTTCGAATGCCCAACATTTGCAAGTCTTGTCTTGCCTTGGCGGTGTCTTTAGATTTATCATTCATTAACAAAGTGTTCAAGATGGCCTCTAACACATTTTTTCGATATGCATGATGTCTAAATTGTGTCTTAGTGAAAGAAAAGACCAATACTCAAGCTCGTAAAAAATAGACCGTTTAGTCCAGTTATGCTCGACAAGAAGATTGCGTTTTATCTTCACACCTCCATAACTCGGATGTTTACCCTTCACACGCGTTGGCAATCTATCAAGTTGAGGCAGGATTACATCCCGACCAAATTCTTGGGAGGATCTGCGTTATCGGTTTGGCCATTGAATTCAAGTGAGCGTCTCCATTTATGGGGCTTCGTTAAGAATCTTCTGTGGCCAAAATAAGCTGTTTTGCTTAACACACGAACAGATGGAGTGTCTTTATTACATGTAGGGAATGCCTTGTAACCTTGCCCTCACCCCGACAAACTACTCGGCGGAAAATCATTGATGGTCCATAAAACCATCGCTCTCATATTAAACTCGGCACGAGGCGCGTCTATAGTCTCGATACCTTTCTTGTCCCATAAATCCTTCAGGTCCTCAATCAAAGGCCTCAAGTAAACATCAATGTCCTTGCCTGGGGATTTAGGACCAGGAATTAACAACGTTAGCATAAAAGAACTCTCTTTCATACATAACCACGAAGGCAGATTGTATGTTGTCAATATCACCGGCCACATGCGTAGAGGCGACTAAGGTTCCCAAACGGATTGAAACCATCGTGACCAACCCTAGTCGAACATTTCTTGGTTCTTTTGCAAAATCTGGATACTTTGTGTCAAATTTCTTCCATGCTCCACCATCAACCGGGTGTTGCATCTTCTTAGGGCTCGTACACTTTCGATGCATGCCAAATCATATCCTGCGGTTGTGACTAGACTTGTACAAACGTTGTAGTCTAGGAATGATCGGAAAGTAACGCATACACCTTAGGAACTTTCTTCCCCGGCGTGTTCTTGTCTTTCCATCTACTCGTATTCTGACCGGACAAAAATCCAAATCTTTGTTCTTGTCTCCCCGAAATAAGCGACAATCGTGTTCACAAGCATGTATCGACTCGTACCCTAACCCAATCGTTTTAAATGTCTTCTTTATTGAATAGTATGATGGTGGGAGCTTGAATCCTTTATTGATGGGAAATACATTTTGTAAAAACTCTAACATTTCATTAAATATAGAATCAGTCAATCTACCTTTAGCCTTAAAATAGGTAAACTTTGCCATAAAGTCTAATCGAGTCACATAGTCACAACCGGGTCTGACTCCCGTTGTAGCGGCATATAACTCTTCAAACTCGATTCGTGTAGCTTGAGTTAGTTTACTTGTCTCACCAATATCTCCTTGAGTTGGTTCATTGTGTTCATTATTCGGAGGAATATAACTAAGATCATTAATTAATTTGTCATGTCACTCATCAGGAGGTGTCTTGTGTTATCTATTCTTGTGGCATAGGTGGAGCCGGTTCATCGTGTTCCACCCATATTTTATAACGTGGGTCCCACCCTTCTCTCATAATGTGGTTTGAAAGGTTTTTGATGTGTACCCATAATATATTTCGACAAGACTTGCATGGACATCTTATTCTCCTGGCACTAGTCACTAACGACTTGCAATGATTGACAATTTTTCAAGACAGAATAAATAATGGTTCATGGCCCATGGCTGTCCAAGTCTTATCATCGAATACCATAACTGCGTTTTAACGATACATTTAGTTATTATATGCAACTTAATTAAACACACTCAAACGAGGAATACCGGATGTTTTGTTCACCTAGTGCAACTATGGAAGGCAATCCTAACCCACTCTTTGAATAATTTGTCTCATATATGAATGCGTATAACCGATTTACTATTTAAGAAAATTTGGCTGACATTTCCCTCAACTCCCAAATATGTGTTTAAAGACATATTCGTAGGAGTAAAGGAGAAACACTGTCGAAATCATCTCAAATAGTAATCCAATTATACGCATTCATATCCTAAATGAGACAAAATATTCAAGCGATCAAACGGGGACTTTCGAAATTAATTTCTAATAAATTAATTTCGGACGGGTTTTCTATAGGATGATTAATTTTAGACGGGGATTTTCCAAAATTAATCACTAAAATCCTAAAACAACTAATTATTATAAACTATAAACGGCTCATATCAACAAATAATAACTATAAACTAACAAAATAATATAAACGAGCACATGTCAACAAATAATAACTATAAACTATAAACTACATATCATTTCACTTTTTTAACATACATACCATTATTTTAACATACATACCATTTCACCACCAAATAATAACTATAAACTAACAAAATTTAAACAACTAATTATTATAATTATAAACGAGCACATTTCAAGGCAATTCAACTAATAATAACTATAAACTAACAAAATTTAAACAATAAACATTCTCCAGTGACATGAATAAACATTCCCCAGCGACATGTCACCCGGGATACCAAAAGGAGAAAAAAAAATTTATTACATACCTTGTCTAGCCTCCTCGTCGAGTCTGCCAAAAAAAAATTAACTTTCCAAGTTAACAACTTACAACAATAATAATCTGCAAAAATTATAACATACCTCGGCTCTTGCTCCTCGTGCTGTCCTGCGTACTGCCAAAAAAATTCACTTTTTAATTAACAACAACTTACAACAATAATAATCTGCAAAAATCATAATATAATTAACTAATTTAGTTGAATAACATTTAAAATTTGTAAAACAAACCGTGTAACGTGTGGTGGTGGTGATGGTGGATGCGTTGGTGGTGATGGTGGATGCGGTGGTGGTGATGGTTGATGATTGTTGGTGAATGGTGATGGTTTTTGCTGCAGAAATCGCCACAGAAATCGCCACAGGAAGGTTTTTTTTTTTTTTTTTGTTTTCAGATGAAAGAAGATATCCGATCTACTTTATGATAAAGTTTTTTCCCCGGCGACAATCCCCGGCGACATGTCGTTGGGGAAAGGTATAGTTTTTGTCGTTTAGCGTAAATGGCGATAAAAATTTTGGTGGGTATTTATCGGCGACATGTCGCCGGGAAAACTATTAATTTTTATTTATTATAATCCCCAGCGACATGTCGCCGGGGAAAACTGTTTTTTTTTTTTTTTTTTTTTTTTTTTTTTTTTTGGGGTAAAATTTAATTACTTTATGTTGTTAACGACTTCAAAAGAATACAATTTTATCTTTTATTTTTATTATAATCATAAATATTTTCCTTTTTCTTAATATAAACTCGAGAACAAAGTTACCATTGCATCTTTATATTCTTATATGAGAGTTAGATTTACAATCTAGTAACGGGCTAGAGGAACAAGAACATGTTACATCAAAATGTTGCATGCAATATTTAATTGGATCAAGAAGCCAAATGATGCATAGTTGAATGTGTTTTATAAATCTATGATTCACCGAAGAATAATTATAGTTACACATTAGGCGTTCAACATCCAGTCGGTATGTTATAGTTACACATTAGACGTTCAACGGATGAGTCGGTATGTTATGCTTACACATTAGGCGTTCAACGGATGAGTCGGTATGTTATGGTTACACATTGAACGTTCAACGGATGAGTCGATATGTTATGGTTACACATTGGGCGTTCAACGGATGAGTCGGTATGTTATGGTTACACATTAGACGTTCAACGGTGGTATGTTATGGTTACACATTAGACGTTCAACGGATGAGTCGGTATGTTATGGTTACACATTGGACGTTCAACGGATGAGTCGGTATGTTAGGGTTACACATTAGACGTTCAACGGATGAGTCGGTATGTTATGGTTACACATTAGACGTTCAACGGATGAGTCGGTATGTTATGGTTACACATTAGGCGTTCAACGGATGAGTCCGTATCTTAGGGTTACACATTGGATGTTCAACGAATGAGTCGGTATGTTGTGGTTACACATTAGGCGTTCAACGGATGAGTCGGTATGTTATGGTTACACATTAGGCGTTCAACGGATGAGTCCGTATGTTAGGGTTACACATTGGGCGTTCAACGAATGAGTCGGTATGTTATGGTTACACATTAGACGTTCAACGGATGAGTCGATATGTTATGGTTACACATTAGACGTTCAACGGATGAGTCGGTATGTTATGTTTACACATTAGACCTTCAACGGATGAGTCGATATGTTATGGTTACACATTAGGCGTTCAGCGGATGAGTCCGGTATGTTAGGGTTACACATTAGGCGTTCAAGCGGATGAGTCCGTATGTTAGGGTTACACATTAGGCGTTCAACATCCGAGTGGTATGTTATGGTTACACATTAGGCGTTCAACGGATGAGTTGGTATGTTATGGTTACACATTAGACGTTCAACGGATGAGTCGGTATGTTATGGTTACACATTGGGCGTTCAACGAATGAGTCGGTATGTTATGGTTACACATTAGACGTTCAACGGATGAGTCGATATGTTATGGTTACACATTGGGCGTTCAACGGATGAGTCGATATGTTATGGTTACAATTTAGACGTTCAACGAATGAGTCGGTATGTTATGGTTACACATTAGACGTTCATCGGATGAGTCGATATGTTATGGTTACACATTGGGCGTTCAACGGATGAGTCAGTATGTTAGGGTTACACATTAGGCGTTCAACGGATGAGTCGGTATGTTATGGTTACACATTAGGCGTTCAACGGATAAGTCGATATGTTATGGGTTGGACATTAGGCACGTTCACGGATGAGTCGATATGTTATGGTTACACATTGGACGTTCAACGGATGAGTCGGTATCTTATGGTTACAATTTAGGCGTTCAACGAATGAGTCGGTATGTTATGGTTACACATTAGACGTTCAACGGATGAGTCGATATGTTATGGTTACACACGTTCAACGGATGAGTGGTATGTTAGGGTTACATTAGGCGTTCAGCGGATGAGTCGGTATGTTATGGTTACACATTAGACGTTCAACGGATAAGTCGATATGGTATGGGTTGGACATTAGGCGTTCAGCGGATGAGTCGATATCTTAGGGTTACACATTAGACGTTCAACGGATGAGTCGATATGTTATGGTTACATTAGACGTTCAACGGATGAGTCGATATGTTATGGTTAGACATTAGACTTTGAACGGATGAGTCGTTATGTTATGGTATACGTATTATTATTATTATTATTACCATTACTATTATTATTAATAAAGTCAAACGAAGTCAAACGGTATCCCGTGACATGTCGCTGGGAAAAGTGAAAATAAAATTTTAAAAGTAATCAAAGTAACACTAATTACATATTTTAAATAATCAAATGAATCCCGTGACATACATTTGAAACATAATAAAATTTTAAAGTAATAAAATTAACACTAATTACATATTTTAAATAATCAAATGAATCCGTGACATGTATACGCTGGGGAAAATAGCGAGGAAAAGTTCGCCCGTTGCCACGATGAAATTTTCGGTCAAAATATAACAAAGGTATCCCGTGACATGTGCTTGGCTATCCATAATTTAGGACTTTTCTCACGAGACTTAGTGCCGCGTAGGATATATTTTGTCGTTTAGTGATGATTCTGGCCGACAATTGTCGGAGAAAGGCGATGGGGAAACTGGTAATTGTGGTAGTGTCATTGACATTAATCTAATCTTGTAATATTTGGATACTATTGTAAACTTAATCTAAGCTGACTATTGCAGCTTAGATCTGAATAAAGGTTTTATTGTTCATCTTGTGTTGCCTATACTTTCGTACAACTTTCATATCCCAACACTCCCACAAATGCCAGACTTGCGATTATGGAAAAAGTATCGTGTATATATAATTGCTCGTCCCTTCATTCAGGGCAACTTTCGAAGAGTATCCGTAGCCAGGCCAAGGTCATTAATGACAAAAGAAAGAACTAAAAAGTATCGTGTATATATATAATTGCTCATCCCAATATTGGAACAATTACAACAGTTGGAGGAGCAACGACGATAGTTAAAGGCCCTACGTTAGAGTTATTTTGGACAAAAGAAAGAACTAACAGTAACAATGTAAACAATGTGGAAGATCTTAGTGATCATTCCATCAAAGGTGCTTTTGATGTGTAGGCAATTACACTAAACTCTTAGCTGAGCTCTCTCTAACTGCTTTGATATGCTTGTCGGGAACTGTGGAGGGAGCAATAGTGGCACTAACAAACATGTATATAATTAAAGAGAAGCATGTACGAAACATAAAAAACATGGTTTGTTATTGCAATCGTATACTTTTTTCATTTACGTGCTTCATATGTGTATGCTTTAAGAAGTACAATGAAAAAGTTTATCAAACTCTAAAATCAAAATAGCTTTGCTTGATTAGAAGTTTAACCGAAGGTTCCGAGTTAATGAATGATTTATAGCAATGGTTATAAGGTTTGTGATCCGTCCTGGCCGGTATTAGGATGCAAAATCACTCGTAATAAATGTTACTACAAACTTACAAAAGCTGAAACTTGTCACACACAAATAGTACAACTTAACTTAAAAGAGAATATGTATCTGAAAACCATATATCATTGAATTCTTGTTTGAGAAAGTTTGTTTCTTGTATCAATATTTATGATATAAAGTAGCCTAACAAACTTCCAAAAAGAGAATACGTATCTGAAAACCACATATTTGGAGCACAAGATTATAACTAATGATTTTGAAATGTAGCAGTATAGAATTTTCATCGTGGGTGTCAAGTTTAAATATTAAGCGAGCCTAAAAAGAATTTTGCGTTCTGTCAAGAATTGGTTACATTAAAAGATTATGTTGTTACAAAAAAGAAAGTTAAAGATTATGATTCTTTTTATATGTGTTTGGTATCAGACTATAGTAAGTGGGTGAGATCCAAAGGGTTGTTGACACACTCAAAACACTTTCTCATGTACTCTTCTATTCCTATAGCTTTGAACCAGTTCGGTTAAGCTCATTGTTACTAGTGTTGGTAGTATTTTTATATGACTGCACCAAATTAGATGAAGGTAGATTCATTTCTCATAAAAACTACAAGTAAAAAGTAAATTTAGATTATTCATGATATAAATCCATAAAAGAAAATTAAAAAAAATATATATATATTTTTAGTAACCGTCTTTAATTAAAGGCTTGTCAATGAATAATTGACATAGTAATTTTGTTTTGACTCAAAGTCAACAAAACCAATTTTAATGAACTTTGAATTCTTCAAAATTCTTGTAATTTATTGCGATTGAACGGATTATGATGCAATTAAACAAAAATCTGAACATAATTTTTTTGATTCCGTAACTGAAATTGGAGAAGAGAAACTATCAAGTCATGAAAGAGGGGAGCATAAAGAACGTGATTACTGTTCTTTGTTTAGTTGTCCGTCACTTTCGTAGTCTCTGCGTCGAGAGGTGGTTGTTGACAAAGTTGGAGAAATTTATCGGGCAATATCCTTTTAAGGAAAATTAACTTCAATCCTTTTACTTGATGAGTGTAAACTCATACTGCAACAACAAGCCTTTTATCCTAAAATAGTTAGGACTTGGCTTTAAAACCTTCTTAGTATGATCTTAAATTACACCATCTAGCTAGGCACAATTTACATCGCAGATGGACAACTTACCAATATCATAATGCAAAAGCTTGACTAGCTTGCGTTCAATGTCTAACACAGACTCAATCGCTGAATTGTGTGATCCCCGCCTGCAAAATAGCCAAAACATGCTAATGTGACGACTATCATCCAAAACCAGGGTCAACTTAAAAGTTGATAGGATTTTTAAAGGGTTAAGTCTATATATTACCAATGAACTTACGATTTAGTTCTGAGTTAGGTAACAAACTTGTTTATTACACCTTCTAGGTAACAAAACTTTTAAATATGTCTTTTTTTTTTTGGTAAAGGGGAGTAATCCTGCACCCTGGTAAATATATTAACCAAAAACGTTTAAGTACAATGGATATGAGTGAAATCTCATATCTCAGCCCGTTACATAGGCATAAAGCTTACATAACAAGATACTACCTATTTTCTAAACAAGAAAACAAACCACTACTCAAATGATAACATAGGACATAACGAAAGAAACTTACTTCCTAGGTCCTTGAAGCTTGGTGTCATACATGGCATTAAAGGCATCCAAATTCCCTAGAAGATCGAGAAACACATCGCATAGTCATCGATACTCATAGTCATCATACTCATCTTCAAACTCTTTGCCACCACCGAATATATTAGCAGACTCATCAAATGGGTTAGCAACCACCTCATCTTCAGAATCGGACACCCGCGATCTCACTTTAGAAAAGGGTTAACTCTCTTAGTAGAAGAGGCGGATGAATACAAGAATCACTAGTTTTAGGAGCCACACCCGACTCCATCTCTTTCGAATCACTCACAAGGGGTTCTTGTGATGCAGTACTTGTCTTAGTAGACTTATCTTCATTAACTTCCATTGTATGGACCGTAATCCACATCCTTGTTGGTGTCATTTGAAGGAATACCAAAAGCATCCGTATATTCCATATTAAGAGCATCAAATTGATTAGATGTAGAGATCTTTGTTCCACTCGAACTAGCCACATCGAAGCATTCTTAGTGACTTCCACTTTCTTAGGTTCGAGGAGGTCTTTGGGTTGATATGAAACGCTTACCCACAACGAGGTTTAGTAAACCCTCCTTGACCTGGAATAGTAGAACCACCTTGCTTTCCCTTCTTCTTATTATTGACAGTTTTGAAACCATCATTAACGCTTAGTAGAATTTGAAGCGGAGGTTCAACAACTTTAGGACATTCAATAAGAGTATGACCAAAATCTTACATTTATCACAATGAGGTGGTTTCCACTAAATTATTCAACCCATATCTTCTCAATAGTGAACCCGCCCATCAAGTAGCGGTATCTCAACAGATAAGGTTGTCCCTAGCACCTCATCCGACTTCACTTTAATCATGCATCTAGCAAAACTACTACATTTACGAGTCCTTGCACATTTGGCTAGTAAAAGCATCTAACCTTTTGGGCGTGCCTATCAATGTGGCAAGGAGACTAAGGCCATCATCAAAAAATATAGCAAGAGGAACATCATGGAATTTAACCCACACCGGGATGTTGGTCAAATCCTCTTTAAGTAAGTTGGTGTTCAATGTCCATGGTTTAAGAATAATAGGTACATTTCTAATCAACCAATGACCGTTTTCAAGAACATCATCAACACTTTTCTTCGAATTAAACTTAAAGAAGAAGAACCCCTTTGCATTCATCATTACCTTTTGTTTACCAAACTTAGCCCGCATGCATTCTAAAGTAATCAACAACAGGAAAAGCAAGGCGTTGACCAAGGAAGTACCCATACAAAGTATTCTCAAACCTAGTGTTCACCTCTTCAACCACTTTCATCGGGACAGAAAGATCCACACCATTAGCTTTCTTACTACACTCCAACCTACGAAAGTTTGATGTGTGTTTCTTAGGTTCAATTAGAAGTACACCAAAGATACGATGAAGAAGGTTGTTTCAAATCATACACACCAACCTTCTCAATACCAACAGCCCCATGTGCATTCGTATCAACCTTATCATTAGCATTATTAGGACTACTAGTAGCATTAACATTAGAAGCCATAGGACCACTCGTATCTTGAGGAGGTTTTGAATAATAACCAATAGCAGTAAGCATCTCCTCTAGCTCCTTCGTGACTGCGGCACCTTAAGATGCTCAATGGATTAGCCCGGTAGAAGTAGTAGCATCCTTTGTCACGGTGGTTTTAATGGTTGTCCATCGTCACCCTTAAGAACAAGTTTTCCCTCAAAGATTTGTTTTCATAGCTTACGAATTTTCAATAAAGTATCATGAGCCTCGGCGTCTCATGACTAGGTCGTCATGACTAGGGCTTGAACCAAGTGAAACCGGCTCCACTTGTCCATCGAGCGAGAACGGAAGCAATACCAGTAAACTCATCATTCCTACTATTTGGGTACATTGTCGATTGAAGAATCGACTCATTACATATCATGACGAATTTGCTCCACGTGAAGTTAATAATTCCACATCTCTTGCACTATTATTAATCAAGAAACCCTTCTCCATCTCTCAAACCCCACAAACAAATACCACGAACAATCTAAAACACCAAGAAAGAAGCCGATATCTTGTGAAACACGATAAAATAAAAGAAAACCCAACTTAAAAGTTAGGGTTTAAACACTAAAAGACCAAACACTAACCCCCCATCATACGCTCATAACCATGCAAGAATAAATATGAAAGATTGATCCCAATAAAGCTATGGTTTGTATAATAATATATACGGTTTACATGCAGGTTATAAAACCAACATGCAATTGAATTAGAATATTAATAATGGCTACAAGTATAGAACCCTACAACTACCTATAATTGATTGATAAAACCACCGACCCACGATTGGTAAGTGGATCAGTTGAAAAGATCGATCAAAAAGGTTGAATAATAGGGATGGATATTAATTCGCCAAAGTCGCCAAACGAGAGAGACTTCTAGGGGTTTTTATCATCGTACGACCAAAAGTATCTGAGTTAACTTTTAAATATGTCCAATGTTAAGTAATATGCATGGTAACCAGTCAAAATTAAATGACATGTCATTTTCTTATATTTATTAGGCATAATTTCATGTATATTTTTGTAAATTTTAAAAATTACATATATATTCTTTTTACCAGTTTTTTATGCATAAAGTATAATGCTTTTAATGCATCAAAAAGATATATATGTAATTTTTGAATTTTGCAATGATATATATGTAAATGTCTCTTTATTAATGTGAGATGTAATTGCACCACATTTACTATCCTTGCTATGTCATCTACTATACTTGCCATGTCATCACCTTGATCTAATTTCGGCAACCACCACCTTCTCCAATGGATATTCTGGCAACCACCACCTTTTCAGGCAGATATTCAGGCAACCATCATATTTTCCAACGAATATTTTAGCAACAACCATATTCTCTCTTTATAAAGTGTTTATTTTAGCAACAACCTAATAATAAACTGTTTCTTTCCTTTTCTTGGTTCTACTTTAAAACAACCTCGAACATAGAAGCAAAGACCAGAAACCACCAGCACACATGCCCAGTTCAAAACCACCTTTTTTCAACAAACGTCATAGTCCAAAAAGATTTTGCTATATACAATTCATAAAGACCAGATTTTGCCTTCCAAAACACCTTTACAAACGTCACAGACCTTTTTCATAAATTGGCTTCTAAAACACCTTTACAATTCATAAAGACCAGATTTTGCCGTGGCTTCCAAAAAGATTTGGGTAAATGTCAAGATAAAACAATCCAAAAGATATATGGCAAAGTTATATATTCATGGATAAATCAAAGGTATTGATGCATAAAAGAAAATTTAATTCTAAGTAATACTAGAGCAAACATCATATCTGTTGTGAAAAAGTATCTTATCGATGTTACCAATATTGGATGTAACAAGAATCGTATGAACTTTTAATAATCCGTACTTTAAAATTTTCGTAACAAATCATTACTACTTAAAACATCTCGTACTCTTCACTGCTTTCCATATTATGAATAAATAAATAAACGAAACATTCATGACATATATTTGCGTCTACTTTAAAGCATTTTAAAGGTCATGCATGAAACACAGATACATATCATTATAAAACTACTACAACTTGACGCATTTCATCTTTATTATAACCTACGCACATCTACTTTTCCATTTATCCCTCTCTCCCCCATCTATTTTAATCGTCTTCCTCTCCATAGATCTTCAACTAAATATTACCGGGTGCACATTTTTTTGAGCCGTAATATAGAACACATTCGATGGACCGGGTGTATTTAAGATGCGTTTAGGAAAAACGATATTTTTCAAAATTAACAACTGCATCGTAAAATCCATAGGGTCTCGGGCACCAGAACTCCCTGGTTCCGTCCTTGAGCATATGTACAATACAACCGCAAGTTTGACATCAGTTACTTCGACATGTTGTTGTTTCTACCTTGACAATGGTGTTTTCCGTGGATTAGACTACTTTCATAATGATTAAACAGGTTAGAACACTCGTTTTGTTTGCGAATACTCATGTCATATTATTTGAAAGTGTTGTTGCATAAAGGTTTGGAACTTGGGAACAGTGAAATGAAATTCTCTAGTTTGTGTTTTTCAAATTGAAAATCACTAGGTTGTAGACTTGTAAAGATCTCTAATGTAGTCATCTTAGCTTAAAATGCTTTTCAAAACATTGCGTTTGGC
Organism: Chrysanthemum makinoi; assembly: GCA_910596185.1. Taxonomy (NCBI): domain Eukaryota; kingdom Viridiplantae; phylum Streptophyta; class Magnoliopsida; order Asterales; family Asteraceae; genus Chrysanthemum; species Chrysanthemum makinoi. Next base: position 326,664,211 of record OU343225.1, on the reverse strand, counting down.
TTTTATTGCACATAAAAATGCGATACTAAGAGAGCAAATATAGAATGTAAAAACATCTTTTTACTTAGGAGGGATGATCCTCTCAAGTAACTTGTGATAGGGAAATGATCCTCTCTAGTAACATAGATTTGGTATTGTTGAAGAAGGATTTTGACAAGTTATTATGCACTTAATGGCTATAATGCTAGTGTTCAAATTTCCATTTGGTGAGGCTAAATGAGATATGAAAGATGACAAATGGGTGAAAACACAAGAAATATTGAACACATGATTAGTCCTTAATCCTTTTCAGTTTTCTCTAAAACAGATGGCAATTGAACATTTGCGTGCAAAGAGAATGATTCAACAACCTCCCACAAATTAAAATGCCAGAAGTGTGATCTACTGATTTTGTACATAAATGATATCCTTAAATACGGTTCGTTCCACTTCTCCTTCATGACCATCCTAACGTTGCTCACTCACTTAAGTTTAAGTTGAATATAAATACACAACTAAATGTAATGGTTTTAGAATATGAATTCCCTTAATCCATGTTGTACGTCGAACCAAAACCAAAACACGAAATCACCACAACTACAACAAACTGACAACACAACATTCTTAAGGAATTGCTTTAACACAGCCAATACAATATATGTGGTAAATTCCAATCTCTTATAAAAGATTGCAAATTTATGCTTGCATGCATGCTACTATTCTTGGATCGGTAGCTGCATTATGCTTCTACACCGGCGTAATGCTACATATGAATTCTAGTCCGGATATTAAAACCTCCTACAAGTGCTAAACTTGCGATTATGGAAAGAGTATCGCATATATATGAATTCCCTATTCTGTTTTTTCCTCTATTATCTCCCTCAAATACGATCACTTCTCCTTCATTACCATGTTAGCTTTGTGATCACTTACTCAATTAATAAGTCATTATAAGTACATGATTAAATGTAGTATTAAACTCTTTTTATTAAACCTTCTAGGTAACAAAACTTTTAAATTTGTCCAATGTTTTAAATAATAAGAGCATCCACAATGCTTTTACCCTTTAAAAGACTTGAAGCATTTATGGTAATAAATGCTAAATGTGATATGACTTGATACATTTATTACTATCCTTGCAAGTACAAAGTTTTTTCTTCAAATCACTTGGCACTAGCCAAGTCTTTGTTTCAAGTCTTTCAAAAAGTTGTTTCATGCAATGCTAAAAAAGCTTTTGAAAAGCTTTTTCAAATAGTAAAAGCTTTTCTATTTGAGCCATGCAGATGCTCTAAAGCGGGGTCGAGCATTATGCGAGGAGTCTTTCAATAGCCTTGAAGACTCAGTTTTGTTGGGGCCCAAAATTTTAACTTAGCCTGCACGTTGTCGATCTGTTTTAGCTTATAACTGATGATAAAGTGTTTAAAAATGTTATACAGTTGATTCCTACTTTAAATAAGTTGATAGTACTTGGTTTGAAGTGGTGTAGAAAAATAAGAAGCAGAGAGGATGGGTGGAGGAAGAAGATGACAAGTTTATGTCATATACACACACCTGAAATGTTTTAACAATTTATACTTATGCCCCTTTAAGTTATTTTAATTTCCCAATAAAATGCCAAAATATTTATACAATTCTTTGGTTTACCTCTTTGATAGCTGATTAAAATAGTCCAACAATAAACATTTCAAATAAATAGGAAACTTAGTTACTTATAGTAAAAAAAAGTTTCAAGGTGATGCAATAAAATCGAGTTTGATAAATCTCGACAAGCTTGATACGTACTGTTCTTTAAAATATTTTGTTGCTTATAACACTTTTTGCTAGTTACGAACATCTTCTTATACATTTGTTATATTGTTACTTCGTGATAATGCACATCGAAATGTAATATATGCTCTATAAAATGTCTACATTATTTTGTAATTATGCACAGGGCCCCCAAAATTTACGAGACGGCCCTGCTCTAAGGTAATCCATTATGGAAGTAGTAGGCCAAAAGTAAATGACATGTCATCTTATCTTATTTATTTAAAGATTCAGTACCTTAATTTATTGTGGAAGTGCATGAGTGCCATCAAACAAAAACCTAAAAAGGATTAATTAAAGCTTTGTATATATTGGTTTACAAAACTTAAGTTGCGGGATTACCCATAATCTATGGTCTAAATACTTGTGTCATCCCTATCCTTGATGGAAAATATCTTTGCTTCTCCTAATGTACAATCATACGTTTTTGTAATCATACTCTTGCATTCATATGTTTTTGTAGGGTTTTCTAACTATTTGAGTTCGGTTTTTTCTTCTCCTAATCGATGAAGGTATTGCGGTTATATTTCTTTGAGACGCTAACATCAGGCTTCATGGTGGTGATCATGCTTGTGATATGGAAAACGACTTATTTCTTGTATATCATTATGCGTGATTAGCTCAACAGAATACATCTACTTATCTGTGGCGCTAATGTTCATAATGTGCACATGGAACTCACGTTTACGAGCAAAATAAAACTACGAGCTTGACGAGAAGCTATAAAAGACATAGTTCGGGATGCAAATATTAGTCACATTGGAGGACTTGCAATCTTCACTCGAGCTTGCTCATGGAATACCTATCTTTAAACATTATATTGATAATGTGCTTGCTTTAAGTCGGTTATGGTCTTTGTTTCAAATAAAGTCATTGTCGATTAGTAAGTGCGTGGCACGAAGAGGTTCTTGTGCAGTGAAGTAAGCGCGTTTATGCGTGTTTATTCACTGCGATTATGGTGTTGGTAAAGAACAACAAGGTAGTATTGCGGATGAGGATGTGGCAAAACTAGAAAAAGCTTTGGGAACAGCCGGTCGTGCATTTGCTGGTCTCGAGATGATCTCATGCACTCCCACCAAATGCGACTCGGGCTGTTCCCAGCTTTTCTAGTTTGCCACATCCTCATCCGCAATACTACCTTGTTGTTCTTTACCAACACCATAATCGTAGTGAAAAAACACGTACAACGCGTTTGGCTTCACTCTTCAGAACAAGAACCTCTTACGGTGCCGCATTCCTACTAATCGATAATGACAACGGAAAACCATTTGACAACGGCGCGTATATCAATATAATGAAAGAGGGTATTCCATGAGCGCTTCGGAAGCAGAAGTCCCCAATAACGACAATAATCGTAACGCTTCTCGATAGAGGCTTCATATTTATTTTGCTTTCGACGATATAGTGCCATGAGCTAGTAGATACCGGGCCGAGATGTCCGCGGCTTACCGATACAAACACGGCAATAAGTTCGTTTCCATATCACAAGCGATCACCACCATGGCTTTGATGGCGTCTCATTAAATTCGCAATACCTTGCGATGGGGAAGAAAAACCGAACTCAGTTAGAAACACTACAAAAACATATGAATGCAAGAGTATGATTACAAAAACGTATGATTATACATTAGGAAACAAAGATATTTTCCATCAAGGATAGGATGACACAATGTATTTAACATAGATTATGGTAATCCCGGCAACTTAAGTTTTGTAAACCAATATATACAAAGCTTCATGAAGAAGAACTTAAGGCAAGGTTATAGCGTGTTCGAAATTCCTCATAAAAGGATGTTGAAGGTTGGAATGACTTACGAGCTTTAAGTACGATGAACAGACCTCGATTGTTTGTTGATATACAAAGTTATGAATAAGCAGACCGACTGCATAAAATTATGGAACTTTACTTTGATGATTTGGGGGGTCTTAAGTTTTAATGTTACTTTTAACATACCGAGCAAGAATGATTCTTGAAAATAGGCTACAAAATTAACCTTTAATTTTAAATGTGATTTCCAAAGTCTTTCTCTATAGCGCTCGTGTCTTTTATTTATAATTTTTTTTTTGGGATTTTGGTTTGGCTTCTTGCTTGAATTTTATGCAATCAAATTGTATATGGAAAAAAAGATGTATGTACTTGTTTTATGGGTTATCGATCTGAAATTTATATACTCTCTAGTCTCATATTAAGCTGTCAGTTTGACTTTTCAAAATCTTTTTTTTCAACATTGACCTTAAATATTTTTGTTTGTGTTATATAATATTTGATGCAAAATATATGAATAAATTGAGTTTTAAACGTATTTTCATTGATATAACTTTTATCAAGTATTATAATAACACAAACAAAAATATTTAGGTCAAATTGAAAAAAAACTTTAAAAAAGTCAAATAAGGTAATCAATGTGGTGACAAGGTAGTAACATTATTTTGACTAAATGTGTGATCAAAATATCTTGGTGGGATCCATTTGAGTAAACATATTTTTCAAAGATCAAATAGCAAGATACAAGTCATCCAATCTACCTTCATCCAAAGGACAAGATTAAATCTGATATTTATACTTTAAGGGCAATTTTGTCCAATATTAGGTGATATCATATCCCGCTTCTCATGTGACTTCTCATATCATGATCTCAAATTAACTGTCAAAACACACAATCACACACACACCCCCCAAACACGATCCCAAATATGAAAATCATCAATTAAATTCATCAATTCTTCAAATCCGATTCAAAAATTAGGTCGAATTAGGTCGAAAATCATCAAAATCATTCAAATCCGATCCAAAAATCATCAAAAGCATCCATTAAATCTGATTGAAAATCATCAAAATCATTCAAATCCGATCCAAAAAACATGGATAATATTGGAGAAATTATACATGTTCAGGTTGTTGAAGGTAGTGCAGGCAATGTTTGTGATGCGAACAAAATGAGTATAGAGGTAAGCGTAAGTAGCGTGCGTATGGTTGTTGATTCTTTGAAAAAATCAGAATGTTGAAGGAGGTAGCGAGGTTATGAGTGTTGATGATGTTGAACGAGTTCGGATAGTTGAAGAAATTAACGATTATGAGTGTTGATGATGTTGAAGGAGTTCGGATAATGAAGAGGTATACTTGCAATGAATGATGTCGGTGATCTTTGAACGAGTTCGGTTTATTGTTGAAGATGATATCAGAAGTGGTGAAACAGATGATGAAAATGAAACACATGTTAACGGCAAGTCATTTGTAATTTTATTAAATTTCTTTAGTTTTGAGGCAAAATCATTTGTGATATACATAAATCACAGGTGATTTGTGGTAAATCACATGTGATTTACGATAAATCACCTATGATTTGTGATAAATCAAATGTGATTTGTGATAAATCACATGTGATTTAGATATATTTAGATGTTAGAATTTGCAGTACTACAAATCACATGTGATTTAGCACAAATCACATGTGATTTATGGTAAATCACATGTGATTTATAAGTCACTGTGATTTATGTATATCACAAATGATTTAAACAAATATGATTAAAACAAACTTCAACTTTGTATATTTTTTAGAAGCTGTGACAACACCTAAAGCGAGTTTAGTAATTCATAATGAGACACATGGGGGTTCAGTTTATTGGCAACCTAATATGGAACCAGAATTAATACCGAAAGAGGGGGTCTACTTTGACACACTAGATGATGCTATTAGGATGTATAAGGCTTACGCTCTTAGAGGTGGATTCGAAATAAAGCTTTCATCACAAAGGAAAACTAGAAGTGGTTTTGTACAACACAAGTATCTAATGTGTAACCGTGAAGGAAAACTTAGGAACATCAACATAGATACTTTAAAAAGCCAAGGAAATGATAAGGCTATTCGAAGCAGGGGACCTACGGGTTACAGGTTGTATGGCACGTGTTAAGTTAGATTTGGATCTGTTTTCGGAAAAAACAGATTAGCAAAATTCAATCCTATGCATAACCATATGCGCTTTGCGGATGTATATGACATCTCTCTAGGCGGAAAGAAAAATGGTCTACTCACGAAAAGCTCTTTGTCATGAAAGCTAAAACCGCAAATATAGGTGCTACTCTAGCTCACCATATTTACGATAGCATGAAAGATTATGACCTAGTTCAGGCGGGGTTGTGGATTTTAAGAACTATTTTAGGGAACTTAAGCGCTTCATAGGAAGGGGATTCTCAAATGCTAATTAACAAGATGGAAAACAGAAAGGCGTATGTGCCAAACTTTTCTTTTCACTACAAAGTAGAAGACAGCGAACTAGTTGCCTTTGTTTTTGGTGACGAGGTAATGAAATGTAACTTTGAAGAATTTGGCGACATCATTTCTTTTGATCACGACGTTGAGGACTAGTAAGTAAGTTTCAACTATTTTGACTTTATTAATAAAGTAAAAATCACTTGTTATCTGTCAGATTCCATAAGAAAATCACAAGTGATTTGGGTCAAATCACAAGTGATTTGGGTCAAATCACAAGTGATTTGGAACAAATCACAAGTGATTTTACTAAATAACAAGTGATTTGGCATATCACTTGTGATTTGACCCAAATCACCGATTTGATCAAATCACTTGTGATTTTCACAAAAGGTGTTTATTTATATATGCTTTCCATGTGTTTTATATGCTTTCGGTACAATATGGTATTCGTTCCATTCTGCAATAGATAACCAGAAAGAGTGTAACAATTGCTGCGGGAATGCTGAAAAGTGAAGACACCAAATCCTACATTTGGATTTTGGAGTCATTCATGAAGCATTTAACAAGCAACCTACAATGGTAAAGTAGCAGATCAAGATGGGGCGATGAAAGCTATTGCAGCCGTTCTCCCGAGGAAACACAGGCTATGTATGTGGCATATCACCCAAAGGTTCCACTAAGGTACTTTCTAATAAATCACCTGTGATTTTACGTAAAGTTGTACCATCACTAAGACTATGGACTTGTAGCATTGATGAGTGGAATTGTTTGACAGATTTGTAAGAAGATATATGATGAAACAGACTTCAAAAGGCGCTTCAACGAGATTGTATGGGATATGTTCTTGGCACCAAGGGGATTTGAGGAATTGGGAAAATTAATTGAAGATTTTGGCTTGAAAGATCATAAGTGGTTGACGAAGATGTTTAATATCGTCAGCATGGATACGCTTATTTTCTTGACTCGCCCTTTGTTTGGGTTAATGAGGACTACTTCAAGGTCAGAAAGTGAAAATTCGTTCTTCTCGCATTTCACAAACGAAGGATCGAAACTGATTAACTTCATGATCGCCAATCTGCTATGGAAAAGCAAAGACACATTCAAGAGCAGTTAGACTTTGATTCAATGGACTCGAATCTGCAATGGAAAAACAAAACTGATGATTGAAAAACATGCTGCTTTGGTATACACAAGGACAATTTTCTCTTGAGTTCAACGAAATTAATGAAGGAATCAGGATTGTCAGATACATAATGTACAAACTAAAGAGGGCTGTGAGATAACACTCATTAGAGATAAGAATGCCGGTGAATATAGAACACTATACAAGGAAAAAAAGAAGGACACAAGTGAGGCGGTATAAAAACCAAAGGCGGCACGTGGGAAATGTATAAGGTACAAAAAAGCTCTTTTAATTTAATATTGTGTGTTTTTTTTCATTCTTATGCTTGCCTGAATCACTTGTGATTTTTACGAATCACTTGTGATTTTTACGAATCACTTGTGATTTTAACAAATCATATGTGATTTTGACAATTCATTTGTGATTTGTTAAAATCACAAGTGATTTACAAATCTCTTGTGATTTTAACAAATCACTTGTGATTTGTAACAAATCACTTGTAATTCTTTGTTATGTTATTCATTTTTTTGTGTTTTGTTAACAAGGTAGTGCGCAATTTGGAAGATGGATCAGTGGTCCGTACATGTAGGCACTTCCTTCCATTTGGGTTTCTATGTCGCCACATATTTTGTCTTTTCAAGAATAATGACATTGAAAAGATTCCCGAGAGGTACATTTTGAGGCGTTGGACAAATGATATAATACCTCGATTTGAGAAAAGAGAAACGATATGGTGAAAAGAATGAAACAATTGATAGACTCTTAAATGAGGCAACTTGTTTAGTAGACGATTACCTACATTATTTGAGCAATGATGAAGGAAAGATTGCTGAATTTGTATAGCAGATTAGAACATTGAAGAAGAAGGTCGACATTGTTGTGCCAAATCCTCCAAGCAAAAAAGGTGATATGGAGAAATTTCAGGGGTTCCAAAGCCAAAAAGAATTGATGTCAACAACCCATCAAGAGCTAAAAACAAAGGTGGTACAAGAGAGTGCGTAGGAAGAGTGAAAGAGAGAAAGCAATAGATGCAAGTTTAAAGCCAAAGAGGAAATGCGGAGAATGTGGAGTAAAAACTAATACACATACCAAAAAAACTTGTCCTCTAGGTCCAAAGGCAATAGCGGCTGCAAAGCAGCGGCTAAAAAATCGATGAATAACACTGCTTCAAACCAAGTGATTTTTTTTTTTACTTTATAAATACTTTACATACTTTGTTAAGTTTTAAATATTTGTGGATTGTTACCTCAGTTGTAACTGAGATGTTGATTGTTACTTGAGATAAGAACTTTGATCTGTTGATTACTTCTTGAATAAAAATGATAGTTGGATTTCAATTTTTACTTTTTTATTAAGTTTTATTGATATAATTTCAAGTTTTCTTTTTGTTACAAATCACTTGTATCACAATTGATTTGTTATATATCACTTGTGATTTGTAACAAATCACTTGTGATTTGCCCACATCTCACAAGTGAATAACCACCAAAATTTTAATAAGTCACATTAACTACACGCTGACTTTTCACAGTAGCTTAATAAGAAAATATATTTAAATAGGCTAAATAGTTATCCATAACTACAAGATGACTTTTCATAGATGCGCCAAAACACTTGTCCATAACGACACATGACCAACAAAATTTGAAAAGTCAATCTACATGCCAGGATAGCGACATGACAAACACTTGTCCATAATGACACATGAACAACAGACCTTAAAAACAAACAAAAGTAGTAAACAGTTCATTACTACAACTACACATCATACTTATAATGTTCAGCGGTTTGCCTAGCTAGGATAGCGTTCTTAATCATCTCCTTCTTTGTCACTGGTATAAACTTCACATGGAATTCCTTAGAGTCTTTCATATTTTTCCTACCATGCAAATTTATTTCATGTGACAAAATCTTGGTTGCATACTTGACCCTCAAAAGCAACAAGAGGTGTTCTTTATCAGACGTTCCCACAATTTCACAGTCCCACTTTGAAAATGGTTCTCCCATATACACATCCATATGACGCATACAAAAGATACCAGAATCTTCAATATTCTTCTCCGTAGTGGTACATTTTAGTTTCGGAATGTGTGGAACCGCAGTCGCAACAACTTGCTCTTTCTGTGGCTAATACTTTCAAGGTACCTAGCAAACAACTTTATGTACAAAAACAAACAAACAAAAAAACCAATGTTAAAAAATAGTTAGACTAGTAAATAACAAAATCATTAAAAAATGGTTCCAAAAGTCAAAGTAGAAGAAAAAAATAGAAATTATTTTGACTAGTAAATTAGCAATAGATCACATCTGTCTTTGTAGCAAGCTTCATATGTTGTTGTCTCGTCACGATTGTTGTTAAGGATATTGATAGCCGTCTTTTTCAGATTAATAACAACAACATAAAAACACTTAGAACCGAGAATAGGGAAGAACACCTGTTATACAAAGAAAAAAAATCAATAAATGAAAGTAAACTTCTTTATTAAACTGTAAAAAATAAAAAAGCTACCAAATCAACATCCTTGAGATTTGAGCCATCAGTATTGTCCTTGAAACTAAAAGCAACTTGTGCATTAAATATTTCACACTTTTGCTCCCACGTGAGTCCGGCATGACACATATTCCTTGTCTGTATTAATATAACCAAAAGTCACTTAAGAAATAAAAACGTCTATGTAGTTTAATCCTAATTTATAAAAAAGATCCAAAACTTACAACACAACCCGTATGAAAGAAATGCCTGGACAGAGATCCTGGTTCTTTGAATTTTTCCTCATAATTAAGCAAAGTAGACCAACAATCAATGACACCAGAATCAAGATGAAAACGCGGTGTTAATGACTCCATTTGATCTCTGATCAAAGAATCGCCATATTTCGTTTCAAAGACCACATCCCTGTATTAAAAATGTGGTTGTAAGAAAGTAGCCAAAAACTTGTGATTTGTTGTACATACAAATCACAAGTGATTTGTACATACAAATCACTTGTAGTTTGCAGGTACGAATCGCAAGTAGATTGCAGGTACGAACCGCAAGTAGTATTCTTACCTATTCTTGCCAAACATCGAAAACAAATAGTTGGAAAATTTATACTCGTCCAATATCATTAGAGAGTCAACGACAGTCTTCTTATTAAGATAAGGAGAGCAAAGGTAGAGAGCTCGTTTAGCATGTCGTTTCACAGGAGGATTTAGAGATGCATCAACTACGGGGCGGTCATGATCCTGAAATAAAAAACAGAATACTTCTTAATTAAATGAAAAAAATACAAAAGAAGGAAAATTAAATATGTTAAAAGTCACATGGGTGTTTGGCAATTTTGTTTATAAAAATTAAAAGCAAGAAAATCAACCTTGTTGCACATCTGATCAACCTTGTCAAGAAATTGAAAGAGTTCATCAGGTTCATCAACACCTTTCCATCCTCGGTTACACGTTCTTGCCATCAACATCATCATCTTCTTTATCTTTGTTAGTGACCTCTTCATCCTTATTTTCTTCTCCCTCGTCATCATCCTTTTCACTATCTTCCTCGCCATCATCCTCCTCACTATATTCCTCGCCATCACTCTCCTCACTGGCGCCTTTCTCATCTTCCTTTCCACCGTCCTTACCGACCTCTTCATCATTCTTTTCTTCTTTCTCACCATCATCCTCATCACTATCCTCCTCGCCATCACTCTCCTCACTGTCATCTGTCTCTTCTTCCTTATCATCGTCCTTACCGACCTCTTCATCCTTATTTTCTTCTTTCTCACCATCATCCTCATCACTATCCTCCTCGCCATCACTATCCTCACTGTCTTCCTCAATATCTTCCTCTTTATCCTCTTTCCTTTCTTCATCACCATCATCCTCCTCACTACACCTTTTTAACTTCCTCCTTCCAGATTTCATGTCTTCATCACGAACATCCTTCGTCTTCCTGATCAATTTCGTCATTTAGATTCTTTACCTTCATGAAGAGTTGACCATATTTCTCAAGGTAATCAGGCAGCTTGGCATCACCAGGGAACAATTTTTTAAATTGTTTGAGGGTCTCTTCTAAATCTTCCATCTCATCAGAAATGATGGAAAACTTCGCTTCAACCTTCTTACAAAATCCCTACAAACAGTTAACAAAAAATGTATCTGTTAATTAACTAAAATTTCATAAATTACTACAATAAAAAGTATATATTCACATGTGATCCTATATTACCTCTTGGGTGGTCGGTGTTGATGGATACGACAATCTGGTAAAATCACGTACTTCATCAGTTTCAAAAACCTCTTTACCCAGCCTCCTCTGCAGTCCACTCTCCCTGTACTTCCAAGTTGCCAAAAACAACTTGTTCAATCTCAAGATCCATTCTATTCTTCAGCAGAGTAGAATTCCAGTCTTTAAGTGCTAGATGTGAATGAATGTATGGCATGGCTTCAAACTTGGTTGAATCCAAGTACAAAAGCTAGTTACAAAAACATACAAAAGATATATTAAAACATCAGCTTTAAAGAAAAGTTTAAGAATATGTATTAGGCTAAAGTGTCAAATCACAAGTGATTTGACACTGCAAATTTAAATCACTTGTGATTTGATGGCAAATCACAAGTGTTTTAAATCACTTGTGATTTGCCACGGTAAATCACAAGTGATTTACAGTGGCTTACAGTATACACATAAAGCTTGAAATATAAATAGATGAAAAGAAAACTTACAACAAGAAAATATATGGGCCCATTGTAGTAGAGACCACGACGCTCTGGGAGTTTACTCTTATAAAGACAGTTGCAAATATACCCACACCAATCAAGGCAATCAATCGGAGTGTCATCACGAATGCATTTCAAGACATCAAATGAAAGATCCCCATTCGTTGTCTCATTCTTGCCAAGTGTGTTGGTGACAAGCGTAAGAAAATTTAGCTTGAACATTAAATCAACACGGGTTGCGGTTGTAATCTTATCAGCAATATGAGACGCCCGAATTTTTCCCATCTGGACATTAAACTGGTTAAGCCACTCTTGTGTCACTGGATCTTCAGGCCAATTAGGTTTCACATATAGAGACAAAAGTGATCTTCCACCATTAGGAAGTCCTAACATATCATGAACTTTTTCAGCATTCACATGAATAGTTCCTTGTTTTAAACGCATACAAAACTCCTTAGTATCAAATAATTTCACAGCCAAATGACCCAATCTCCATGGAATTACTTCCATATTAACTCCATATAACGATCCAAAACCGATACTATCCAAAAATGACTTCATATTCAGTTTGGCACCACGAATTGCTTTAAAAAGCAAAATAGGAACAACCCTTGAATGCATACCAGGATATTCACTATCAAGAAACTGCTTTTTAACTTTTTCCTCACTTGGACCCTTTTGTTTCTGCCTTTTTTTACCTTTCTGTAAACTAGATTCAGAACTAGAGTCATCTTCCTTCTTCACATCTTTTAGATTTTCTCCCTCTACAACATTCTTACCCTTATCCTTAGCAACGACTTTGATTTTCTTAACACTCTCTTTTTTCTCCTCTTCCGCTACAAAAGAATCTGAAGTCTTTCTTTTCCTATACTTGTCCTTCCCAGAAGGTTCCACCTCAAGTTGCTCCTTTGAGTTTTTTTGTCTTGTTTTTCAACATTAAGCATAGGCGGCTGAGAAGGCTTCGCCTTTGCATCAGGATTTGCCTCAGAAGGCTTCTCCTTTGCATCAGGCTTCGACTTTGGACCAGGAATCGCCTTTGGTTCAGGAATCGCCTTTGGTTCAGGATTCGTCTTTGGCTTAGTATTTGCCTTTGGTTCAGGATTCGCTTTAGGCTTAGGATTTTCTTGTGGCTCAGAAAGAGAGTCACGGGAGGCCGTAGTCTTCCACAAAAGGTGTAGATTGACGGAACACCACGACCCGGTGCCTTTTGGCACCAGCCATTGTCTTCCCCACAAGGAATAGCTCCGGCAACTCTCTTGGCCTAGTGGGGCACCAACTGGAGTGAACACGAGCCAAGACTTGAACCCCTGAGCTCTTAATCCACAAAGTCTCTCCAGTGTGCCCATAGGTTTTGCAGAGGTGGGTACCTATATGAAGAAAATGCCAAGGATGGGACTTGAACTTGTGTCTATTGACTCAAGCACAAGTGCTCCAACCATTGGACTAATGCTCCATTGGTTAATCTAGTTTTAGTTAATCTAGTTTTTTTTGGTGCTTCATGAGAAGGACTATCAGCAGCCTCACTTACTTCACTGATGCGAGGTAAGGATGGGTTGGACTTCTTTTTAGCTGCTAATTTATCAACAGTTTCTGAAGATGGTTTAGGATCTGTGACACCTGCATAAAACAATTGAAAAGGTTTGTAAGAAAATGTAAACTACTTTTAATTAAAAGTAAAATAACATGTTTAAGTTTTTGTAAGTAATTTCTGATTAGCCTACATTACATTTTCACTTTTGATAAGGGAAAACTACTTGTGATTTTGGAAAATCACAACTGATTTGCATAAATCACTTGTGATTTGCACAAATCACAAGTGATCTGTCCAAATCAGTTGTGATTTTCAAAAAACGCAAGTAATTTTCCCTGACCAAAAGTGAAAATATATTGTAGGCTAATCACTCCACTATGAGTTTGGCTACAATGAGTATGTTTGTCTGAAAAGTAAGGTCAAAACAAATAATTGCATTCGCCTTGATAGATAAGAAAGTAAAGATGATATGTGACTATAAATACCTTTGGGAACATCAGTAGTTTTGTCTGAAGCTTTGGCCTTCAAAAAAGTCGATGTTTTCAAAAGCATATCAATTCCAGTATCATCATCTACAAAGTCATCAACATCAAAGGTTAAAACTTAAGAACCAAAACAAGCATATAATTAGCAGTTAATTATAACCAAAATTGATATGCAAAAGAATTTCGACTCTGATGAAAAGAAAAACAGAAACTGAGACCAAAAGATACTCATTTCTAACTAGATTCAAAGCGATTGGTAATTAGATTCCACCAAAATAGACTACTATAGACTGAAATTTAAAAGCATAATACAATTTATGTAAAACCAGAAGGTTTATGCGCTTTGGGCCACAAATGACATTTACTATCACCAATAAGTAGAATCAGATTCAAATCAGTTTATTACTGAATAATCAAATATAAACTTAATAGTTGCCACACTTTAAAACCTTGAACAAATATAGTGATATAAAGTTATGCTTAGATTCTCAATATACTGTCATATATGATTTTAAATCTTATTATACATGCACAAACCATTGGTCAATATAATCCCATTTGATTTCACAGTTAGGCAAGGCGCGTTTTGTGTATACCAAATTAACCACATCGCACAAACTGCTTAATCTCATTATACATTCACAAACTGTTATAATCATCTTTTTTCGAAAGACTATATATTATCTAAATTATAGAAACTTTACAAGAACCTAGAAGTACAACGATACTTCAACTCTAGAAAGACACCCCGACTCTACAAACCCGGTCCTAACCTTACCAAAATAAACCCGACTCGACCACAAATCACCATGACCTCGACCCGTAACCACAAACACTATGCTGAACTTCTACCCACAAATCTAAACAATTGAAATTCGCAGCTGAATCACACGAACCACAACCTAATCCAGACCCTAACCATTTGAAAACAAAATACCAACTCGAACCAGGAACAAAACAACAGACCAACCCACATCCACCAAAAACCATTCATCAGATCAACAACAACTACACATAAACTAACACCTACACACAAACTAACAGCTACACATTAACTAACAGCTACACATTTGCACACTCATCAGATCAACAATAGCTACACATAAACTAACAGCTACACATTAAACAACAAAAACCATTCATTATGAAAACCATCATTTTTAGGGGAAACAGCTAATAACACAATAACTAACAGCTACACATTACGAACCATCATTTTTCACAGTACAAAATCATAATGAAAACCACGACTTCACAAATCATAAACCCTAAAAACAACAATAATCAAACACTCTGAGCCTTCTATCCCCTAATCCTTCTAGCAAGCTGAAATAATTAAAAAATACATAAATACTGAGTTAGAATTTACCAGAAGTGCTAGAATCGTCGGCTTTCTTTCCTTTAGGCATTATAACGCTATGAAGAATCCACGATTTGATTTTGGGGGAAACGTAATGAAAGATTGCGTGCGTTGGTGAATCCGAG
The DNA here is from genome assembly GCA_910596185.1 of Chrysanthemum makinoi. Lineage (NCBI taxonomy): Eukaryota > Viridiplantae > Streptophyta > Magnoliopsida > Asterales > Asteraceae > Chrysanthemum > Chrysanthemum makinoi. The sequence continues at coordinate 326,648,893 of OU343225.1, read as the reverse complement.
ATTGTGAAAGTTATGAGCAACTTGAATGAAGTTTTGATTTTGGGGGAAGCTAGGTGAATGAGTGAGTGTGAGTGTGTGTTATTGGATTTAAGAGGAGGAAGAGAGAGAGAGAGAGATCGGTGGATAGTTAGATGAAATAAATGTTTATGATTTACTATTTTGTCCCCCATTTTTTTTTTTTTTTTTGCTCTATCATATATTTTTGAATCCCAGGGAATGAAGGGTGAGGATCACCCCATTTGATCTTTGATAAAAATGTTATCTACAATGAACCAAACTATGTGTTTTTATATTTGAATATATGTAACTTTGAGCAGGCCTTAACAATTTCTTCTTTTTTTTTTTTTTTTGAGTCTCAACAATCAAATACGGTATCATTTTCTACACTTTGTCTTTTCTTGTTATTGTCATATTGTTCCTTTGTCTCTAATAGAAATACATTTATTATATAACAATCACATCTTGTGTATGTCACACTTTACAGAGATTGATCTATTTGGGTCGATATTACTAGACTATCAATTTGAACTATACAGATTAATGATTCTTAATGTGTCGATACCAAGACCATTAACAGATAAAATATGTTGTTTAGTTCGATCACCATCCGAATCGGCATCATTATGGATTCCACCACACAAATCATTTCAATTTCGCTCTTGCGTTTTATAGAGATTTGCAACTGTATCAAAATAGTAGTAATATTTAGTTACACAACTAACAACGTGCAAAAGATGCAATTCTATAAAGACTACGATTTTATCAATAAAAAAACAGATGGATTTTATGTAACTATGCTTCGCTGTGAATATGTTCTTTAGTAGTTTTAGACCTAACTTCTATTTACCTTTATGAAAGTAGCTTTCATTTGGTGGAAGTCATATAATTTATTTAATATTGGGTTAATGGCGTGTAATAATAACGTATTTTCCCATTTGTTCCATTATTAGATACGAACCTAAAATAATACAACAATACCCTACAAACTTTCATATTTTTGTGTCGATATCATCATTTGACCTACAAAATTGGGTAATCATATTCCGTCATCTTCTCACTTCTTCGGCCACTTTACGGTAATTTTTTTTGGTCATCTTTCTATATTCAGTTTAATCAGTCATATTGCTCCTTAAAAATGCAGCAACCACCATCACTAATGTATTTTCAATAGATAGATCAAAATAAAACCACAGTGACTCGGTTTTGAAAGATTGAAAACCATAACCAAAATAGAATCTAGATATAACCAAAACCTCTACCCACTTTGAACCGTTGCCAAACGTACTTATTTTTCAACCTCAGGGAACAATTTATTCCATGGGTATTAATCTATATGACTATTAAATTGAAAATAGACTAGGAGGAAAATATCTTTGTTGGGCTGATGCAGGAACATATTCAACTGTGGACAAAATTTGAAGCAGCAACAGCTCATGAATTTCATTTTGAAGTAGTGGCAGCAAAGGATTTATGGACTTGTTGGAAGAGGCTTCCTGTGATGATAAATAATTCTAGTGTCTTACTATTGCAAATACTGAACTTGCAAATTTTTGACTATTGAAGGTTTATAATGATTTACGGTTTTGGTCTCATTAAGGGTTCTAAATTTGTTATATGTGAACTATCTTTCATGCTGCAAATCTTTGGGGTTAAATGAGCTTTTAAGACTTTGTGTGTGGGTTTTTAAAAGGAAGAAGATGAAAAAAAATTAATAATAAATAAAATTAATATTTAATTTTAACTTGTGTAACCGGTTGCCAATCATGCCACGTAAGCAAAAGTATGATAATGAAATAAATTTTAAAAGTTGGATGGGTATTGTTGTATATTTTCGGGTTCGTATCTCATAATGGAACAAATAAGAAGGAACGTTACTATTACATTCATCTTAACCTAATTTTTAAGAAACATATATGAGAAAATGATGCTGATTTACAAAGCAGGCAACTTGGCTACTTTCCTTTGCAAAATTCATGTTCTCCCTATTACACTCCTTCTCGCTACTTTTTCTACAAAAGAAAGCAGGTAAGTTCAGTCATCATTTCCCCAACATATATACCCCATATTAAATTTAATAACAACAAAATATATGTGAGATTTTCACAGTCAAAGATAAAACAATCCAAAGGAAATATATCAAAAGTTATATTCATGGATAAAGCTATTGCTCTTGCTTTAACAAAACTCGAAACATGAGGATTATACTTTTCCCAATTCATGTATGTTAGATACATATTATTAGCATTACCACCACCTTTCGCTAAAAAATTAGTAGAGATTCACATACAAACACTCCCGGACAGGCTGAAATCCTTATTCGTAAACATAGCCCAAGAGTTAAATATATCATAGTTTAATGACAAGGCCGCGGGGCCTGAAACTTTAGGAGGCCGAGGAATGTAATATGCTTAGTGAGTTAGTGCTAACTTGTTTTTAAAAACAGTTTGGGCTCCTCAAGCTGGAAATTGATATTTCAGCCCTCTCAATGAGCTGGTTCAGAATCCACCCCTGCTTGTTACGGTTAACTAGATGCAATAATTGTAAAATATAAATATTTTAAAGTAATGTCGGAAGATTTTGGCAGGTCAAAACAAATTTGATATAGATATACCTTTTACATGAACATCAATGAATTTTAATTTTAAATCATGCTATAATGTGCAAGATAATAATTTTCTAATATATGGCGCGAACTGTAACATGAAACTTATTTAGTATGATTTTGGTTTCCGTAGTTTGTGATATGTTAAGGAAATCAAGTTTGCTGATTTGACTTTGGCTCGACAATGTTGCTACGAACTGCAGAAAGTAGATCATAGTATATATCATGTATGTGTGAAATAATGACTAAAACATAAACATGTACAGTAGTTTTCAAGCCTTGTTAGGTTTATTTCTACCCTACACAACCACCACCCTCACTTCACTTCAATTTTACCAAGTGGTTGATGTGTCTTCAGCTGTCATTTTCTAATAATTACATCGCAAAATTCAAGTTTTTTGGTCCGTTACATTTGCTTCGACTAGGTCATAAAGTTTATACAAAAGGTTTCCATAGGGAGTTGATACTTGATGGTACTCAACTGAAGTGGTTAGGACCATATGCAAGAGGACAATGGTGATGCATTTGTGTGGACTATTAGATGACTAAGGGTAACATGCACATACATGCACTTAGGGTATCAAGATCAACCCTTTTCAATCTACTCTGATTCTCATTACTACTTATGATCGTACTTCCTTCGTATTCTGTTTTTAGTCACTTAATTCTGTCGATATCGAATGCGTAAGCAATACTCGTAGATGTTGAGTTAGGTCAAGTTGTGTAGAGTGAAGGTTAAGCAACACATTTAAACATTTAGTTAAATTTTGATAACTTGATAAGTGAAGGTTGAACAAAATCAAATTATGATAACTTGATAAGTTTTTTAGGAAAGGGTTAAGATACACAAATTCTTTGGGCTGCATTTAATTTTCTTCTTTGACGTATAACACATTCCCAAACTTGGATCATGGTTTCTTGAGAACTCTTGTAAAACACAATGCCCATTTTCTAAGCTAAAGTAGACGCAAATGTCACGAATGTTTTGTTTATTTATTTATTCATACTATAGAAAGCAATCAAGAATACATATAAGTAAAGGAAGGATATTTTAAGTAGTAATGATTTGTTACAAAGTTTTCAAAGTATTAAAAGTTCATATGATTCTTGTTACATCCAATAATTGGTAACATCAAATACTTTCTCACAATAGATATAACAATCACAAATTTTTAACGTTAAAAATTCTCAAACACTTGTGACGATGCATGTTTCAAATATTAAATTTTTTTTGATATATGTGACTTTTACTAGACACATCAAGATATACTAGACACGCCTTAGCATCTCGAATAAGGTAGGTAATTCACACTTGTCCCTCGCGGGACTTAACGCACAAACTCTTGGTTAGTGAACATATTAGCTAATTGTTTTGCACTATTATTATTACTTTGTATGTAAATTATTCCCGGCATTGATATTAAAATATTTCAAACAAGTTCACTACAACAATTGGATGGACGGGCGAGGAGACTTTCGCCGGGGACACAAAGTCCCCGGCGAAAGTCACTAAACGACAAAATTAAATCTGACGTGGCACATGAATTCGCTGACTTGTTGTGGAAATTTCAACGCACACTTTCCGCGGGGACATGTCCCCGGCGAAAATAAGTTTGATTTTTATTAAACTTTAACCGGATAGTCAAAATTCAACACGAAGTTTCTCCAGGGACGTGTCCCCGCCAAAAGTATTTTCAACTTTTATGAAAATTTGACCAAAGTCAAAAGCATGTAAATTGTTCGAGGGAAAATTCCTCGAAAGCTTTTGTTAGGGGACATGTCCCCGGCAAAAATATATTACAAAAAATGCACTTTATTGTCGATATAATACAATATTATTGAAGCTAATTATGCACTGGAAAAGAGTGAATTACATTTGGTTTTATAAATTACGTCATTATACCACCTATACTCGGTCGTTAAACATGATCATTATACCATAGCACCTATATACTCGATTAGATTAAACATGAATCATTATACCATAGCACCTATACTCCGATTAGATTAAAACATGATCATTATAGCATAGCACCACCAATACGTAACATGG
>OU343225.1:326540283-326644138 GCA_910596185.1 Chrysanthemum makinoi | reverse complement strand
AAAAAATCAAAGTGCCTCATCTGCTCACCGCTCATCACCTCAAAAAGCTCTAAAATGCTGCGCGCCAAACATAGCCTTAGTCACCACTGGTAAAAACATTGTGTCTAGACATAGTCTACAAAATTCAACAACCTCCCACAAATGCCAGACTTGCGATTATGGAAAAAGTATCTTGTATATATATATAATTGCTCATCCCTTCATTCAGGGCAACTTTCAAAGAGTATCCGTAGCCAGGCCAAAAAAGTCATTAATGACAAAAGAAAGAACCAAAAAGTATGGTGTATATATATATACAATTGCTCATCCCAATATTGGAACAATTACAACAGTTGGAGGAGCACCGACGATAGTTAAAGGCCCTATGTTAGAGTTATTTTGGACAAAAGAAAGAACTAACAGTAACAATGTGGAAGATCTTAGTGATCTTTCCATCAAAGGTGCTTTTGATGTGTAGGCAATTACACTAAACTCTTAGCTGAGCTCTCTCTAACTGCTTGGATATGCTTGTCGGGAACTGTGGAGGGAGCAATAGAAACACTAACAAACATGTATATAATTAAAGAGAAGCATGTACGAAACATAAAAAACATGGTTTGTTATTGCAATTGTATACTTTTTTCATTTACGTGCTTCATATGTGTATGCTTTAAGAAGTACAATGAAAAAGTTTATCAAACTCTAAAATCAAAATAGCTTTGCTTGATTCGAAGTTTAACCGAAGGTCCCAAGTTAATGAATGATTTATAGCAATGGTTATAAGGTTTGTGATCCGTCCTGGCCGGTATTAGGATGCAAAATCACTCATAATAAATGTTGCTACAAACTTAGAGCATCTACAATGAGAAAACCAAATAAAGACTTTTTACTATTACAAAGCTTTTCATATAGTTTTTTGCATTTTGCATGACTAGTTTTTGAAAAGCTTTTTGAAAAGATAAACACCAAGTCTTCATATAAGTCTTAATTAAACTAGATTAAAGATAAATGATCGTCTTTAAGACTTGATGCATTGTAGATGCTCTTACAAAAGTTGAAACATGATACACACCGCATTTTTGTTTCAACAACTTGTCACGCACAAATAGTACAACTTAACTTAAAAGAGAATATGTATCTGAAAACCATATATCATTGAATTCTTTTTTGAGAAAGTTTGTTTCTTGTATCAATATTTATGATATAAAGTATCCTAACAAACTTCCAAAAAGAGAATATGTATCTGAAAACCACATATTTGGAGCACAAGATTATAACTAATGATTTTGAAATGTAGCAGTATAGAATTTTCATCGTGGGTGTCAAGTTTAAATATTAAGCGAGCCTAACAAGAATTTTGCGTTCTGTCAAGAATTGGTTACATAAAAAGATTATGTTGTTACAAAAAAGAAAGTTAAAGATTATGATTCTTTTTATATCTGTTTGGTATCAGACTATAGTAAGTGGGTGAGATCCAAAGGGTTGTTGACACACTCAAAACACTTTCTCATGTACTCTTCTATTCCTATTGCTTTGAATCAGTTCGGTTAAGCTCATTGTTACTAGTGTTGGTAGTTTTTTTTATATGACTGTACAAAATTAGATGAAGGTAGATTCATTTCTCATAAAAACTACGAGTAAAAAGTAAATTTAGATTATTCATGATATAAATCCATAAAAGAAAATTAAAAATATATATATACTATATTTTTAGTAACTTACACATCGCCAAAACCTACTACCGTCTTTAATTAATGGCTTGTCAATGAATAATTGACATAGTAATTTCGTTTGACTCAAAGTCAACAAAACCAATTTTAATGAACTTCGAATTCTTGGAAATTCTTGTAATTTATTGCGATTGAACGGATTTATGATGCAATTAAACAAAAATCCGAACATAATTTTTTTGATTTCGTAACTGGAATTGGAGAAGAGAAACTATCAAGTCATGAAAGAGGAGAGTATAAAGAACGTGATTACTCGTTGTCGTTTAGTTGTCCGTCACTGGTAGTCTCTGCTCGAGGTGGTTGTTGACAAAGTTGGAGAAATTTATCATGCAATACCCCTTTTTAAGGAAAATTAACTTCAATCCTTTTTTAACAGTAGTGTAAAATCATACTACAACAACAAGCCTTTTTATCCTAAAATAGTTGGACTTGGCTTTAAAACCTTTTTAGTATGATCTTAAATTACACCATCTAGCTAGGAACAATGTACATCGCAGATGGACAACTTACCAAAATCATAATGCAAAAGCTTGACTAGCTTGCGTTCAATGTCTAACACTGACTCAATCCCTGAATTGTGTGATCCCCGCCTGCAAAATAGCCAAAACATGTTAATGTGACGACTATCATCCAAAACCAGGGTCAACTTAAAAGTTGATAGGATTTTTAAAAGGTTAAGTCAATATATTACCAATGAACTTACGATTTAGTTCTGAGTTAGGTAACAAACTTGTTTATTACACCTTCTAGGTAACAAAATTTAATGAATGGTTTCCGGTACTTGGTTCGAATTTGGAAAAGCGGGTTTACTCCTATTAATTGTCGTGCCTTCGGCGGATTATAGGGTTTTCCCCCATCGGGTATTTGAAATAGGCATTTCCGCTTCGGGGCTCTCTAACGCGAACCCTAAACAACGTAGTCTCTACTTCCCGCTGTCGAACCGCGACACGAAGCACCTTATAAGAAATTCACCTTTCAAAAAAAGGTAACAAAACTTTTAAATATGTCCAATGTTAAGTAATATGCATGGTAACCAGTCAAAATTAAATGACATGTCATTTTCTTATATTTATTAATGTGAGATGTAATTGCACCACATTTACTATCCTTGCTATGTCATCTACTATACTTGGCATGTCATCACCTTGGTCTAATTTCGGCAACCACCACCTTCTCCAATGGATATTCTGGCAACCACCACCTTTTCAGGCAGATATTCAGGCAACCATCATATTTTCCGACGAATATTTTAGCAACAACCATATTCTCTCTTTATAAAGTGTTCATTTTCTTATAATTGTAAACTGATGTAATAATAAACTGTTTCTTTCCTTTTCTTGGATCTACTTTAAAACAACCTCGAACATAGAAGCAAAGACCAACAGAAACCACCAGCACACATGCCCAGTTCGAAACCACCTTTTTTTAGCAAACGTCACAGTCCAAAAAGATTTTGCTATATACAATTCATAAAGACCAGATTTTGCCTTCCAAAACACCTTTACAAACGTCACAGACCTTTTTCATAAATTGGCTTCTAAAACACCTTTACAATTCATAAAGACCAGATTTTGCCGTGGCTTCCAAAAAGATTTGGGTAAATGTCAAGATAAAACAATCCAAAAGATATATGGCAAAAGTTATATATTCATGGATAAAACAAAGGAGATTGATGCATAAAAGAAAATTTAATTCTAAGCAATACTAGAGCAAAACATCATATCTGTTGTGAAAAAGTATCTTATCGATGTTACCATTATTGGATGTAACAAGAATCGTATGAACTTTTAATAATCCGTACTTTAAAATTTTCGTAACAAATCATTACTACTTAAAACATCTCGTACTCTTCACTGCTTTCTATATTATGAATAAATAAATAAACGAAACATTCATGACATATATTTGCGTCTACTTTAAAGCATTTTAAAGGTCATGCATGAAACACAGCTAGTCAGCTACATATATCATTATAAAACTACTACAACTTGACGCATTTCATCTTTATTATAACCTACGCACATCTACTTTTCCATTTATCCCTCTCCCCCCCATCTATTTTAATCGTCTTCCTCTCCATAGATCTTCAACTAAATATTACCGGGTGCACATTTTTTTGAGCCGTAATATAGAAACACATTTCGATGGACCGGGTGTATTTAAGATGCTTAGGAAAACGATATTTTTCAAAATTAACACTGCATCGTAAAAATCCATAGCGGGAACTCCCTGGTTCCGTCCTTGAGCATATGTACAATACAACCGCAAGTTTGACATCAGTTACTTCGACATGTTGTTGTTTCTACCTTGACAATGGTGTTTTCCGTGGATTAGACTACTTTCATAATGATTAAACAGGTTAGACACTCGTTTTGTTTGCGAATACTCATGTCATATTATTTGAAAGTGTTGTTGCATAAAGGTTTGGAACTTGGGAACAGTGAAATGAAATTCTCTAGGTTGTAGACTTGTAAAGATCTCTAATGTAGTCATCTTAGCTTAAAATGCTTTTCAAAACATTGCGTTTGGCTTTTATTGCACATAAAAATGCGATACTAAGAGAGCAAATATAGAATGTAAAAACACTCTTTTTTTACTTGTGATAGGGAGATGATCCTCTCAAGTAACTTGTGATAGGGAAATGATCCTCTCTAGTAACATAGATTTGGTATTGTTGAAGAAGGATTTTGACAAGTTATTATGCACTTAATGGCTATAATGCTAGTGTTCAAATTTCCATTTGGTGAGGCTAAATGAGATATGAAAGATGACAAATGGGTGAAAACACAAGAAATATTGAACACATGATTAGTCCTTAATCCTTTTCAGTTTTCTCTAAAACAGATGGCAATTGAACATTTGCGTGCAAAGAGAATGATTCAACAACCTCCCACAAATTAAAATGCCAGAAGTGTGATCTACTGATTTTGTACATAAATGATATCCTTAAATACGGTTCGTTCCACTTCTCCTTCATGACCATCCTAACGTTGCTCACTCACTTAAGTTTAAGTTGAATATAAATACACAACTAAATGTAATGGTTTTAGAATATGAATTCCCTTAATCCATGTTGTACGTCGAACCAAAACCAAAACACGAAATCACCACAACTACAACAAACTGACAACACAACATTCTTAAGGAATTGCTTTAACACAGCCAATACAATATATGTGGTAAATTCCAATCTCTTATAAAAGATTGCAAATTTATGCTTGCATGCATGCTACTATTCTTGGATCGGTAGCTGCATTATGCTTCTACACCGGCGTAATGCTACATATGAATTCTAGTCCGGATATTAAAACCTCCTACAAGTGCTAAACTTGCGATTATGGAAAGAGTATCGCATATATATGAATTCCCTATTCTGTTTTTTCCTCTATTATCTCCCTCAAATACGATCACTTCTCCTTCATTACCATGTTAGCTTTGTGATCACTTACTCAATTAATAAGTCATTATAAGTACATGATTAAATGTAGTATTAAACTCTTTTTATTAAACCTTCTAGGTAACAAAACTTTTAAATTTGTCCAATGTTTTAAATAATAAGAGCATCCACAATGCTTCTACCTTTTAAAAGACTTGAAGCATTTATGGTAATAAATGCTAAAGTTAGTATGACTTGATACATTTATTATTATCCTTCCAAATACAAAGTTTTTCCTTCAAATCACTTGGCACTAGCCAAGTCTTTGTTTCAAGTCTTTCAAAAAGTTGTTTCATGCAATGCTAAAAGCTTTTGCTTTTTCAAATAGTTAAAATCTTTTCTATTTGAGCCCATTGCAGATGCTCTAAGGTAATCCATTATGGAAGTAGTAGGCCAAAAGTAAATGACATGTCATCTTATCTTATATATTTAAAGATTCAGTACCTTAATTTATTGTGGAAGGGCATGAGTGCCATCAAACAAAACCCAAAAAGGATTAATTAAAGTTTTATAACACACAAAACAGTTGCCTTGATTACCCATAATCTATGGTCTAAATACTTGTGTCATCCTATCCTTGGAAAATATCTTTGCTTCTCCTAATGTACAACATACGTTTTTGTAATCATACTCAGCATTCATAGTGTTTTCTAACTTGAGTTCGGTTTTTTCCTCTAATGATGAAGTATGTTATATTGGTTTCTAACATCGGCTTCATTTGATCATGCTTGTGATATGGAAAACGAACTTATTTGTGGCCTTTATTGCTCGTGATTACTCACATTTTACTGTGGCGCAATCAGTCATAATGCACATGGAACTGTTACCAGCGCAATAAAATTGACGAAGAAGCTATAAAGACATATTACGGATGCAGAATTAGTCATCAGATTCTTGCAATTTTCACTTCTGTCTTTTAAACATTATTGATAATGTGCCGCTTTAAATGTTATGTTTCCAGCCGTAAACGTCAGAGGTTCTTGTTCTGGTTAAACGCGTTGCATGCGTGTTTACTACGATTATGGTGTTGGTGAACAAGGTAGTTATGATGAGATGCAGTGCCGAGTCGCGGCATTTATGGTCTCGAGATGATCTCATGCACTCCCACCAAATGCACGACCGCTGTTCCCCAAAGCTTTTTCTAGTTTTGCCACATCCTCATCCTCAATACTACCTTGTTGTTCTTCACCAACACCATAATCGTAGTGAATAAACACGTACAACGCGTTTGGCTTCACTCTTCAGAACAAGAACCTCTCTTCTCGTGCCACGCACCCTACTAATCGACAATGACTTTACTAAACAAAGACCATAACCGAATTTAAAGCAAGCCATTACAATATAATGTTTAAAGATAGGGGTATTCCATGAGCAAGCTCTGATAGAAGATTGCAAGTTCTCCCATGTGACTAATATTTGCATCCGTAACTATGTCTTTTATAGCTTCTCGTCAGGCTCGTAGTTTTATTTTGCTTGGTAAACGTAGTTCCATGTGCACATTATGAACATTAGCGCCACAGATAAGTAGATGTATTCTGTTGAGCTAATCACGAGCACAGATAAGGCCACCAGAAATAAGTTCGTTTTCCATATCACAAGCATGATCACCACCATGAAGCCTGATGTTAGCGTCTCAAAAATCCGCAATACCTTCATCGACAGAGAAGAAAAAACCAACTCAAATAGTTAGAAAACACTACAAAACATATGAATGCAAGAGTATATTACAAAACGATGATTATACATTAGGAGAAGCAAAGATATTTTCCATCAAGGATAGGGATGACACAAGTATTTAGACCATAGATTATGGGTAATCCTTCCTGGCAACTTAAGTTTTGTAAACCAATATATACAAAGCTTCATGAAGAAGAACTTAAGGCAAGGTTATAGCGTGTTCGAAATTCCTCATAAAAGGATGTTGAAGGTTGGAATGACTTACGAGCTTTAAGTAATGATGAATGCACTCGATTGTTTGTTGATATACAAAGTTATGAATAAGAACAAAGACTCGAATTCAAATTATGGAGACTTTACTTTGATGATTTGGGGGGTCTTGAGTTTTAATGTTACTTTTAACATACCGAGCAAGAATGTGTTCTTGAAAATAGGCTACAAAATTAACCTTTAATTTTAAATGTGATTTCCAAAGTCTTTCTCTATAGCTCGTGTCTTTTTATTTATAATTTTTTTTTTGGGATTTTGGTTTGGCTTCTTGCTTGAATTTTATGCAATCAAATTGTATATGGAAAAAAAGATGTATGTACTTGGTTTTATGGGTGTCGATTCTGAAATTTATATACTCTCCGTCTCATATTAACTGTCCAGTTTGACTTTTCAAAATCTTTTTTTTCAACTTTGACTTTAAATATTTTTGTTTGTGTTATATAATATTTGATGCAAAATATATGAATAGATTGAGTTTTAAACGTATTTTCATTGATATAACTTTTATCAAGTATTATAATACAAAACAAAATATTTAAGGTCAAAGTTGAATAAAAAGACTTTAAAAGTCAAATAGACAAATAATGTGGGACGGAGGTAGTAACATTATTTTGACTAAATGTGTGATCAAAATATACGGTGGATCCATTTGAGTAAACATATTTTTCAAAGATCAAATAGCAAGATACACCAATCTACCTTCATCCAAAGGACAAGATTAAATCTGATATTTATACTTTAAGGGCAATTTTGTCCAATATTAGGTGATATCATATCACGCTTCTCACATGACAGCTTCTCATATCACGATCTCAAATTAACTGTCAAAACACACAATCACACACACACCCCCCAAACACGATCCCAAATATGAAAATCATCAATTAAATTCATCAATTCTTCAAATCCGATTCAAAAATTAGGTCGAATTAGGTCGAAAATCATCAAAATCATTCAAATCCGATCCAAAAATCATCAAAAGCATCCATCAAATCCGATTGAAAATCATCAAAATCATTCAAATCTATACGAAAATCATCAAAATCATTCAAATCCGATCCAAAAAACATGGATAATATTGGAGAAATTATACATGTTCAGGTTGTTGAAGGTAGTGCAGGCAGTGTTTGTGATGCAGAAAAAATTAGAGTATAGAATTAGGTAGCTTAAGTAGCGTACGTATGGTTGTTGATTCTGTTGAAAAAAATCAGAATGTTGAAGGAGGTAGCGAGGTTATGAGTGTTGATGATGTTGAACGAGTTCGGATAATTTAAGAAGGTATACTCGCAATGAATGATGCGGTGATTTAACGAGTTCGGTTTATTAAGTTGAAGATGATATCGGAGAAACAGATGATGAAAATGAAACACATGTTAACGGCAAGTCATTTGTAATTTTATTAAATTTCTTTAGTTTTGAGACAAAATCATTTGTGATATACATAAATCATGGTGATTTGGTAAATCACATGTGATTTACGATAAATCACCTATGATTTGTGCTAAATCAAATGTGATTTGTGATAAATCACATGTGATTTAGATATATTTAGATGTTAGAATTTGCTGTACTACAAATCACATGTGATTTAGCACAAATCACATGTGATTTATGGTAAATCACATGTGATTTACCATAAGTCACCTGTGATTTATGTATATCACAAATGATTTAAACAAATATGATTAAAACAAACTTCAACCTTGTATATTTTTAGAAGTGTGACAACACCTAAAGCGAGTTTAGTAATTCATAAGGAGACACATGGGGGTTCAGTTTATTAGCAACCTAATATGGAACCTGAATTAATACCAAAGAGGGTTTACTTTGACACACTAGATGATGCTATTAGGATGTAGGCTTACCTTAGAGGTGGATTCGAAATAAAGCTTTCATCACAAAGGAAAACTAGAAGTGGTTTTGTACAACACAAGTATCTAATGTGTAACTGTGAAGGAAAACTTAAGAACATCAACATAAATACTTTAAAAATCCAAGGAAATGATAAGGCTATTCAAACAGGACCTACTGTAATGTGTTGTATGCGCGTGTTAAGTTAGATTTGGATCGTGGTTTGGAAAATACAGATTAGCAAATTCAATCCTATGCATAACAATACGCTTTGTCGGATGTATACTCCATCTCTCTAAGACGGAAAGAAAATGGTCTACTCAAAGCTCTTTGTCATGAAAGCTAAACCGAAATATAGGTGCTACTGTAGCTCACCATATTTACAATAGCATGAAAGGGTATGACCTAGTTCACGGGCAGGTTGTGGATTTTAAGAACTATTTTAGGGAACTTAACTGCTTCATAGGGAAGGGATTCTCAAATGCTAATTAACAAGATGGAAAACAGAAAGGCGTATGTGCCAAACTTTTCTTTTCACTACAAAGTAGAAGACAACGAACTAGTTGCAATTTTTTTAAAGACGAGGTAATGAAATGTAACTTTGAAGAATTTGGCGACATCATTTCTTTTGATGCGACGTTCAGGACTAATAAGTAAGTTTCAACTATTTTGACTTTATTAATAAAGTAAAAATCACTTGTTATCTGTCAGATTCCATAAGAAAATCACAAGTGATTTGGGTCAAATCACAAGTGATTTGGAACAAATCACAAGTGATTTTACTAAATAACAAGTGATTTGGCAGATCACTTGTGATTTGACCCAAATCACTTCTGATTTGATCCAAATCACTTGTGATTTTTCACAAAAGGTGTTTATTTATATATGCTTTCCATGTGTTTTTATATGCTTTCAGGTACAATATGGTATTCGTTCCATTTCTCTGCAATAGATAACCACGTAAAAGAGTGTACAATGCTTTGAATGCTGAAAGTGAAGACACCAAATCCTACATTTATTTTGGAGTCATTCATGTCAGATTTAACAAGCAACCTACAATGGTCGTAAATGATCAAGATGGGGCGATGAAGAAAGCTATATAGCCTTCTCCCGAGTCAAAACACGGCTATGTATGTGGCATATCACCTAAAAGGTTCCAGCTAAGGTACTTTCTAATAAATCACCTGTGATTTTACGTAAAGTTGTACCATCACTAAGACTATGGACTTGTAGCATTGATGAGTGGAATTGTTTGACAGATTTGTAAGAAGATATATGATGAAACAGACTTCAAAAGGCGCTTCAACGAGATTGTATGGGATATGTTCTTGGAACCAAGGGGATTTGAGGAAAATTGGGGAAAATTAATTGAAGATTTTGGCTTGAAAGATCATAAGTGGTTGACGAAGATGTTTAATATGCGATCAGCATGGATACCGCTTATTTTCGACTCGCCACTGTTTGGTTAATGAGGACTACTTCAAGGTCGAAGTGAAAATTCATTCTTCTCGCATTTCACAAACGAAGGATCGACACTAATTAACTTCATGATCTGCTTCGAATCTGCTATGGAAAAGCAAAGACACATTCAAGAGCAGTTAGACTTTGATTCAATGGACTCGATCTGCAATGGAAAAACAAAACTGATGATTGAAAAACATGCTGCTTTGGTATACACAAGGACAATTTTTCTACGAGTTCAAACAGAAATTAATGAAGGAACTGGGATTGTCGATCAAGAATGTACAAACTAAAGAGGGCTGTGAGATAACACTCATTAGAGATAAGAATGCCGGTGAATATAGAACACTATACAAGGAAAAAAAGAAGGACACAAGTGAGGCGGTAGAAAAACCAAAGGCGGCGCGTGGGAAATGTATAAGGTAAAAAAAAGCTCTTTTAATTTAATATTGTGTGTTTTTTTTCATTGTTATGCTTGCCTGAATCACTTGTGATTTTTACGAATCACTTGTGATTTTAACAAATCATATGTGATTTTGACAATTCATTTGTGATTTGTTAAAATCACAAGTGATTTACAAATCTCTTGTGATTTTAACAAATCACTTGTAATTCTTTGTTATGTTATTCATTTTTTTGTGTTTTGTTCTGCTAAGGTAGTGCGCAATTTGGAAGATGGATCAGTGGTCTGTACATGTAGGCACTTCCTTCCATTTGGGTTTTAATGTCGCCACATATTTTGTATTTTCAAGAATAATGACATTGAAAAGATTCCCGAGAGGTACATTTTGAGGCGTTGGACAAATGATATAATACCTCCTGATTTGAGAAGAAAGAGAAACCGATATGGTGAAAAGAATCAAACAATTGATAGACTCAAAATGAGGCAACTTGTTTAGTAGACGATTACCTACATTATTTGAGCAATGATGAAGGAAAGATGGCTGAATTGTATAGCGATTGAACATTGAAGAAGAAGGCCGACATTGTTGTGCCAAATCCTCCAAGCAAAAAAGATGATATGGAGAAATTTATCGGGTTCCAAAGCCAAAAGAATTGATGTCAACAACCCATCAAGTGCTAAAACAAAGGTGGGTACAAGAGAGGTACGTAGGAAGACTGAAAGAGAGAAAGCAATGGATGCAAGTTTAAAGCCAAAGAGGAAATGCGGAGAATGTGGAGTAAAAACTAATACACATACTGATGAGTGCTTATTCACTCATCATTTTAGGTCAAATCTGAGCTGCAAAACATTTAAAAACACTACGAAATGCATCAAAATACTAAAAAATATCTCAAAATCGTGTTTTTATATGTTTTAGATGCAAAACAAATGAAAACGAACAAAGTTTGCATAGTGGCGTTTCAAATTCCCGCTTTCAAAAATTGATGAAATAGTCCCTGAAAGCATTTATTTTAAACAAAAGTCACCAAAGGTCCTTTTGAAATCATAAGTTGTCATAATTAGTCCTTTGGTGAAAAAATTTCAAAAGTTTGAGAAATTACGTTTTGATCCTGGAATTTCGTGAATTGTCTTGATTAGTCCTGGGATTTCAGGTTTGGCAAATTTGATCCTTACACTTTTAAAGATTGTCAAGATTGACTCTTGGAAAAAAACATTTTCTAATTTCATAAGTGGTCCTTGGAATTTCAGATTTTACATCTATGGTCCCTAAATGTTAAATGGGTTTCAATATCCATCCTAAGCCTAACTTAAACCTAAGCCCAATTACAACCTGGTCCAACCCATTATCTATGACCCGGTATAACCCAACCCTACCCGTGTTTATTAATAAACCAACTCAACCCGTCCCCTTTCTTCTTCCCCTTCCCGCCCAAACACAAGCCAAGAAACACAACCCTAGCAAACCTCTAACCCAGAACCCTAGATTCCCTCTCCTCCTTTTTACCACTCCCCAAACACTCCACCCCCTTCATCCCTTTACCAGCTTCATCAATACCAAAACCCACCTTCATCTCTATTATCCGGTTTCACCCAAATCCCAAATCCACTTTCATTTTTTCCAGCTCATTCAAATAGCCATGTCACAAATCCCAGCTTCAAAAAGTTCAATAGATGGCCCTGATTGCTCCTCATTTGGTACCTAACTATTGAAGGGTCAGGATTGGTTCAAGAAAGCAGTAGTTGGGATCCTTAGCTGTTTTCCTCACTCAAAAGAAGCACAAAGAAGAGATAGAGGCTTGAAGACCCAAGGCTTAGTAGTTTAGTATAAATAGGACAGCTTGTAGCCATTCATTGGCACCCCCTAGTTTTGAGTAATTTTATTGCAGTTTAAGTTTTTTATGTAATCTTTAAATTTATTTTAATGGAAAAGTTGATTTGAGTTAACCTTGTTTACTTTTGTTCCATAGTTAATATTAATCTCTCAAGTATTAATACACTTGATCTTCGAAAAGCAAAAAAAAGGGTGGTCAAAAACCTTTGTAAAAAGAGTGTTTGGTTTAAGCAAGATTTAGTCTCAAAAACACTTTTTAACCCGTTTGACTTGTCAAGTCAAAGTCCAAATGGTTTCATTTAGTTAGTTAAATAGGATAATTGTAACTTATCAAGTTTGCATCAAATTGTTTTAAGAGAAGAAAATATTTTGGATTTCCCACATTGATCAAAACAGAAGTCTGTGATGCTGTTCTTGCCCTTTTTTTTACAGCTTGTGTGATGTTTAAAGTTAATGAACTTGGTTACTCTTGAGTCCTTGAATTCCACATCACTCTAGTTTCAATTGTATGCATTGAATTCGCCTCTAGTGTAATTTAATTTGGTCTTCAAAGCCACCCATTGCTTTTCCATTGTTCCTGTTAGCAACACAGCAAGGCCTACTGAAATGATCTCAGCTTCATTTTAAGATGCAAATAGCTTTTTCTTGGGTTCTAATCATTAATCTTGACATCTCTACTAGCCTAACATTGTTTTGCAGCTGATACCTTTCTTGGAAGCTCCTTAATAAGCTCAGAAATAAGCTCAAAACAGGGCCCCTTTAGGTCGCTTGGTACCGCAGTCTCAAATTCACAGTCACCATTTGTTTTTGTTGTTTTAGCTTATTAAGTTTTATAATCTGCTTATTAGTTATAAGTAGGTTAGTTTAGCTTAGTGTAGTTTAACTTAGCTTGTTAGGGATCCTTTTAGAGCTTATTAGGATAAGCTTATTGCTTATTAGTTTAATTTGTACTTAACTTAAACTTGTTCTAGCTTTAGAGTATCTTTAATTTCCAAGTACTTATGCCCCTTTACAACTAAGTTTGGTGTTGAAGTTGGCTTATTTTGAGCTTTAGATTGCAGTGTGCCTTAATCAATCTAACAGTAGCCTAGAAATTGGTTTTCAGTTGCTTAAAAAGCTATAAAGAGTGTTTGGTTTTTAGCTTAAAAGGTTGTTTGTTTGTGTTCTGTCCAAAACAGTAGCATATAAGCAGTTTGACTGCTTAATTCCAAGTTTTCAAAGCTTAAGTCTTGCAAAAGTTCCTTATTTCGTTAAAATCTTCAAGTTTCCAATGCAACGTAAACATAGTTTAGCCAAGTGTTTGGTTTGAATCTGTCTAAAGGAGTGTTCGTTTGATTTTGCCACTGTAGAAAATAAGCAGTTATAAAACTGCTTATTTCAAGGTTTTGCATATAGTGTTTTTACAAAAAAGTCTTAGTTTGGTCTTATAAATAAGTTGCAAAAAGAAAAAGTTGAAAAAAAAAATGTTTGCAAAAAACTGACGTGGGTGGGACTTGAACCCATGCCACTCAGCTCACAACCAACACTCTTAACCATCTGCCCTTGGGACTTGTCTCATTCATTTGTTGCACATTCAAATACATAAGGTACTTAAGGCTTTACACAAGCCATTCTTGCTTATTTCCAGCTTATTTCAATAACAACATTTTCTCATTTTTCCTAGATCAAGCATTAATCATAGTAGTTTTCAAATTTTCAGATTTTCCCAACTAGTTTAGTATTTTTATAATTTAATTAGTGTTAAATCGCTTTTAATTGTAGAAATTAATTTAAAAGTCGAAAAAATATTCCGCTTTTTCCTAAAATTATTTTTAGTCAAATAGAACGTAGGAAAATTGGTTTCACACCCCGAAATTTTTAAATTGCAAAACTTTTACGTTTATGGCTCCTAGTCAGTTTTTAATACCGCTTTTACGTTTTACTTGGCACCCTAGACTTAGTGTAACTTCGTTTTATCATTTCTTAGGCTTAGTAGTGGTTTATTTTTAGTTTATTAGGGTTCCCTTGCCTTAATTACCTTCCCTTAAATTTAATTTGTAGAATTCGTAATCAAAACCAAACAATCATTTAAAACCAATTCAAGTTCAAATCACGAAACTCAACGAATCCTTCCATTCACCCCTCGTTGGGACACGACCCGGGAATCACTTCCGGTATCACTTCAATCACACCCGTGAGGTTTGGCACGTTGACCTTTTTCCTAAAGGATTGATTTGTCGGATTTTACGGTTAATTTGATATTGTTGATATTTGTGTTTTTCTCACACTCACTTCACAACGAATCACATACCAAAAAAACTTGTCCTCTAGGTCTAAAGGCAATAGCGGCTGCAAAGCAGCGGCTAAAAAATCGATGAATAACACTGCTTCAAACCAAGTGATTTTTTTTTTTACTTTATAAATACTTTACATACTTTGTTAAGTTTTAAATATTTGTGGATTGTTACCTCAGTTGTAACTGAGATGTTGATTGTTACTTGAGATAAGAACTTTGATCTGTTGATTACTTCTTGAATAAAAATGATAGTTGGATTTCAATTTTTACTTTTTTATTAAGTTTTATTGATATAATTTCAAGTTTGCTTTTTGCTACAAATCACTTGTATCACAATTGATTTGTTATATATCACTTGTGATTTGTAACAAATCACTTGTGATTTGCCCACATCTCACAAGTGAATAACCACCAAAATTTTAATAAGTCACATTAACTACACGCTGACTTTTCACAGTAGCTTAATAAGAAAATCTATTTAAATAGGCTAAATAGTTATCCATAACTACAAGATGACTTTTCATAGATGCGCCAAAACACTTGTCCATAACGACACATGACCAACAAAATTTGAAAAGTCAATCTACATGCCAGGATAGCGACATGACAAACACTTGTCCATAATGACACATGAACAACAGACCTTAAAAACAAACAAAAGTAGTAAACAGTTCATTACTACAACTACACATCATACTTATAATGTTCGCGGTTTGCCCTAGCCAGGATAGCGTTCTTAATCATCTCCTTCTTTGTCACTGGTATAAACTTCACATGGAATTCCTCAGAGTCTTTCATATTTTTCCTACCATGCAAATTTATTTCATGTGACAAAATCTTGGTTGCATACTTGACCCTCAAAAGCAACAAGAGGTGTTCTTTATCAGACGTTCCCACAATTTCACAGTCCCACTTTGAAAATGGTTCTCCCATATACACATCCATATGATGCATACAAAAGATACCAGAATCTTCAATATTCTTCTACGTAGTGGTACATTTTAGTTTCGGAATGTGTGGAACCGCAGTCGCAACAACTTGCTCTTTCTGTGGCTAATACTTTCAAGGTACCTAGCAAACAACTTTATGTACAAAACAAAAACAAAAAAAACCAATGTTAAAAAATAGTTAGACTAGTAAATAACAAAATCATTAAAAAATGGTTCCAAAAGTCAAAGAAGAAGAAAAAAATAGAAATTATTTTGACTAGTAAATTACCAATAGATCACATATGTCTTTGTAGCAAGCTTCATATGTTGTTGTCTCGTCACGATTGTTGTTAAGGATATTGATAGCCGTCTTTTCTGATTAATAACAACAACATAAAACACTTAGAACCGAATAGGGAAGAACACTGTTATACAAAGAAAAAAATCAATAAATGAAAGTAAACTTTATTAAACTAAAAATAAAAAGCTACCAAATCAACATCCTTGAGATTTGAGCCATCAGTATTGTCCTTGAAACTAAAAGCAACTTGTGCATTAAATATTTTCACTTTTGCTCCCACATGAGTCCGCATGCATGCATATTCCTTATTCGTATTAATATAACCAAAAGTCACTTAAGAAATAAAAACGTCTATGTAGTTTAATCCTAATTTATAAAAAAGATCCAAAACTTACAACACAACCCGTATGAAAGAAATGCCTGGACAGAGATCCTGGTTCTTTGAATTTTTCCTCATAATTAAGCAAAGTAGACCAACAATCAATGACGCCAGAATCAAGATGAAAACGCGGTGTTAATGACTCCATTTGATCTCTGATCAAAGAATCGCCTGATTTCGTTTCAAAGACCACATCCCTGTATTAAAAATGTGGTTGTAAGAAAGTAGCCATAAACTTGTGATTTGTTGTACATACAAATCACAAGTGATTTGTACATACAAATCACTTGTAGTTTGGCAGTACGAATCGTAGATTGCGTGGTAATGAACCGCAAGTAGTATTCTTACCTATTCTTGCCAAACATCGAAAACAAATAGTTGGAAAATTTATACTCGTCCAATATCATTAGAGAGTCAACGATGTCTTCTTATTAAGATAAGGAGAGCAAAGGTAGAGAGCCTGTTTAGCATGTCGTTTCACAGAGGATTTAGAGATGCATCAACTACGAGGCGGTCATGATCCTGAAATAAAAAACAAAATACTTCTTAATTAAATGAAAAAAATACAAAAGAAGGAAAATTAAGTATGTTAAAAGTCACATGGGTGTTTGGCAATTTTGTTTATAAAAATTAAGAGCAAGAAAATCAACCTTGTTGCACATCTGATCAACCTTTTCAAGCAATTGAAAGAGTTCATCAGGTTCATCAACAAATTTTCCATCCTCGTTGACACGTTCTTGCCATCAACATCATCATCTTCTTTATCTTTGTTAGTGACCTCTTCATCCTTATTTTCTTCTCCCTCGTCATCATCCTTTTCACTATCTTCCTCGCCATCATCCTCCTCACTATATTCCTCGCCATCACTCCTCACGGGCTTTCTCATCTTCCTTTCCACCGTCCTTACCGACCTCTTCATCATTATTTTCTTCTTTCTCACCATCATCCTCATCACTATCCTCCTCGCCATCACTCTCCTCACTGTCATCTGTCTCTTCTTCCTTATCATCGTCCTTACCGACCTCTTCATCCTTATTTTCTTCTTTCTCACCATCATCCTCATCACTATCCTCCTCGCCATCACTCTCCTCACTGTCTTCCTCAGTATCTTCCTCGCTATCCTCTTTCTCTTCTTCATCACCATCATCCTCCTCACTACCTGCTTTTGCTTTTTCCTCCTTCACAGATTTCATGTCTTCATCACGAATTTCATGATTTCTTCTTCGCCATCACCAAATCATCCTCAGATCCATCGTCGTCTTCCTGATCAATTTCGTCATTTAGATTCTTTACCTTCTTGAAGAGTTGACCATATTTCTCAAGGTAATCAGGCAGCTTGGCATCACCAGGGAACAATTTTTTAAATTGTTTGAGGGTCTCTTCTAAATCTTCCATCTCATCAGAAATGATGGAAAACTTCGCTTCAACCTTCTTACAAAATCCTACAAACAGTTAACAAAAAATGTATCTGTTAATTAACTAAAAGTTCATAAATTACTACAATAAAAAGTATATATTCACATGTGATCCTATATTACCTCTTGGGTGGTCTGTTGATGGATACACAACTGTAAAATCAACGTACTTCATCAGTTTCAAAACCCTCTGTTACCCCAGCCTTCCTTCAGCTCTCCTCTGTACTTCCAAGTTGCCAAAAACAACTTGTTCAATCTCAAGATCCATTCTATTCTTCAGCAGAGTAGAATTCCAGTCTTTAAGTGCTAGATGTGAATGAATGTATGGCATGGCTTCAAACTTGGTTGAATCCAAGTACAAAAGCTAGTTTTAAAAACATACAAAAGATATATTAAAACATCGACTTTAAAGAAAAGTTTAAGAATATGTATTAGGCTAAAGTGTCAAATCACAAGTGATTTGACACAAATTTAAATCAAGTGATTTAAATCACTTGTGATTTATGTGGCAAATCACAAGTGTTTTAAATCACTTGTGATTTACAATGTAAATCAAGTGATTTACAAAGGGCTTACAATATACATAAAGCTTGAAATATAAATAGAAAAAAAACTTACAACAAGAAAATATATGGGCCCATTGTAGTAGAGACCACGACGCTCTGGGAGTTTACTCTTATAAAGACAGTTGCAAATATACCCACACCAATCAAGGCAATCAATCGGAGTGTCATCACGAATGCATTTCAAGACATCAAATGAAAGATCCCCATTCGTTGTCTCATTCTTGCCAAGTGTGTTGGTGACAAGCGTAAGAAAATTTAGCTTGAACATTAAATCAACACGGGTTGGTTGTAATCTTATCGCAATATGAGACGCCCAATTTTTCCCATCGGACATTAAACTGGTTAAGCCACTCTTGTGTCACTGGATCTTCAGGCCAATTAGGTTTCACATCTAGAGACAAAAGTGATCTTCCACCATTAGGAAGTCCTAACATATCATGAACTTTTTCAGCATTCACATGAATAGTTCCTTGTTTTAAACGCATACAAAACTCCTTAGTATCAAATAATTTCACAGCCAAATGACCCAATCTCCATGGAATTACTTCCATATTAACTCCATATAACGATCCAAAACCGATACTATCCAAAAATGACTTCATATTCAGTTTGGCACCACGAATTGCTTTAAAAAGCAAAATAGGAACAACCCTTGAATGCATACCAGGATATTCACTATCAAGAAACTGCTTTTTAACTTTTTCCTCACTTGGACCCTTTTGTTTCTGCCTTTTTTTACCTTTCTGTAAACTAGATTCAGAACTAGAGTCATCTTCCTTCTTCACATCTTTTAGATTTTCTTCCTCTACAACATTCTTACCCTTATCCTTAGCAACGACTTTGATTTTCTTAACACTCTCTTTTTTCTCCTCTTCCGCTACAAAAGAATCTGAAGTCTTTCTTTTCCTATACTTGTCCTTCCCGTTCCACCTCGTTGCTCCTTCCACTCTCGGACTTAGACTTCCTAAGGATGCGCTTTACTTGTGCTTGCTTATGTTTATAATGAGTTAAGCATGCACATTACCTTTGAGTTTTTTGTCTTGTTTTCAACATTAAGGCGGCCGAAGGCTTCGCTTTGCATCGATTTGCCTCGGGCTTCTCCTTTGCATCGCTTCGACTTTGGACCAGAATCGCCTTTGGTTCGGAATCGCCTTTGGTTCGGATTCGTCTTTGGCTTAGATTTGCCTTTGGTTCGGATTCGCTTTAGGCTTAGGATTTGCCTGGCTCGTGAAGAGAGTCACGGGAGGCCGTAGTATTCCACAAAAGGTGTAGATGACGGAAACACCTCCCGGTGCCTTTTGGCACCAGCCATTGTCTACCCCACAAGGAATAGCTCCCAAGAACTCTCGGCCTAGTGGGGCACCAATGGAGTGAACACGAGCCAAGACTTGAACCCCGAGCTCTTAATCCACAAAGTCTCCAAGTGCCCATAGGTTTTGCCGAGGTGGGTACCTATATGAAGCAAATGCCAAGGATGGGACTTGAACTTGTATCTATTGACTCAAGCACAAGTGCTCCAACCATTGGACTAATGCTCCATTGGTTAATCTAGTTTTAGTTAATCTAGTTTTTTTTTGTGCTTCATGAGAAGGACTATCGCAGTTCTACTTACTTCAATCGATGCAGGTAAGGATGGGTTGGACTTCTTTTATCTCTAATTTATCAACAGTTCAAGATGGTTTAGGATCTGTGACACCTGCATAAAACAATTGAAAAGGTTTGTAAGAAAATGTAAACTACTTTTAATTAAAAGTAAAATAACATGTTTAAGTTTTTGTAAGTAATTTCTGATTAGCCTACATTACATTTTCACTTTTGATAAGGGAAAACTACTTGTGATTTTGGAAAATCACAACTGATTTGCATAAATCACTTGTGATTTGCACAAATCACAAGTGATCTGTCCAAATCAGTTGTGATTTTCAAAAAACGCAAGTAATTTTCCCTGACCAAAAGTGAAAATATATTGTAGGCTAATCAGCTCCACTTATGAGTTTGGCTACAATGAGTATGTTTGTCTGAAAAGTAAGGTCAAAACAAATAATTTCATTCGCCTTGATAGATAAGAAAGTAAAGATGATATGTGACTATAAATACCTTTGGGAACATCAGTAGTTTTGTCTGAAGCTTTGGCCTTCAAAAAAGTCGATGTTTTCAAAAGCATATCAATTCCAGTATCATCATCTACAAAGTCATCAACATCAAAGGTTAAAACTCAAGAACCAAAACAAGCATATAATTAGCAGTTAATTATAACCAAAATTGATATGCAAAAGAATTTCTCGACCATCTGATGAAAAGAAAAACAGAAACTGAGACCAAAAGATACTCATTTCTAACTAGATTCAAAGCGATTGGTAATTAGATTCCACCAAAATAGACTACTATAGACTGAAATGTAAAAGCATAATACATCTTCAGCTATGTAAAACCAGAAGGTTTATGCGCTTTGGGCCACAAATGACATTTACTATCACCAATAAGTAGAATCAGATTCAAATCAGTTTATTACTGAATAATCAAATATAAACTTAATAGTTGCCACACTTTAAAACCTTGAACAAATATAGTGATATAAAGTTATGCTTAGATTCTCAATATACTGTCAAATATGATTTTAAATCTTATTATACATGCACAAACCATTGGCTGAATATAATCCCATTTGATTTCACAGTTAGGCAAGACTGCACGTTTTGTGTATACCAAATTAACCACATCGCACAAACTGCTTAATCTCATTATACATTCACAAACTGTTATAATCATCTTTTTTTCTTCTGAAAGACTATATATTATCTAAATTATAGAAACTTTACAAGAACCTAGAAGTACAACGATACTTCAACTCTAGAAAGACACCCTGACTCTACAAACCTGGTCCTAACCTTACCAAAATAAACCCACGACTCTCGACCACAAATCACCATGACCTCGACCCGTAACCACAAACACTATGCTGAACTTCTACCCACAAATCTAAACAATTGAAATTAACTGAATACGAACCACAACCTAATCCGGACCTAACCATTTGCAAACAAAATACCAACTCGAACCGGGAACAAAACAAGACCAACCCACATCCACCAAAACCATTCATCGATCAACAACAACTACACATAAACTAACACCTACACAAACTAAATGACTACACATTAACTAACAAGCTACACATTTGCACACTCATCGATCAACAATAGCTACACATAAACTAACAACTACACATTAAACAAACAAAACCATTCATTATGAAAACCATCATTTTAGGGGAAACAGCTTAAAACACAATAACTAAATGTACACATTACGAACCATCATTTTTCACAGTACAAAATCATAATGAAAACCACGACTTCACAAATCATAAACCCTAAAACAACAATAATCAAACACTCTGAGCCTTCTATCCCCTAATCCTTCTAGCAAGTCAAATAATTAAAAATACATAAATACCGAGTTAGAATTTACAGAAGTGCTAGAATCGGTCTACGCTTTTCTTTAGGCATTATAACGCTATGAAGAATCCATGATTTGATTTTGGGGGAAACGTAATGAAAGATTGCGTGTGTTGGTGAATCCGAGATTGTGAAAGTTATGAGCAACTTGAATGAAGTTTTGATTTTGGGGGAAGCTAGGTGAATGAGTGAGTGTGAGTGTGTGTTATTGGATTTAAGAGAGAGGAGAGAGAGATCGGTGGATATTAGATGAAATAAATGTTTATGATTTACTATTTTGTCCACATTTTTTTTTGCTCTATCATGTATTTTTGAATCTCAACCATTAGATTAAAGGGAATGAAGGGTGAGGATCATCCCATTTGATCTTTGATAAAAATGTTATCTACAATGAACCAAACTATGTGTTTTTATATTTGAATATATGTAACTTTGAGCAGGCCTTAACAATTTCTTTTTTGAGTCTCAACAATCAAATACGGTATCATTTTCTACACTTTATCTTTTCTTGTTATTGTCATATTGTTCCTTTGTCTCTAATAGAAATACATTTATTATATAACAATCACATCTTGTGTATGTCACACTTTACAGAGATTGATCTATTTGGGTCGATATTACTAGACTATCAATTTGAACTATACAGATTAATGATTCTTAATGTGTCGATACCAAGACCATTAACAGATAAAATATGTTGTTTAGTTCGATCACCATCCGAATCGGCATCATTATGGATTCCACCACACAAATCATTTCAATTTCGCTCTTGCGTTTTATAGAGATTTGCAACTGTATCAAAATAGTAGTAATATTTAGTTACACAACTAACAACGTGCAAAAGATGCAATTCTATAAAGACTACGATTTTATCAATAAAAAAACAGATGGATTTTATGTAACTATGCTTCGCTGTGAATATGTTCTTTAGTAGTTTTAGACCTAACTTCTATTTACCTTTATGAAAGTAGCTTTCATTTGGTGGAAGTCATATAATTTATTTAATATTGGGTTAATGGTGTAATAAGAACGTATTTTCCCATTTGTTCCATTATTAGATCTGAACCTAAAATAATACAACAATACCCTACAAACTTTCATATTTTTGTGTCGATATCATCATTTGACCTACAAAATTGGGTAATCATATTCCGGTCATCTTCTCCACTTCTTCCGGCCACTTTCTGGTAATTTTTTTTGGTCATCTTTCTATATTCAGTTTAATCAGTCATATTGCTCCTTAAAAATGCAGCAACCACCATCACTAATGTATTTTCAATAGATAGATCAAAATAAAACCACAGTGACTCGGTTTTGAAAGATTGAAAACCATAACCAAAATAGAATCTAGATATAACCAAAACCTCTACCCACTTTGAACCGTTGATAAACGTACTTATTTTTCAACCTCAGGGAACAATTTATTCCATGGGTATTAATCTATATGACTATTAAATTGAAAATAGACTAGGAGGAAAATATCTTTGGTGGCAACTGATGCAGGAACATATTCAACTGTGGACGAGATTTGAAGCAGCAACAGCTCATGAATTTCATTTTGAAGTAGTGACAGCAAAGGATTTATGGACTTGTTGGAAGAGGCTTCCTGTGATGATAAATAATTCTAGTGTCTTACTATTGCAAATACTGAACTTGCAAATTTTTGACTATTGAAGGTTTATAATGATTTACGGTTTTGGTCTCATTAAGGGTTCTAAATTTGTTATATGTGAACTATCTTTCATGCTGCAAATCTTTGGGGTTAAATGAGCTTTTAAGACTTTGTGTGTGGGTTTTTAAAAGGAAGAAGATGAAAAAAAATTAATAATAAATAAAATTAATATTTAATTTTAACTTGTGTAACCGGTTGTCAATCATGCCACGTAAGCAAAAGTATGATAATGAAATAAATTTTAAAAGTTGGATGGGTATTGTTGTATTATTTCGTTCAGATCTCATAATGGAACAAATAAGAAGGAACGTTACTATTACATGTCATTAACCCTTTAATTTTTTGTAAGAAACATATATGAGAAAATGATGCTGATTTACAAAGCAGGCAACTTGGCTACTTTCCTTTGCAAAATTCATGTTCTCCCTATTACACTCCTTCTCGCTACTTTTTCTACAAAAGAAAGCAGGTAAGTTCAGTCATCATTTCCCCAACATATATACCCCATATTAAATTTAATAACAACAAAATATATGTGAGATTTTCACAGTCAAAGATAAAACAATCCAAAGGAAATATATCAAAAGTTATATTCATGGATAAAGCTATTGCTCTTGCTTTAACAAAACTCGAAACATGAGGATTATACTTTTCCCAATTCATGTATGTTAGATACATATTATTAGCATTACCACCACCTTTCGCTAAAAAATTAGTAGAGATTCACATACAAACACTCCGCGGCAACGCGCGGGCTGAAATCCTTATTCGTAAACATAGCCCAAGAGTTAAATATATCATAGTTTAATGACAAGGCCGCGGACTAAACTTTAGGAGGCGAGGAATGTAATATGCTTAGTGAGTTAGTGCTAACTTGTTTTTAAAAAAACAGTTTGGGCTCCTCAAGCTGGAAATTGATATTTCAGCCCTCTCAATGAGCTGGTTCAGAATCCACCCCTGCTTGTTACGGTTAACTAGATGCAATAATTGTAAAATATAAATATTTTAAAGTAATGTCGGAAGATTTTGGCAGGTCAAAACAAATTTGATATAGATATACCTTTTACATGAACATCAATGAATTTTAATTTTAAATCATGCTATAATGTGCAAGATAATAATTTTCTAATATATGGCGCGAACTGTAACATGAAACTTATTTAGTATGATTTTGGTTTCCGTAGTTTGTGATATGTTAAGGAAATCAAGTTTGCTGATTTCACTTTGGCTCGACAACGTTGCTACGAACTGCAGAAAGTAGATCATAGTATATATCATGTATGTGTGAAATAATGACTAAAACATAAACATGTACAGTAGTTTTCAAGCCTTGTTAGGTTTATTTCTACCCTACACAACCACCACCCTCACTTCACTTCAATTTTACCAAGTGGTTGATGTGTCTTCAGCTGTCATTTTCTAATAATTACATCGCAAAATTCAAGTTTTTTGGTCCGTTACATTTGCTTCGACTAGGTCATAAAGTTTATACAAAAGGTTTCCATAGGGAGTTGATACTTGATGGTACTCAACTGAAGTGGTTAGGACCATATGCAAGAGGACAATGGTGATGCATTTGTGTGGACTATTAGATGACTAAGGGTAACATGCACATACATGCACTTAGGGTATCAAGATCAACCCTTTTCAATCTACTCTGATTCTCATTACTACTTATGATCGTACTTCCTTCGTATTCTGTTTTTAGTCACTTAATTCTGTCGATATCGAATGCGTAAGCAATACTCGTAGATGTTGAGTTAGGTCAAGTTGTGTAGAGTGAAGGTTAAGCAACACATTTAAACATTTAGTTAAATTTTGATAACTTGATAAGTGAAGGTTGAACAAAATCAAATTATGATAACTTGATAAGTTTTTTAGGAAAGGGTTAAGATACACAAATTCTTTGGGCTGCATTTAATTTTCTTCTTTGACGTATAACACATTCCCAAACTTGGATCATGGTTTCTTGAGAACTCTTGTAAAACACAATGCCCATTTTCTAAGCTAAAGTAGACGCAAATGTCACGAATGTTTTGTTTATTTATTTATTCATACTATAGAAAGCAATCAAGAATACATATAAGTAAAGGAAGGATATTTTAAGTAGTAATGATTTGTTACAAAGTTTTCAAAGTATTAAAAGTTCATATGATTCTTGTTACATCCAATAATTGGTAACATCAAATACTTTCTCACAATAGATATAACAATCACAAATTTTTAACGTTAAAAATTCTCAAACACTTGTGACGATGCATGTTTCAAATATTAAATTTTTTTTGATATATGTGACTTTTACTAGACACATCAAGATATACTAGACACGCCTTAGCATCTCGAATAAGGTAGGTAATTCACACTTGTCCCTCGCGGGACTTAACGCACAAACTCTTGGTTAGTGAACATATTAGCTAATTGTTTTGCACTATTATTATTACTTTGTGTATAAATTATTCCGGCATTGATATTAAAATATTTCAAACAAGTTCACTACAACAATTGGATGGACGGGCGAGGAGACTTTCGGACCGTGAAAAGTCCCGTGAAAGTCACTAAACGACAATTAAATCGGCGTGGCACATGAATTATTTGACTTGTTGTGGAAATTTCAACATACACTTTCGCGGGGGGCGTGTCCCGGCGAAAATAAGTTTGATTTTTATTAAACTTTAACCGGATAGTCAAAATTCAACACGAAGTTTCTCAGGGGCGTGTCATAAAAGTATTTTCAACTTTTATGAAAATTTGAGTCAAAGCAAAAATTGTTGTGGGAAAATTCATGCAGCTTTTTGGGGACATGTCGACAAAAATATATTAAAATGCACTTTATTGTCGATATAATACAATGGCTAATTATACTGGGAAAAATGTCCTTTGGTTTTATAAATCGTCCGTATACATAACACCTATACTCGATGGTTAAACATGATCATTATACCATACTTTATATACTCGATCGTTAAACATGATACATTATACCATGCACTTTATGGGTCGTTAAACATGATACGTATAGCATAGCACCTATAGTCGGTCGTTAAACATGATACGTATACCATAGCACCTATACTCGATTAGTTTAACATGATCGTATACCATAGCACCAATACTCGGTCATTTAACATGATACGTATACCATAGCACCTATAGTCGGTCGTTAAACATGATACGTACCATAGCACCTATACTCGGTCGTTTAACATGATACATATCCCATAGCACCTATAGTCGGTCGTTTAACATGATACGTATACCATATCACCTATACTCGGTCGTTAAACATGATACGTATACCATAGCACCTATACTCGGTCGTTTAATATGATACGTATACCATAGCACCTATAGTCGATTAGTTTAACATGATACGTATACCATAGCACCTATAGTCGGTCGTTTAACATGTATACCATAGCACCTATAGTCGGTCGTTAAACATGATCACGTTATACCATAGCACCTATACTCGGTCGTTAAACATGATACGTATACCATAGTACCTATACTCGATCGTTAAACATGATCGTATACCATAGCACCAATACTCGATCGTTTAACATGATACGTATACCATAGCACCTATACTCGGTCGTTAAACATGATCGTATATCATAGCACCTATAGTCGGTCGTTAAATATGATCATTATACCATAGCACCTATACTGATTAGTTTAACATGATCATTATACCATAACACCTATAGTCGGTCGTTAAACATGATACGTATACCATAGCACCTATAGTCGATCGTTAAACATGATACGTATACCATAGCACCTATCAGGGAGCATTCATGGCGTCCAAGGTAACAACAATGGTAGTTCACCAAGAAGCTAAAGAGAATGAACAATGGTAGTTCACAATTGATGTGTTATTAATTTTAGTTATTGACAATGATAATAAAGATTTTTTCAATAATTTTAGTGAAAACACCTTTTACCGGGGACATGTCGGTAAAACTTTGAATTTTTATTTTTCCTCCCACCTTTTTACTTTATCCATACATAACTGGGGGACATGTCCCCAAAAATCTTTAGAAGACAAACCAATGTTTCTCCGAGGACATGTCCCCGTGAAAACTAATCGTAAAAATCACCTCAATTATTAACCCAGATCTGCTTTCACAAATGAGATAAAAAAACAAAAACAAAAAAAAAAAAAAAGCTAGCGTGCAGCTGCTCCCTCTCCATCTCCATCATGCACCTCCATCAGCACCACCTCCACCACCACTACATCCGAGCGCCTCCACCACCACTACATCCCGAGAGCGCCTCCTTCATCTTAAGTGGGTATCTTTTTGTTTTACTAATTTAATGCTTCATGGGTTTCTGTTTATGTTATACCGAGCCGCCTCCATCAACGCACCACCTCCACCACCACTATATAGTTGTAATGCTTCATGGGTTTTTGTTTATGTTATACCGATTTGACAAATGATTAATATTTTCGGTTGGTAATCTTAAGTGGGTATCTCTTATATAGTTGTAATCTTAAGTGGGTTTTTGTTTATGCTTCATGGGTTTCTCCTTTCACAAATGAGATGAAAAAAAACCCACCAAACTTCAGCTGCTCCATCTTACTCCATATATGTATTTTTTTTTCTTATTATGGTTTTCTTTTAATATAAATTTGACATACATAAAAAGGTGCGAATAAAGAGTTTTTGTTAGGACCAATTTTCTTGGTAATATTTGGCTGCGCAAATGATTAATATTTTCAGTTGGTAATATTTAGTTAGGACCAAGTTTTTGTAGGAATATAGTGTCTAGTGTCAGTCACGGAGTGCAAGCCGCGACCACAGTAGAGGCCAATCCGACCACAGTAGAGAACAAAAGGTAAGATACTTAACACGTTATTTTAAATAGTTTTGGGTTTTAGGTAATGAGAACTATCCAAGCATCGGGTATCAAAAAGACCCTTTAAACCATTAGGGTTGAATTGGTCATTTTAACAATTAGGGTAGGAGAGTAGGATGGTGGATTTTCGGACCTAAACCAAGATCTTAGCAAGGTGTTGGGGTCCACCCCCTTTCATGTGCAATAGCACTTTAACTATGTTAATGAGATCATGTTGTTTCATCTGCTTGTGATACAAAAGATTTGATCAAGTTTGCTTAAGACTTTTTGAACAATGTGTCTAGGGTTGAGGGTTGCTGAAAACAAATGAATGATGTTAGTGTGTCTAGTTAAAGTGCTATTACAAGAATTTCGACAACATTTCATTCTGTTTCTTACAATGTTCTTCCAAAAAACTCACCAAATTCTCTCTTATATTATCAAACAACAAAATGAACTTAGCGGCGGTGATTGGCTTCACTGATGGTTTACTGGTACGGTTTCTTGGTCCACAAATACAGGAAAGTGTACAGACCATTTCTTTATTACGGTTTGTTATGGTTTGATGATGAGGGTTGAATCTTGAAGGGTAGAAAGGTGGTAAAAGTTTAGCTTAGTTTGAGAGTGTTTTTATTGTGTGTTTTTAGTGTGTGTTTTTTGGTGAGAAACTCCATGAGTTTGTGTGAGAGAGAGGGGCCAGAGATGATAAGAAGAGGTATGAAATGGTGTGTAATGATAGAGATATAATGGTTGCGAGAGATATGAAAGGGTTTGTGAGGGTGCCTCATTAACTCCACTTCACTCGCCATCACTATCATTACAAACCCTTTCATCCTTCTTATATCTCCGACCCCTCTCTCTCACACACACATGGAGTTTCTCACCAAAAACACACTAAAAAACACGATTATGAACTCTCAAGCAGGGCTAAACCATTTTGCACCACCTTTCTACCCTTCAGATTCAACTCATCATCATTAACCATTACAAACCGTAACAAGAAATAGGCTGTACACTTTCTGTATCTACTGGACCAAGAAACCGTGTACCTCCTCGCCGTAAACCATCAGAGAATCCACGTGTCACCGCCGCTAAGTTCATTTTTGTTGTTTGATAATATAAGAGAAAATTTGGTGAGTTTTTTGGAAGATCATTGTAAAAACGAATAAAATGTTGTCGGGAAATGGTGTAATAGCACTTTAACTAGACACACTAACATCATTCCTTTGTTTTCAGCAACCCTCAACCATATACACATTGTTCAAATAGTCGTGCGCAAACACGATCAAATCTTTTGTATCACAAGCAGATTAACACAACATGATCTCATTAACCTATTAAAGTGCTTTATTACATGAAAAGGGGTGCCCCACACCCTAAGATCTTGGTTTAGGTCCCAAAATCCACCATCCCCTCTCCACAAATTGTTAAAATGACCAATTCAACCCTAATGGTTTAAAAGGTCTTTTGATACCGTCTTGGATAGTTCTCATTACCTAAAACCCTAAACTATTTAAAATCGCAGTTAAGATTTGAACAAACCGGCAGAAGATATCGGAAGCCAACTGAAAACCACTGGCGAACACGAGAGCCAAGACCACAATCGGTATGTTTTTTGTCTAACTTTGTTAATTTTGTTGTTAATACTCGTGAACTGTTGTAAATGATTTTAGGACTTTAGTGATTAATTTCGGAAAGTCCCCGTCCGAAGTTAATCATCCTATAAAAAACCCGTCCGAAATTATATTCGGAAAGTACCCTGTTTGGGGCTGCTTTTTGAATGTTTTGTCTCATTTAGGATATGAATGCGTATAATTGATTTACTATTTGTGAAAATTTCGACATTGTTTCCCCTTTACTCCTACGAATATGTCTTTAATGCACATATTTGGGAGTTGAGGAAATGTTCTTAGAAATTTTCTCAAATAGTAAATTCAATATCGCATTCATATATGAACAAACATTCAAAGAGTGTGTTAGGATTGCCTTCCATAGTTGGATTAGGTGAACATTTTAAGTCTATATAATTATTTGTTGCTTCATTAAAAAGCAGTTATGCCAATTGATAAAAGTTGGGTCTCACTAGCACGTACCAGTAGAGAATTCTTAGTTGGTCTTAGAGCTTTACGCAAGCATTGCAAGTCCCTGGTGAATATTGATGGGAATATAAAATGTCCCTGTGCTCTTTGTTTAAACGTAAACTGGATAAAGCACGAATTTTTGTTTGACCACATACACACAAATGGTTGGGACCATAGTTATCTGAAATGGTATAATCATGGTGGCCGGATGGCCGAACAACCGTACACAACACAAGACACCCTGGATGAGTGACATGGTGAGTTCCTTCTTGATATTGGTCCGAATAACGAACGGATGATCCACTCAAGGAAATATTGGCGAGACAAGTAACGACGCAATTCCTCAATGTAATGAGTATGAGGAGTTACTTGCTTGCCAAATGAAAAATACCCAGACCGTGAGTGGATGTCTTCATTAGACTTTATGGCAAAGATTACGCACATCAAGGTCAAAAGTAAAGTGAGTGACACCACATTTAATGAGTTCCTAACATTATTCAAGGAAGTTTTCCCGCCCGTTCTAGGATACAAGATGCCATCGTCATACTATGAAATAAAGAAGACATTTAAAACTATCGGGTTAGGATATGAATCGATACATGCTTGTATAAATGATTGCTTTTTATATAGGCGGGTAACGAAGATTTGCAGACTTGTCCGATCTGTGGCGCTAGTAGATGGAAAGAAAAGAACACCCTGGGGAAGAAAGTTCCTAACAAGGTGTTGCGTTACTTTCCTATCATTCCTAGACTACAACGTTTGTACAAGTCTAAACACACTGCAAAACATATGACTTGGCATGCGTCTGGGCGGTCTATGGAGAACGGTAAGATGCAACACCCGGTTGATGGTCAAGCATGGAAGAAATTTGACATCAAGTATTAGAAGGAATTTGCTAAAGAAAAAGCGTCTGTTAGGGTTGGCTGCGATGGTTTCAATCCGTACGGCAACCTTAGTCATCATCTGCATGTGGCCGATCATATTAACCACATATAATACGCCTCCCTGGATATGTATGAGAGAGACTTCTCTTATGTTGACATTGTTAATTCCGGGCCCCAATCACTAGGAAGGATATTGATATTTACCTGAGGCCTTTGATTGATGACCTAAAGACTTTATGGAAAGATGGAGTCAGGACTAAGGATCTTTGTTACATGCCGAATTCATGAAAGCAGCGCTTTTATGGACTATCAATGACTTTCCCGCTCGAAGTAGTTTGTGTGGGTGGAGTGGGCAAGGTTACATGGCATGTCCGACATGTAATGTAGACACTCCAGCTATGCGCGTGTTAAACAAAACCGCTTATGTTGGTCACGAAGATTAAGCATGACCAATAAATGGCGGAAGAACATAAGGGCATTCTATACGAGTAGATATCTGACCCTCCTAGAAAATTAACCAGTGATGACATCTTGGATCAACTAAGAAGATTGCCTAAACGTGTCCTGGGGAAACATCCAATATATGGGGGTGAAAAAAGCGTGATCAAGATCGCGAATTGAATTGGACAAAAAAGCATTTTCTCTGAGCTAGAGTATTGGTCTTTTCTTACACTAAAACACAATTTAGATGTCATGCATATAGAAAAAAATGTGTGTGAGAGTGTGTTGGGCACTTTGTTAATGAATGACAAATCAAAAGACACCAACAAGGCAAGACAAGACATACAAAATTTGAATATTAGTATGGACTTGTGGCTCGTCAACAAAGTAAGCGGGAAGTGCTCTAAGCCTCATCCTCATTACTCTTTCACAACCGAGAGAAAGAAAACTTTTTTTGTCAATTCATTAAAGGTACGCGTTTTATTTGAAAATTTCTTTGTTCGAATTAATTCGCGTATTCATTTTGACAACTTATTCTAATATCCTGATTTTTTTTCTTAATTCATCAAAGGTGTTAAACTACCTGAAGGGTTTGGATCTAACTTCAAGCATAAAGTGACCGACAACGATAGCAACATAACAGACTTGAAGGCTCATGACTGTCATATATGATGCAACGGTTGCTTTCTGCTGGACTTCAAAATTACTTGAAGGACCAAACCACCGCAACACCAATAATCGAGCTTTGTTCATTCTTCAAACAAATATCCGCTCGAACTTTGATGGTGGATGACATGTTGAAAGCTAGAGAACAACTCATCAATATTTTGTGCAGTTTCGAGCAAATATATCCTCCAGCTCTTTTTGACATTATGATTCACTTGGTTATTTATCTCCGGAAGAGGCTATTGAAGGTCCATTTACATGAGGTGGATGTATCCATTTGAAAGATACATAAAAAGCTCAAAATTATGTCAGAAATAAAGCCAAGCCGAAGGTTCAATAGCGGAGGGTTATATTCTGATGAAGCATTAACTTTCATTCGCATTATTTTTGGGGTGTTGAGACGAGATTTAATCGTCACGGCGAATGGGGCGGTCCAAGGTCAACAAGTCGATTTGAGGTGTTTCGATCAGTCTGCAGAAAGAATGGTAAACAATCATTAGTTCGGTTTAAGCGGACACAATGAAGCAAGTAGTATGGTACGTACTACACAACAATCATGAAATCGACCGTACATGAGCGCGTACAAGAAGTGCGCGTTTTATTTCAAATTTTGTTTCACTTAAGTTGTTATTCGACGACTTATTCTAATATCATGAACATTTACAGGGCATTTCTGGAGAGACTTGGAAGAAGGATTTCCTCGCTGGTTTGAGATGAAGGTAGACTTATTGTATGTATTACCCTGTATAAATAACGACTATTACTCATATCTATCTATTCTTAACTTTTTCATAGATTCGTGAATTAAAAGTCTGAAGGACCTAATTTGTACCGCCGAGTTATTCACTTTGGCTTGTGGTCCATCATGTACTGCAGTCTCGATCAACTCTTGCGTAGTCAGCGGTGTGAAGTTTAGTACACGACCATGATTTACGTCGTTCAACTCAAAACAGTGAATTTCAACTCCTAACCACGATGGAGGAATGCATTATGGCCAGAGAAGAGATTCTCGAGTTTTCGTATATTTCATTCAATGTTGTGTTGTTCAAAGTCAAATGGTTCGACACTAATAACACTAATCGCCTAAAACGCTGTACCTATAGAAACAACATTACGCAAATTATGACCGATCGTGTATCGTTTCAAAACGAACCATTCATTCTTGCAACGCAAGCAACACAAGTCTTTTACCTTGATTTCCAGGTAGCGTGGTAATTGGAAGGCCGTCCAAGATTCTTATCATCGAAAGATTTGGAACCCGGATATCATTGTAGTAGAAGACAACCAGGATGTTGTACATGACAACAACTCATCACATATCACACTCTTTGGTGAGTTGGATCAGTTGGATTATAACATTATAAATATAGATGTTCAACCAGCGGAAGTTGAGGCACCACCACAAATTATCACTATTGTGGAAGACGAAGATGATATTGATTTTGATGATCATTTTCCTCATGATTTAGCATCTGATGATGATGATGGCCACGAGAATGAAGATGATGAAGATGACAGTACTAATAATGTTGAATTTTATGTTGATGATGTGGAAGATTAATCTCGAATTGTAATTTGTAGAACAACACTTAATTATTTGAATGAAATTGTTATCGAGTGGTTAAATGTGTTTGTTTATTTATTTATTTATTTATTTATTTATTTATTTATTTAATTATTATAATTATCTTGTTGATATATACTGTTATACTTTTGGACCATTTGCGGATAGGTAGTTTTGGATAGTTTTGTAGATGATCATGCATTAACGGTTTAGGAACCGTTTTGGCGATTTTGGAAAAGGATAACTATGTTGTATATATGATATAATGTTTAGCGAATTTGTGTTATGATTGGCATATTAAAACAGGTTGTGACATTGGTAAAACAGGTTGTGGATTGGCATATTATGATAAGAGGTTGTAGATTTTTTCCGAAAAATCGGAAATTACCATTTTGCACAATATTCGCATAGTAGATTATTTGCCGGAGACATGTCCCCGGGGAAGGTCAAAGCATATTTTAATTTAAGACTTTACGGTGACATGTCCCGTGAAATAGTTACCTCAACATGGTTACACGCTTCCCCGGGGACATGTCCCCGGCAAAACACATGCCACGTCGGACTAATAACATAATTAGGGTACTTAAAGTGAAGTCCCAAAATAGTTTCTCGGGGGCGAGTCCGGAAAAACACGTGCCACGTCGGACATGTTTGACCGAGACAATCGGTGGGGACCCATGTGTCCCTAAAAGTGGTAAAGGTCCCAGAAAAGTATTCTGGCGGATTATTGCGGGTCCTTTTACCGGGACATGTCCCCGGGAAAATCTTTTACCGGGGAGATGTCCCCGGCGAAAGCCCTGAAATTTCGCCTGCGAAAGCGGCGATTGTTGTAGTGGTTCTTGTCTTTTCGAATAATGTTTCTTGAAAAAATGAATAATATATTGATACGAATATCAAAAAGATCCCAAATTGATGATACACTTGGGTACTTGACTAAACTGTTGCATGTTACAAACAATTCATATAATATCAAACACATTTCCAATAATATCAAACTTGTAAAACTATCATGCAGGTTGTTCAAATATCATAATGGTGCTATTCAGTTGCAACATATTCTTATTCTATTCAAATCCCAAAGATTTAACTTATATCACGTTACAACATATACCAACTATTCATATTTTCATTCGATTCAACGGTTCCAATAATTCAATATACACCCGTTCAGTTCAACGGTTCCAATGATTCATATTTTCGTTCGGTTCAACGGTTCTAACAATTCATATTTCCGTTCGGCTCAACAGTTCCAACAATTCACATTTCATGGTTCACAATTCACAATTAACGGTTCACGATTCATTATTCAACATCTATATATCTCAACTTTTAAGCAATTTTCACAACTTTTGCATATTATCAAGCAATCAAAATACGTAGCAATTTACGATCATTTAAACAAGTTTGCATGATAGTATTTGGAATAAAAGTGCAACCTAATTTAAAAAGTACATGAAAACTCACCTCGAAAATGCTCGAAATGAAAGTTCACTTATTAAACAAAGTCTCCTACAACTACAATAAAATACCTAAGAACATTCTTTTGTTATATAAAAGTCATAGTTGATTGGTCGAGGTAGAGTATCCGATTAAAGCCTCGATAATAATACATTTACG
This sequence comes from Chrysanthemum makinoi, assembly GCA_910596185.1. NCBI lineage: Eukaryota > Viridiplantae > Streptophyta > Magnoliopsida > Asterales > Asteraceae > Chrysanthemum > Chrysanthemum makinoi. The sequence goes on along the minus strand of OU343225.1, from coordinate 326,608,410 downwards.
ATTGTATTAACAGTACCAATGCTAACATGGAGAATCATATATACACTTTTTATACTAAACATTTCATAAACTAACAGTCACATAGTATGTACCCATGCCCTTATGCTACATTTTATAAAAATCAAGTTATATTACTAAAACAATCTATACATCACATATTCAAACAAGACTAGAATCCATTTGAATGTCATAGTCATTATAGATGTCTTCAGAATAGAGTACTAAAGAGACATGTAATTCATTCTTTCTTTTTCTTTCTCCCGGTTAATACTCAACACAATTAATCCATCTTCATTTTAGTCTATGTCATCATTTCAGTATTTATCACACGTTAAACAATGATTCTAACCTTTCATTCATTTAACAACTCCTGTAATGTTGGCACATAATTAAGTACTTAAAACCATAGCAAGTGCAAGTAGAAGCAGTTTAAGCAACTAAATCACAAGGCACCCTTTACACCCATACCATTTCTTTATCATGTGATGTAGAGATGGTAAATATTATGCTAAACACCCATCTTTATAATTTCTTTATAAGTGATTAATGATGATGAAAAGTCTAGCATGTTAAATGTAGCCATAACTAGTTTACTTCTTACTGACACATTGAACCAAATGTTGGTTTAATGGACAATAAATTAATAGACGTGTGTTAGGATCGAACTCGAGACCACGGGATTGCACACTTTGCGTATGAGAATTAAAGTTAATAATTAAATATAAATGTTATATTTATTTATTAATTAAACGAAATAACATAACGGACGTTAAGTAATTAGTTGTAATGGACTAACGGTCGTTAAATGTAATTGGAAAGAACTAGATATGAAATTAGAGATCGAGAAGGTTCTAGAATCCCTTTGGGAGTCCATAACCGATCGTCTAAAGGGTTTCCATAACCCAACCCATAACCAACTTGTTCACCAAGTTACTTTGGGTATAAATACAAAACCAATGGTGTTTGTAATTTATCTCTTTACTCATTATCTTTAAACCAAATAGTTTTGTGTGTGTTTTTGCATAATTCGGTCGACAACACCTTATGGGTGTCGATCCAAAGATTTTCCAAACTCAAGTTATTTTGTTTAATTAAAACTGGCATTCCTTTAATTCGTATAATGCGTGTGTCTGAAAGTGAATGTAACACATTATTGTTAGTATTTTGGATTCACATAATCCTATAAACCCTGATTAGGGTTCATCACTTGCTAGTTTTGTGGATTTGATTCTTGTTCGGCTAGAATCAAGAAAGGTACGCATATTCTTGTTTATGTTAATTAATTATTCGTTAATCTTTTCTATACGCTTCCGCATGTGTACTTGATGTTTATTGCTTATATTTATGATTAGTCATGTATCGTATATTATATATTAAGAGTTCATAGGCATGTCTACATGTAGCATTAGCAGAATCTGTGTGGTCTAACATGGTTAAGAACTCGACCAATCGTCTATTCTATAACATGCCAAATCAAAGGAGAATGTTACCTCACTTGACAATGGTAACTCCTTTCAGTTTTTGTTAAAACAACACAACCCTTAGACAATTTCATAGTTTATATCTAGTACCAAAACTCTAATTACCTCCAATTTCAAAGGATAAAATTCCGGGTATTACAACTTGGGTTGATCTTTTCACATAATTTCATCACATTTCGTGAATTAAATTACTTGCAACATTCAGTAACTATTATTATCGTAATATTTTAATTTTCTTCTTTGACGTATAGCACATTCCCAAACTTGGATCATGGTTTCTTGAGAACTTTTGTAAAACACAATGCCCATTTTCAAAGCTAAAGTAGACGCAAATATATGTCATGAATGTTTCGCTTATTTATTTATTCATAATATAGAAAGCAACGAAGAGTACATATAAGTAAAGGAAGGATATTTTAAATAGTAATGATTTGTTACAAAGTTTTCAAAGTATTAAAAGTTCATACGATTCTTGTTACATCCAATAATTGGTAACATCAAATACTTTCTCACAATAGATACAACAATCACATATTTTGTTTCTATCAAAATACACTTTAAGAAGTCACATTTAAGTTGACACCAACCTACTCCCACAAGCATCACATGTGTTTGTTCAAGCTCACCTAGAATGGAAGAAACACAAATGAGACTCCATTGGAAAACTACACAGATCATGATCCGCACCTTCCCACATCAAACAATCTCCACCGTCCATTGCTTTTGCATCAATCCAACCCGACTATTCATTCCCTCCATCTTAAACTTGCATTATATCCTCTACCCACCCACACTACTGATATACCCAAGATCATCTCACATTACTGATCTCCCTCTCTTTAAAACTCACCAACCAAAACTCAAATATACCAAATTCTTTTGCCTTTGCGGTTTACATCATTGTGTAAAAGCTCTCCTTTACCCATTTATATCAAACACAGCAAACACAACAATTTTTCTAATATAAAGTTACTTTTATCAGTTACAGAGAGACACTCAGCATATGTACAATACAACCGCAAGTTTGACATCAGTTACTTCGACATGTTGCTGTTTCTGTCTTGAGACCGGTTTTTTCCGTGGACTAGACTACTTTCATAACGATTAAACAGGTTAGACACACGTTTTGTTTGTGAATACTCATGTCATATTATTTGAAAGTGTTGTTGCATAAAGGTTTGGAACTTGGGAACAGTGAAATGAAATTCTCTAGGTTGTAGACTTGTAAAGATCTCTAATGTAGTCATCTTAGCTTAAAATGCTTTTCAAAACATTGCGTTTGGCTTTTATTGCACATAAAAATGCGATACTAAGAGAGCAAATATAGAATGTAAAAACACTTTTTTTTTAGTTGTGACATAGATTTGGTATTGTTGAAGAAAGATTTTAACAAGTTATTATGCACTTAAAAGTCTCCTCATGGCTATAATGCTAGTGTTCAAATTTCCATTTGGTAGGCTAAATGAGATATGAAAGATGACAAATGGTTGAAAACACAAGAGATATTGAATATACATGATTAGTCCTTAATCCTTTTCAGTTTTCTCTAAAACAGATGGCAATTGAACATTTGCGTGCAAACAGAATGATTCAACAACCTCCCACAAATTAAAATGCCAGAAGTGTGATCTACTGATTTTGTACCTAAATGATATCCTTAAATACGGTTCCACTTCTCCTTCATGACCATCCTAACCTTGCTCACTCGATCACTTAAGTTTAAGTTGAATATAAATACACAACTAAATGTAACGGTTTTAGAATATGAATTCCCTTAATCCATGTTGTATGTCGAGCGAAAACCAAAACACGAAATCACCACAACTACAACAAACCGACAAGGCGACAACACAACATTCTCAAGGAATTGCTTTAACACAACCAATACAATATGTGTGGTAAATTCCAATCTCTTATAGAAGATCGCAAATTTATGCTTGCATGCATGCTACTATTCTTTGGTAGCTGCATTATGCTTCTACACCGGCGTAATGCTGCATAGATGCATGAATTCTAGTCCGGATATTAAAACATACCCGGATGGCCGGATATAGCAAGGTCATGCACCATTTGGAAAAATAGGTGTAAAACCTTGCGTCTAGACATTGTCTAGAAAGCTCAACAACCTCCTACAAATGCCAGACTTGTGATTATGGAAAAGGTATCGTATATATATGAATTCCCTGTTCTGTTTTTTCCTCGATTCACTCCCTCGAATACGATCACTTCTCCTTCATTACCATGTTAGCTTTGTGATCACGTACTCAATTAATAAGTCATTATAAGTACATGATTAAATGTAGTATTAAACTCTTTTTATTAAACCTTCTAGGTAACAAAACTTTTAAATTTGTCCAATGTTAAATACTACGTAATATGATAATCGATTATGGAGGTAATACGTCAAAATTAAATGACATGCGTCATCTTATCTATCTAATATACTTAAAGATTCAGTACCTTAATTTATTGCGAAAGTGCAAGAGTGCTATCAAACAAAAACCTAAAAAGGATTAATTAAAGCTTTGTATACTATTGGTTTACAAAATTAGGTTGCCAGGATTACCTATAATCTAAGGTCTAAATACTTTTGTCATCCCTATCCATGATGGAAAATATATTTGCTTCTCCTAATGTGCAATCATACGTTTTTGTAATCATACTCTTGCATTCATACGTATTTGTAGTATGTGTTTTCTAACTATTTGAGTTCGATTTTTTCTTCTCCTAATCGATGAAGGTATTATGATTTATATTCTTTGAAGACGTAACATCGGGCTTCATGGTGGTGATCATGTTTGTGATATGGAAAACGAACTTATTTCTGGTGGCCTTATATATATGTGCTCGTGATTAGCTCAACAGAATACATCTACTTAAACTCGGTCCTCTACAAATTCGGTCAAGGTGGATACTTGCCATTTTTTCTTTGTTATGGCGTATTGTTCATAATGTGCACATGGAACTACGTTCTGCGGCGAAATACAACTACGAGCCTAATCACAAGGTGTCACGAGCTATAAAAGACATAGTTAGGTTCTGAAAATATTAGTCACATGGGAGGACTTGCAATCTTCACTCAGAGAGCTTGCTCATGGGATACCTATCTTTAAACATTATATTGATAATGTTACCTTTAAATTTGGTTATGGTCTTTGTTTCGGTAAAGTCATTGCCGATTAGTAGGGTGACACGGAAGAGGTTCTTGTTCTGAGTCATTGCCGATTAGTAGGGTGACACCCGGTAGGAGCGAGAACTTTTGTCGAGGGTCAAAATATGATAATTTTAAGAAACTACATAAAATTGGTCCTTTGGAGGGGCAAATTACAAAAATATCCGAAAATTTTCAAAAATTTACACTACAATTTTTTTTGGGGATTCACATGACCCCGGACCCCCTATCTGCCCTTGGACACCGAAGAGGTTCTTGTCTTGAAGTCATTGCCGATGGTAGGGTGACACCAGAAGAGGTTCTTGTTCTGAAGAGTGAAGCCAAACGCGTTGTACGTGTTTATTCACTACGATTGTGGTGTTGGTGAAGAACAACAAGGCAGTATTTGCGGATGAGGATGTGGCAAAACTAAACAAAGCTTTGGAGAACGACGGTCGTGCATTTGGTGGGAGTGCATGAGATCATCTCGAGACCAGGGTCTTCAATTGGGAAAAGGTTTTTGATCGACTACACAACACAACAGAAGAAGAACTTAAGGCAAGGTTATAGCGTGTTCGAAATTCCTCATAAAAGGATGTTGAAGGTTGGAATGACTTACGAGCTTTAAGTACGATGAACAAACCTCGATTGTGTGTTGATATACGAAGTTATGAATGTGTTCCTGAAAATAGGCTACAAAATTAACCTTTTAAATGTGATTTCCAAAGACTTTCTCTATAGCTTCGTGTCTTTTATTTATAATTTTTTTTGGGAGGATTTTGGTTTGGCTTCTTGCTTGAATTTCATGCAATCAAATTGTATATGGAAAAAAAGATGTATGTACTTGTTTTTGTGGGTGTCTATTGTGAAATTTATATAACATTATTTTGACTAAAGTGTGTGATCAAAATATACTTGTGTTTTTATATACCTTGTAAGGCATAGAAGCACAAGCAACACTACTCATCGCCTTTTCAAAACTCTTACATATGCATGCAGCCATAGTAACAGTACGTATAGCTTCATCACCCATAGCACTCCTATTAACGATAGTAGGTTTGAGTGGTTTTCCATCTTCGCCTAATAAAACTGCTTTACCATCAAGCAATTGCTTTTCTAGGTTACAGATCAAGCAAGATCAACACCAGAATCCAAACTAGAACCGCATGCATACGTTTTTTCTTGTTCAGCAGTATCGACAGTAGTCGCGTTTTTCTCAGAACTAGTAACGTGTTCATCTCCAATCGTATAATATGGACATGTTTGGTAGAGCTACTTCTGTAATGAATGCTACTGATAACGTTGAAACAAATGTTACTCTAAATGTTGACGGAAGTGCACTACAACAAATATGTCATTTTACACGCTTTTTCTTCACACTATATAAAGTGTGAACTTTTTTTTAAAGATATTCACACTTAAGAGTGTGAATAATTGTTTCAAATCCTCACACTTAAAAAGTGTGAAGAATTTTTTCAAAAACAAAATCATCACACTTAAAAGTGTGAAGAATTGTTTCAAAATCAAAATCATCATACTTAAAAGTGTGAAGAATTGTTTTATAACTCTTGCACTTAAAAGTGTGAAAATATTTATAAAGCATCACACATAAAAGTGTGAAAATATTTGCTACACCCAATTGGTTCACACGCATACTAGTGTAAACTTTTATATTTTTCACACTTTAAAATGTAGCAACATGCTCTAATAAGTGTGAATATGACGCTATTTTGTTGTAGTGGTGATGAGGCCCCAAAGGTGTATGATGCTACAAATGACACTGATGTGTTGTCTAGTATTGCTGAACCATTGAATTCTACACTAACCGAAGCTTTGTCCTGGCGCGGTGTAATTATTTGTATATGAAACAACTTATCCCACATGAGTAAAATTAAATTAAATTAATTAAAAAAAAAAAAGAAGAAAAAAAGACATTTGAGACCCTTATAAACTAGAAGTTATGGTATGCTAGTATCTTTTCAACATTATTTTTAACTGAAACTGTAAAGATAATATCTACAGATTTAATATCACTACTTGTAATTATTAGTACTCCTACAGTCCTACTAATAGCTGATGGATTTACTCCATCCATAATCCTAGGGGTGTTCATGGGTTGGGTAATATCCGAAAACCGAAAACGAACCGAACCAAAAATAACGAACGAACTCGTAATAGAACCGAATTTGCCAAAACGACCGAACCGAAATAAAAGTTCGGTTTTCGGATCGGTTATGGTTTTAGCAATCCGAACCGAAAATCGAATTTAAATAAATATATATATTTTTTTATATATTTATATAAAAAAAATATATTAAAACTCTTTTATAATATATATATATAATATTTTTAAGCTTAAAAATTATTTTTTTTCAAAAAATATATATAAATAAATGAATAAATTATTAAATTTATCTAATTCGGGTTATTCGGTTCGGTTTTCGGTTATTGGGGATTCGGTTTTCGGTTGGTTTAGTCAAATTGAATTCGGTTCGGTTGGTTCTCGGTTATACTCAGAAAAAATTAACGAACAAACCGTTAACCGAGATGAACACCCTACATAATCCATACTTAGTTAGGCTCATGGTATATGGGCCTAGGTAATGTAATCAATAAATAGTTCAGCAGAAGCATGTAAAAAATTGTATAATTTTTCATCTTGGGTCCAAAAATACCATCACATACATTGAATCCAACCATATATATACTAGTTACATATATTCATTGACAACATACCAGTGACCAAAACTAATGTGGAAGCCCCCTCATCTTATGCTTCTAAAATCAGCCATGCATCTTCTACTAAAGCTAACTTTTGGTTTATTGAAGAACCGTTACATAAGGATGATGATTATGATGTGAATTTAGCTTTAGATTCAGTGCAAGAGGTGAATGACCGGATGAAAATTTTGCTTTATGGGTATTTTATTGGTAAAAGACTTGCATTTCCCGTGGTTGAATGGTTTTTGCGTAACAATTAGGGAAAATGGATTGATGCGTTATGATGAGCGAATGGTTTTTTTTTTCATGTTCTTGTCTATAAATGATGATGATGCGTTCTCGGGATGGACCTTGGATGATTCGTGAAATCCCCATCTTTATTAATAAGTGATCTCCATTGATAAGTCTTCTTAAGGAAGATTTATTTTGTGTTCCGGTATGGGTGAAGTTTCACGATGTCCATTTGGTTGCTTATACTCTGGATGATTTGAGTTTGATTGCTTTTAAAATTGCTACTCCTAATACGATGTGTTTGGAGTCATGGGGGTGTAGTAGTTATGCAAGAGCTATGTTAAAAATCAATGCATACAAAGGAAACTATTCGCATTGAATACGATTGAGAACCACCTTAGTGTAGTACTTGTTTGCTCTATGGTCATTTGAATGATGATTGTCCTAAAGCCGCTCCAAAACATGTGGTGAATGAATGGGTATATGCAAAGATACTCATTGGTGTATCTAAAAGCTATCTAATGATGGATTTACTGTTGTGAAGGGGAAAGGTGGTAATTCTAAGAAGTTCAATTCTATTCAAATGAAAAAATTTGAGTATCGACCGGTTGCTCAAGGATACCAAGACGTCTCCTACTAAAGACACCACAAAAGAGGCGCTACATCTAGACAACAAAGAAAGTTTGCGAAAGTGGCGAACACTTCAACCAACATGACGTCTACTTTTAAACAACCTACAAAAGATCATAATGTGATTAGTACTTCTAATGTGTTTGCTGCTCTTGATGAGATAGAAGATTCTACTCTGAAAAATGTTCAACCAAGTGGTAATTCCCAAGGTTGTCAAGATCGGGATCCTACCCAGGATCGTTTTTGTCTTTGCAAGATCGTGATCGTAAGATCGGATCGGGATCTTAAGATCCTACTCTAATATTATTTCTTAATAGTTTATGTAATTTTATACAAATCTACAAATTCTAATACATTATAACCACAAAATACTATGAATGTTTCATATAAATGTTGTCCTAAATTATGATTATAAAATGTTTAAAAAGATTAACATGTTGTTTTTTAAATTCTACAAACAAACAACCCATAAATTTGTAATTTTTTAGTTTGTAATCGAAAGAGTAAGATCGGATCGTATTAGAGCGTAGATCGTATGGTCAATATCGGGATTCTATAAGATCTTAAGCTTGCAAAGATCCTATGTAGGATCCGGATCGTTTTTGCTTCTGATATTCTAAAATCGTAAGATCCTAAGATCGGGATCGGGATCACAACCATGGTAATTCAATGCATATTGCTGTTTTGGATGAAGGTGCTCTTGTTATTGTAGCATCTGGTGGTGAAGCTGCTACTAATGTTGATGGAGAACACGCGAGAAACTACGAAAACATCCCTAGTTTTTCTAATGCTGCTCCTTTTACAAATAGCACACCTGACATGGTTAAAGATGGAAAAAAGGTTGGTAATCCGTTTTCTAAGGTTGAGAATTTGGTTATTTCGGATAGTGATAGTGATAATGATTAAGTTCTTGAGGACTACAATGAAAGCACAAGTTTTATGGCATTTGACGGTTCTAAAAGTGATAGTAGAGTGGGCATGGAGAGCTTATTGGAGCAATGGAATGAGGACACCTATGACCAAAACGCTTACGATGATGATGAGTTTGATGATTGTGGTCTGAGTGATGCACAATTGAAGTTTGCTAATCCATATAACATTATTCTCCGTGGTGAGCTTAGATAGGTGGTTATTTTATTTTGCATAAGTATGACACGGTATTTCTTATGCTAGTTTAGGTCTTAAGCATTGTACGTGTTTTTGGTTTGCCTTTTGGGCGGCGTGTGAGACTCTCCCACATCCGTTATACTTAATTATTTTTTAGGAGTAATAATATTTTATCGGGGATAACCCTTTTACCAAAAAAAAACAAATAATTACACCGCACTAGTACATGCCAGCTTTTGCTCGTATGAATATCTTTTGTGACCATCATTGATACCACAAGTTGGTGACTCAATGACAATAGTAACCATAATTTACCAACCAAGATTGAGAACTACATAAAAGCAACACCCAATCACTATTCTAGTCTACTAGTCTAGCACCTATTTGGCTACATCTACATACCAAAATATATAAAGAATAACTAGAAGACAAAACATTAATAAATATACTAATCTTGCATCAAGTCCCCATCATGGTCATTTTCCAACCAAATTCCCTAAATTGTCATGCGCAACTACGCATCTCCGCAATTCCACTAAAATTGTGCCACTTGTCCATTTACAAAGCCCACATTAACTTCACAATTGCGCAACCGGCGGCTACTCAACCGGTGGTTGTGCAACCGACGGCTGATTTGACTGATACTTTATTGGAAAGGTAACAAAAATCTTACTTTTTTAGATGTTCTTTGATATTATCCCTGACTTTTGACTGATACTATCTCTGACTTTTGTTTTATTTTACTATCCCTGACTTTTGACTGATACTATCAGTCAAAAGTCAGGAATCTTCGATTGAACATTCAGTGGACTGGAGGACATGTTTTATTTTACATCCTAAGGTTGTGCTCAGAACCTGCTGAAAAGGAGGATGAAGTCTTTACTTCTTAATGGTTAATTTCTTTGAAAAAGTGCTTGACAGGAGCATGAATAAAGAGGAACCACCTATGTGAATGTTGAAGTTTTGCCGCTTCAGGGAGATTTGGACTTTTGGCTCTTACAACATTTATGAATTGGATATGGACACATGGTTTATTTAGTGTCAGGAGCGTTTAAGTGTTTGAAAGCTTGTTTGTATGCTATCTTCAGGTATTCAAATGGGTTGATGGGTTCAATTCTTAGAACACCCTGATTCTCGAGTATTTGAACGTGTAATGTACTAAGGTGGGAATTCAATCTTCAAGATATTTCATTTATGCACATGTTTTGTTTTATGTTTATTTTCATGCAAAAGGAATTGTGATAAATTTGGGAGGACTGTTGGAAATTTAGTTCGATTGAGGGATATGATCATACTTGGAAATGGGGAGGTACGGAGTGTACACCCATTAAGTCCCTGATTACCCTGACTCTAATAATGGTTGGTTCAATCTTTCAGTAGGTTACTACTGCTAGTACTAATGTTACTACTGTTGGCAGAGTTACTACTGCTAGTACTAATGTTACTACTGTTGGCATAGTTACTACCGCTAGTATAATGTTACTATTGTTGGCAGAGTTACTACTGCTAGTACTGCTGGAATTAGTTTGTGCTGCTTTGACCTATTAATAGCGAGTTTCAAACTCGTAGTTCAGACCATAGTAACTTGGTCTTGTAACCACTATGGCTATAATGGAGGAACATTATGAGGAGATTAATTGAGTTAATTCTTATAATTCCATTGACTAAGAGTAAATCGATCCTATAAATAGGATACACATCTGCATGGAAATGGATACGAAGCATAAACACTTGAAAGCGAACAAGTTCTTGATTTGTTCCTATAACAAGAACACCAATTGGTCTTATCCCATAGAGTTATTCGTGTAACCCAGGCATAAGGTCGAATAGCTTCTACTGGAAAGTGATTACATGATTTCAAGTGATATCCAGTACTCATTGATTATCTACACCTAACTGGGAACACTCCGAAAAAAACCAACAATGCATCTATATTTGTAAGTGCATCTAAAAAATGCAATTGTGGTTTCTTCTCATTTTTCTCATTTTTATTTCTCATTTGATCCTTACTACAGTTATGAAATGGTAACTCAAGGTATAGAAGAAACACAAAACGAATATTTTGTTCCAACTTAGCCCAACCTTATCTCCACCTAATCTCCACGTAGCACTTGTGTTAAAATAAATTCCACGACATGTCCACAGGGCATACTGATATCATTAAACTGCATGTGTTTATTGTTTTCGAATCATGTTTGTATATCAACATATATAGACCTAAAACAAAGAGGGATGCTAGACCCACATAAGAAATCCACACAAAAAATTCACGCTTTGACGTGTCAGCCAGTGATTGTTAGATTTTACTATAGTTTATATCTCTTCTCTTTTATTAAGCCAATCATTGGCTGACATGTCAACGTGTAAATATTTTGTGTGAATTTTTTATGTAGTTCTAGTATCCCTTTAAAACAAAAACCTATTAATAGACATAAGAATTTTGCTACATCCACATAAGAATCCCACTAAAAACCCCCACTCGTTGACGTGTTAGTGGGTGATTGGTTTTTTGTTGGAAGTGGATCTTACAAAAAACCAATCATCCACGACACACGTCGAAAGTTTTAGTGGGATTCTATGTGGATGTACTAGCTCTAGACATAATTCATTTATTTTATGACAAGTGTCATACACTTTTTCTCTTACATTATTTTTCACCAATTAATTTTTCAAACGAAACAATTATATCTTTAATTTTATATTTAAGTTTTACTTGTAGACATACAATTCATTTTCCTTTAAGAATAATACATGTTGATACAAAAGTTGGGTGTTCCTTATTCGGGGCTCCGGCTCTCGTACCAATTGCTGATTGTTGCTTGAGACCTGCGCACTAAGAGACAGAAAACAGTTAGGCTACGGTGGATTGTCTCCCACGATTATCCTCCGGCGTGAGAGTAACTAATCGGTTTAGGGTTCCAGAAGAGTTAGGGTTTCTAGATCGTACCTTTAACGAGGGATGTGATTCCCTTTATATACACACGGAATCCTTGTTGGTTCCGTGTTCCTCAACCTTCGGCATATCCCGCCTAAGTCGGTTGGGGAATGATTATCTCCTTGATTAAGAGATATCCGATATCTATTCCGTAAATAGATTTGTATTTGGGCCTTCGTGGGCCTAAACGCTTATCAGTAGCCCGGTTCGTCTTTGGGCTTATCGATATTGGGCTTTGGTCGGGTTCGTGACCCGATATAGACTATCGTCATCATGTCCCCAGACTAGTATCGCGGTGAATAGCTGAATGCTAGACTAATAACCGTAGTTAATAATAAAAAGCGGCGTATCCAAGAAGTCATAAAGATATACCCGGATACATTGTATCTAGACATGGGATTAAAAATGGGCCTCGTAAGTCGGAAAAGTAACTGCAGGGCGTCCCATCAAGTGATCTCACCACGGTTAGTATTAGTGGGATCCACGTGTCACTCATCGCGTGGATGAGGAAAAATATATAACCATCCACCCTATTTCAACTGAGTTTCTCACAGTAAAAAAAAAACGTTCATCCGCCATTGCTAACAAAACTTCAAACTACAACCCAGGAAAACACTGTATTGAAAAGGTAACCGCGCGTGCGCTTTGTAAAAACAATACGATGGTCAAACAGGTTGTCGATTTCACCTCCGACCTCACGGCGATCTTCTAGAATTCACTTCGGATTACTTTATACCTCTTGATGTGCATCCGGTTGTTCCGGTCGTGAGCATCATTGCGGATTTCCGAAGGAAAAGAGGTATACACACGTTTTTTTGAATTCGCAAATCAACGTGTGCCCCTATCCCGATTTTTGTGCAATGTGCTAAATTATTACGAGCTGCACCTATCCCAATAGCACTGCATCGGTGCGACTAAAATCACCAATTTTGAGGTGAACTGCCGTTTACTGGCGGTTAACCCAACCATCCACCTATTCCGCGCCTTTATCACCACGACATGGTCACATGGGTGGGTAACCTTTGCTAAGCGCGCGGTAGATTTCGGTGTTATCTGAGAAACTAGATGGGCTTAGAAATTGGAGGGAATCATTTTTCTGGGTAGACGACACATGCTTTCCATGGCACTATGACTTTTATACGGGAGCGTTCTTAGGGATGAGTGCCCGTTGCGGATCATATGTCGCGAGATGCGGAAGCTGATAAATCGAACCGCATCCCCATTAGTTCCTATCCCGAGGAATTTTTGGTGCATATGGGCATCAGTCGTAATTATTTTGGTATCTGGGATGAGATGCCAATCTTCTTAGGCGCCAATGGCGAGGTGGGTACTCGTTCCTCGCACCCTCTTTTATAGTTAATGTAAGAGCTTTCGTCCTTTTCGCGCATTATATAACCTGTGTTATTTGTTGTCTTCTATTGCGCAGAGATGGATCTTTTCACCGTTGTGCACCTAGCGAAGCCTCTGGAGGTGAATGTAGGACACGCGTCCCGAAAGAAGGAGAGGAAGCTATACTAGCGACCCTGCATAGTCCCTACGGAGATGAACATAGGGGAACAGTACTAGCTCTCTGCCGCAGTGGAAGCGACGCCGCTTAAAGCATGCCAAGCCCAGGGTGCCCTCTCGTGGCGACCACCACCATGCAGATGGTAGCGACTATGGAAGAAGAAGAAGAGCCAGAATCTGGGTTAAAGAGCAAACGATCTCGCGGAGAGGATGGCTCAAGCTCCTCGAGGAAAAAGCGCCCTGTGATCCTCACTATGGAATCATCCACCAGTGATGTTGCGTCTTCTCACCCATCTGCTGATGTCGCTGGCCCACAGTAAGTCATGTCTTCTATTATATTATTATTATTATTATTTTTTTGGCACCAACTGTTTATATGGGAAACTGATAATGCGTTGTCCGTGTATGCAGGTTTGAACAGGTTGTGGAGTCTCCCCCAATAGTCTGTGCGATCCCGAGAACCGTACCCAGATGAAGGATGTGTTTTGGGGATGCTCCAATGGAACAACTTGTTGAAGAGTTGGTGCAGGTATCTGCGCATCAAGCCGGTTGAAGCTAAAGGCTAAAATTATTGATGAAAGCAGACCAAAGCAAAAGATCAGAAAATTGCTTTCTTTGGAAGCATGCCAGCTAGTGCTAAGTCGAGGCGGAGAGAGTGTGTACGCTCAGAAGCAAGCTGAGGAAAAAATGGCGCTGATGGGCCAACTAAGCCAAGAGCGCTCTGAGTCGTCAGGTTACAAGGCGTCATATCTCTGGGCACTAAAATATCTGGAGAAGAGCAAGGATACATTGACCGCGCAGTTGGAGGATTTTGGTACCACTTGTGGCGGTGCTCGGAACCAAGAGATGAAGCTGCGTAAGCTCAGTATGGAATATGATGAGGAACTATACCTCATCTTATATCTGTATTCTGAGGCCGAGGTGGCTCATAGGCCATGGTCTTCGTCTCGCTTGCTTAGTACCTTGGAGTCGCCAGGTGGTGAATGCTTTTGGTGGGGTTGTTCAGTCGCCTTAGAGCGCGGTAAAGCGAAAGCGTGGAAGCTTCATGAGGCAGTCTGTTGAATGTACCCGCTAAAAGGTACGGCTATAATCTGCGATCCTATGATAACACGGTTTTTGCTATGAATAGGATGAAGACCTTAGAACTTCCCATGATTCTTTGAAATGGAGCCGACCGGGATTATCCTATAACCGTTATTATGGAAGGGTTGACCTTAGCGAGCCATCGTCTGATGATGCGAAGCACAACCGGACTATTTTTGAAGCCGATGTCTCCAGCTGCAGGTGCTGTTTTTCTCGCCCGGGGACATTCTGATCCCTTTGCTTTAGAGAAAGAAATGTCTTTGAAGGAAGTATTGGAAGCATCTGCGGACTTGCTAAAAGGAATGTATTAAGGGCAAAGCAATTTTGTGCGGGCTTGGCGCAGCTCATCTTCAAGGTCCGATGGAGTACCAGTGAGTGTTGCCATTGTGTCTCCCAGACTTCGGACTTGTTGAAGAGGCTTAGCGAGTGTAGATGCTGCAAGCCAGCGTAGGGACCTCATCAACTGGGCGATCTAAGAGTATATAGAATCTTATGTTTATGAACATCCTTTGTAATAACATAGTCCTTAATAAAAATATCCTTTTGCTAAATGTGTGTTAATATTTATTGCAGCTTGTGACGTGCGTACTTATCTGTCTATCTTTGCGTAAAAGATATATTTGTCCAGTATCCAAGTTGTATACGAGCGCAAATAATATGAGAAATTCATAGTCATGTATGAAGATCATAGTATACTTAAACATAATTTTTAAGTAATAGTGTCATAATCATGTATGATGTGATACCACGCATCAGTAAATATCATCTTAAAGGACCAAGCGTGTTGATTCCTTATGTTGTTAAACGCGCACCATATGCATAGCTGCGCATCCGTCGTGGGAGGCGCACAAACTCATTCCAACGTCTTGAGAACAAGGTGTTTAGCAAGGATACGTAATCCAATATTGATGGGTTTGCAACCCTCTTACTCAACAAGTTGTTTAGTAGGTTAACTTATCCTTTTACCATCGTGGGTGTTTTTTAGTGCATGCACGCCATGTAGGCAAGAGATAAAAAATTGTTAAGACATACAGTATATGGAAATAACAAATTAAAATGTGTCACGGAGTTAGCTAGAAACCGCGACGTTTTATTGATATTTGCAAGTGTTTATAAGAAATAAATAAGACATCATACTAAGGAATAAAAATAAATACATAAATGTGTATTGGGCACTTTAGTAAAGTGCAGAGCGTCTGCTGGCTGGGCCGTAGCCATCCCTATAGGTAGCACCTCTTGAGGTTGCAGATGTTCCATGTGCGTGGTAGTTCACGACCATCCAAGCCTCGTAACTTGTACGCGCCTGTTCCTAGTGCTTCAGTAACCTCATAGGGTCCTTCCCACTTTGGTCCAAGCTTACCTGTGTCTTCTGCGTGACTCACATCATTGGCACGGTAAACGAAGTCACCTGGTCTGAATGAAACACTTCGTACCTTAGAATCGTAGTATCCCTTCATCCTTGACTTTGATTTTTTTTCACGTATAGCTGCGCATTCGCGCCTTTATTCTAGCAAGTCTAAATCGATACGTCGCTCGTCGTTATTGGTTGCCACATTGATTTCAGCAGTGCGGATAGTAGGCATTCCAATTTCTGCTGGTATGATGGCTTCTGTCCCGTAGACTAGAGAAAAGGGAGTGTCTCCCGTGCTGGTTTTGATTAAGGTGCGATGTGCCCACAAAACATGTGATAGCTCTTCCACCCACCTTCCTTTGTGCTTGTCCAGGCGTGCCTTAATCCCCTCGCCTAGGCTTCGATTTGCGCGTTCAACTAAACCGTTGGTTTGTGGGTGTTTAACTGACGCAAAGTGCTGTGTGATTTTCAACTTCTCGCACGTCCCTTGAAAGGGTTGTCGCAGAACTGCTTTCCCGTTGTCCGAGATGATTTCACCGGTAGCCCGAAGCGGCATACAATATTTTCCCGCACAAAGCGTTTTACCGTTGCCGTGATTATTACCACGCTTTTGCTTCTATCCACTTGGTGAAGTAGTCTATGGCGACTATGAGGAATTTTAATCCTCCTGCTGCAACGGGGAAAGGGCCTGCGATATCGATACCTCACTTATAGAATGGCCATGGTGCTGTAATTGGTGTTAGCTCGTGTTGTGGTTGGCGCGGACGGTCTATGGACTTGGCAATCGTTACATTTGCGTATTAGGTCAGGCGCATCGCGGTGAATGGTTGGCCAGAGTATCCTCGACCTCAAGGTCGCGTGCCACCACGGATCGTGGTCCCGAGTGCATGCCTGCATGAACCTTCGTGGATTTCGCAATACGTAATTTGCTTGTAGGGGACCAACGCAGCGAGCCATGGTTGCGGAAGGAGCGTCGGTACAATATGTTGTCTCGAAGTTCAAACCTCTGTGCAGTGTGCCGTATCCTGCGAGCTTCCTTCTGCTCTTGGGGTAACGCTCCTTTGCTTAGGAAGTCCATTATTGGTGTCATCCATGTAGGACCTTCCTCCTCTATTATCGTGGAGACTTCCATCTCTGAGATGGATTTGCTTTTCAGTGTTTCTACCAGCACTTGTTTTGACAGGTGTGCAAAGCTTGTCGATGCGATCTTTCTCAGTGCATCCGCCTTTTGATTTTCCCCTCTAGGAACTTGCTTGATGGTGAACCTATCAAAGCCTTTGATTAACGACTTGGTCTTGTCGAGATACTGAATCATATGTTCCTCTTTAACCACGTACTCGCCCAACACATGGTTGGCTACTAGCCAGGAATCCACATTTGCTTCCACGTTACGTACACCCATGCGAGCTACAATGCGTAGTCCGACGATTAGAGCTTCATATTCTGCTTCATTGTTTGTCGCTGTAAATTCAAAACGCAGCGCGTAAGTGAATTCCATCCCTTCTAGATTTGTGAGAATGAGGCCTGCTCCTGACCCATCAACGCAGGAGGATCCATCTGTAAACAAGATCCATGGGTCTTGTAGTTCCTTCATGGTTGGTGCGGGTATATCATCGGGTCGGCTTTTCGCTGATGAAGTCTGCGAGAATCTGTCCTTTGATTGCAGTACGTGGTCTGTAAGAGATGTTGTGCTCACCTAGCAATACACTCCATTTTGCGTTGTCCGATGCGTCAGCTTGGAGATGATTTGCTTGATCGGTTGGTCTGTGATCACGCGCTATCGGGTGCGCTTAGAAGTATCTGCGCGGCCGTTTGGCGCGAATACTAATGCCAGGACCAACTTTTCCATTGCGCTATAGTTCATCTCTGTTTTCTTGAGCGCTTTACTTACGAAGTACACCGGGGTTTATACTGAGTTCCTATCCGTGAGTAACACCTGCCGACTCGCTCCATGAGTTGCAGATAAGTACATGATCAACTCTTCCCCTGTCGGGGTGCTACAAGTGTAGGGAGTGTTGCCAGGTGTTGTTTAAGCTGTCGAAGGCTTCTTCCTCGCCTCCGTAGTCCAATAAAAATCTCCCTTTTTCATACACTTCTTGAGTGTTTTGAAGAGAGGTAAAGACTTGTCTGCTGACTTAGACAGGAATCTATTAAGACCGGCTAGCTTTCCATTGAGAGATTGGACCTCCTTCAATGTGCGCGGTGAAGGAAGTTCGATGACGCCTTGGTCTTTTCTCGACATGGTTTTATGCCATCAGTTCTATTAGGTATCCGAGAAACATGCCTTCGGCCGAAGGTACATTTTTAGGGATTCAGCTTCATGTTGATCTCTCGTAGAGTTTTGAACGTTTCCTCAATATCGCGCACTAACTCATCTTCAGTATGGCTCTTTATGACCAGGTCATCAACATAGACCTCTAGGTTGTGGCCCACCTGTTTTTCAAAAGCATTATCTACTAACCGTTGATAGGTGGCGCCTGCATTCTTCAAGCCGAAGGGCATTTTTGTGTAACAGTAGACACCTTGGCTTGTGTGAAAGGCCGTTTTTCCTCGTCCTCCTGAGCCATCTTGATTTGATGATATCCTTTGTATGCATCGAGGAAACACTTTAATGGATATCCGCACAAAGACTCTATTTTCCAGTCTATCTCTGGTAATGGGTAGCAGTCTTGTGGACATGCTTTATTGAGGTCTGTGAAGTCCACGCACATTCGCCAGCCACCGTCGCTTTTTGACCATTACCGGGTAGAAAGCCAGTCATGGTAGTAGACTTCACGCATAATCCCGCATCCACAAGCTTGTGTACTTCGCGGGAAGTATTGCGCTTGCTCTGGGGCTTGGCGCGCTTTTCTGGCGTATTGGTGAGTATCCTTGTCGGATTCTCAGCTTATGTTCTGTGATTGAACGTGGTACCCCGGTCATGTGTTTTGGCTCCCATGCAAAAATGTCTAAGTTCTTTTGTAAGAGTGCACACACAGCTGCTTTGCCGTTGTCCCAAAGCGACCCTCCGATGGATATTTCCTGTTCCGGGTATTCGGGGTGAATTGCAACCTTCATATTTGGGACTTTGGTTGTGCGCTGTTCTGGTATCAGTGCCGTTTCGCATGTAATCGTGTTACATTCTCTATGCGTTATAGTGGCATTGTGAAGAGTAACAATACCACCTTCCACTGGGAATTTAAGCATCTCGTGCGCTGTAGACGGCACTGCGCACATAGCTGATATCCCTGGTCTTCCGATAATGCCGTTGTATGGCGAGGGAGATTTGATCACCATGAATTCCATCCAGGCCGTTGCGGAGTGTTCTTCATTTCCAATGCTAACTAGTAGTCGTATTTGCCCCATAGGCCATATCTTTTCACCCGTAAAACCGGTTAGCCCGTTCGACCGGGGCTTAACCGACTGCAGTATTTCGGCCACGCCGAGTCGCTTGAAGCAGTGCTCATACATGATGTCCGCCGATGCTCCACCATCAACGCACATACGGTGGATGTCGTAACCCCCCGCACTAATCTCAATGGTAAGTGGCTCTACTACTGCGTTGTCCGCAGTTAAGGTGGGGAAGGAGATTTTACTTCCTCGGGAAAATTCTGGCTGACCTTCGTCTAGTGACCGCCGCCATGATTGTATCATGTAGATGGTGTCGGCTTTGTCCTTGGGTGTCTCCTTCTTGTTTCCACTCTTCTGTTTATCCTTTCCCTCCTTGATATTTTTGACCAAATGGTCCAATCCGCCTCTTTAACCATTTTCTCAATGAGCTGGCGCAGTTGGACACATTCATTAGTAGTGTGGCCCTTCTATGAGTTGTAGTCACAGTATCCATTCCCGGTGCGCCGATCCTATGGAGTGCGCATTTGCGGCGGTCTTGGAAAGTCCGCACCTTCTGTTGCGAGTATTTCCTTAGGAATCTTGGTCAGCGGGGTGTATCTATCATTATCTCTTCCGCTCCCCTGACTGCGATAGCTCCTGTTGCGGTTGCTACCCCGGTCGGTGGATTGTTTCCCAGGTTGTTCCTGTGACCGATAGTTCGAGTAGTTTCTTTTGCAATCCGCCGCTGCGGCTTCTCCTTGGACGAAGGACCGAGAGCGTTTCATGAGTTCATCAAAGGTTTCGGGAATTTTGTCGTTCAACCTCTTGATGAGTTCTGGGTTATTTATCCCATTCATGAAACCAAAGATCTTTAGCACTTCAGGGCATGCTTTAACTTGCATGCATTCATCTTTGAAGCGTTCCATGAATGCGCTTGTAGATTCTCCATGGCGCTGCTTTACCCTGGCAAGTTCGACAGGATTTTTAGCGCACTTCTTCCGCTGAGTAAAGTTTAGGCGAAACGCCTTTCTTAATTCCTCAAAGCCATTGATGCTTCTGCGTGGAAGCTTGCCAACCGGTTCGCGCGTCCCACCCGCGTAGAGTTGAACATGTGGCACCATACTGTGTGGCCGGTTTTCAATTGTAGCGGCTGATTCAAAAATTTTGAGGTGATCATCGGGATCACCCGCCGTCATAGGTTTTACGTTGGCGGGCATGCGCCTCCTTTTGTTCTCTCGAGAAGTCAGCGATGCGTCGAGTGAACGCGTCCACCTTTTGACGGCGCCACGGGAGAGATATATCTTCATCCTCCTGGTCATTATATCTATTTCTGGACTTCTAGTGTCCAGTCTCGCTATCCTCGTTGTCCGAGGAATTTCCAGAGGATGAATTTTCCCTCCTTCGGCGCTTGCGCCGACTGTCCTCAGAGTTTGTACTCGAAGGGCTTTCACTTGGGGAATATCGTCGCCCAAGTCTGTCCTGTATTCTGCGGCTACCAAGTCTGGTGTGGACACTGGTACGCCGTTCATCCTCCTCACTTCCTTCCAGGTGATGTGAATTGGACGTCTCATCCTCCTCAACTCTCTTCCCAATTCTGTTAAACACAAGGGGTCTGCGGTTGTCTCTATCGCGCCTCTCCTTCTGACGGTGCGGTGGTGAGGTTTCGTATTCCGAGTCAAAGCTGAGTCGGGTTTGTAAGCTTCGACTCGACCTCTTTCTAGCTTCCTCTTACATGAGAGCTGTCAAGGTTTCGTAATTTTGGGATACGAAATCCCTTGGTGTTAATTCCGGTGCGACCCCTTCTAGAGCGAGAGCATTCGCTTCTACCGTTGTGTCCTTGTTTTTATCCGGTGCATCTGGTGCTTTTGTCAAGTCAGTCTCTAGCACCGACTGAAGGGGAGTGGTAAGAACAGTGCGCAGGATCCATGTCTTTGGTGTGTTTGTAGTGACACAGGTTGTCCCCGAGCGTGGTTCCACCGTAGGGAAGACCAGGTCTTGGCCTAATCCCTTGTTTTTGGCGATCTGGTTGTCCCAGGAGTCTGCTTGGAAACTGAACGGATGTGCGGCTTCTTTCCGGTAAGATCTGTTTGCGATCGCTGATTTCCATGCTTCGTCATTCTAGTCTTAGTTCTTAGTGAATGGTCCCACGGATGGCGCCACTTGTTGATACAAAAGTTGGGCGTTCCTTATTCGGGGCTCCGGCTCTCGTACCAATTGCTGATTGTTGCTTGAGACCTGCGCACTAAGAGACAGAAAACACCGTTAGGCTTACCGTGGGATTGTCTCCCACGATTATCCTCCGGCGTGAGAGTAAGTAATCGGTTTAGGGTTCCAGAAGAGTTAGGGTTTCTAGATTGTACCTTTAACGAGGGATGTGATTCCCTTTATATACACACGGAATCCTTGTTGGTTCCGTGTTCCTCAACCTTCGGCGTATCCCGCCTAAGTCGGTTGGGGAATGATTATCTCCTTGATTAAGAGATATCCGATATCTATTCCGTAAATAGATTTGTATTTGGGCCTTCGTGGGCCTAAACGCTTATCAGCGTAGCCCAGTTCATGCTGGGCTTATCAGTATTGGGCTTTGGTCGGGTTCGTGACCCAGATATAGACTATACGTCATCAATACAAGATGTTAGTTTTTGTCTTTGATTACAAAGTTAGTTCGTGTAATCTTATTTCCTTTTCTTTCAATATCAAACATTGATATTTATTTAATTTGATTTCATGATCTTCTTTCAATGTTCTTGGCGACCATTTTTTGTACAGAAAATCCAAAAAGGCAAAAACCCATACGAGCAACAATTTTATGTGCAAAATACTCCAAATCTTTGCATATATCGATTTATACATAAAAAGATCCTAGACAATTTTGTATATCAAACCTCCACGTTGGATTTTAAGGGGGAGATATGGACCTCAAAATAAGTGAAGAGAAGATCTAGATTAGGAGTGACTAATTTGGAGATTTGGGAATAGTTGGTGGAGACAGTGGTGTGGAAGAACAGCAGCGACGGTGGGACTTCGGGTAAGTATTTATTACTCCTTTCATACTAAATTAATAGTCCACTTATTTTTTAGGGATGTCGCAATTTAAATGTTCACTATTAAAAATATATAGAGAAGTTTGATCAAGTTTACTATATTGTTTTTAATTAAAAATATTACAAACTTTAAAAAAGACATTAATTAATTAGTTAAATGAAAAACTATTATTCAACGAAAAGTAACAGAAAAAATCAGTAATAATTATGTTTTTTTAACTGTGTTTTTTGTCGAAAGACAATTATTTAAGACGAAAAGAATAGTTAGAACGACAATATTGAGAAGATGATGGTGGTGTTAAATGACACTGGTAATTGGTGAATAGTGGGGGTGATGGGAGAGAAGCAGACTACCCATATAGAGCAAAAGCTTTGCTATTGAGAAAAACATATAACGTATTTTCTTATAAATGTATTTATTTGAAAAGAAAAAAAAAAGTGTATACTAGACAAATAAATCCACGTAAGATAATAAATATTAGTATAGTGACTTAATCATACATTTTTTGAAGTTCATTGATTTGAATAAACAAAAAATTAGTATGGTGACTAAAATAATATCTTAAAATAGTACAATGACTCTAGAGTAAATATCCTTAAAAGAAAGTTAGGGGGTGATGTTTTTTATGGACGGGGAAAAATATTTACTCACTTACTTCTATTTAATTATCCTCATTTAATATTTATAAGAGTAAATATCCTTCTCCGTCCATCAAAAGCATCACCCCCTAACTTTCTTTCATAATTCCATCTATCATTTACTATCTAGCAACTCTTGCTTTTACTTTCTTCATAAATCCATCTACCAATTTATCCTCATTTAATACTTATACGTTTGGTTTTGTTTTTAGTGAGGTGCAAAAGAGGGTGGTGCCCTTGGTTTGTTGGTAGGCAGCCATTTGTATTTTGGTGAGGCGCACAAGAAGGGGGTGCGCTCGGTTACTATAAATGTGCTTGGTTTTGTTTCTAGGCTCCAATTTGGTCTGTTAGTGAAGCACACTAGAGGTACATAAGAGTTTAGTATGCGCCTAGACATTTTATATTGAAAAACAGAAGCGCGTCTTGTAAAAATCTGTAAATGCACCTAGCTTAATAAGTTGAGATGTGCCAGATGTCTTGCATCTAAAAGATAGTCAAACAAAAAAGTTCATTTTGGTAATACAAATGTGCACGGACCTACTTCGTGTCCAAATTATCAAAGATTTTAGTAGAAGGGACATGTCTATAGTACATTTATTTTTTTCTCCTACAATTTGCCATATATAATTTTAAAAGGTTAAATGAAACATTTTATATAACTTGTGAAGAATAATATTTTAATATGGCTTCGTCAGTAAAATGGTAATGAGCCGTCTTCTCTCTCAAAACATATACATCAAAGCTCAACCCCAACTCTGAATTTCACACATTAAATAATTAATTTTTGAGCATATAGAAAGTATATTATCAATCATAAACACCCAAAAAGGAGGAAAAATAATAATACGGGACCATTTGGCTGGTGAGGACGGCGCGAGGCACGAAAACAGCACCTATAGTGTCCCTTGTCACACCGGCTGAAAACACTAGCTCTTTGACTAGATGGCAAGGCAAGTGAGTGAGTCACCTTATGCCCCTAGTCACACGCGAGTGCGTTGCCGTCGCTACCGAGTCACGCACGAGTCCCCCATATCGAGAAGCTTTAAGGTGAACGACTCACCTAGGTGAGTTTGCAAAAAAAAACCGGGCCCACTATGACTTTTTTACCATTACTTATTTTAAAAATAATAATAATAAATAAATAAATAAATAAAACCCCTCCACACTACCCCCTTTTTTCTTTATAAATACCTCAAAACTTCACAATTTGTATACAGATTTTGTCATGTTTCATTCAAACAACATATATCTCATTCCTTTTATTTTTCAAATGAATTCCGATATGATTATGTTCACCGACTCAGAAGAAGAACAAGAAATTGAAAGTCGGAACTTGACTTTTATTGCAAGAGCGGTTTCGTTTATTTGTCTCGTAATATTTACTTTTAGTTTTTACCGTAATCTTTTTAACTTCTGAAGTCTGTGTAATGTTTTAATTTATAAATAAAAGTTTTCTGTTTCGTACGTTTACGTTTTTATATTTATATGTTTACGTTTACGTTTTTATATTTATATGTTTACGTTTACGTTTTTAATTTCATAATTATTAAAAAAAAATGAGAGTTAAGGTGACCATAAAGGTAAGAGCACAAGGTATCGTAGATACCAATAACACGTTATTGGTATGTCACCTCAACGCCACATCATACACCTCCCAATAACACACCAATAACTAAAATATCCTCCCTCATAACACGCCACTAAAATGTTATTGAGTCCCACAAAATAACCCACTAAAAATACTCACTCACTTACAATTTAAAAAATAATAATAAATAAAAAATAAAAAATAAATCACAATGGCGTGAGCCATTAAAATGACTTGAGAATTCTCCCCACAGAATGGGTATTAAACGAGGGTAGTTACACCTTCGCTTAAGAGTCAAACACTAACAAGCCACAATCGGTACTAACAAGCAGTAACATCAAAAGCAAATCTTAAACCATATAAAAACAATTCAGATCTTGAAAAACATCCAAAAACTAGATACTTCCAATTTGGCAAAATATAAAAACCAAAACCTGAAAAAATTAATCGGTTAAGAATTGAAGTTAAAGCTAAGCTCGCAAAAACATCTACAAATCTCACCGTTATCAAAACATCATTCAACACACAAAATCTAAACTAATAGTCCAATCTAGCTAAATTTTGGGATAAAAAGTCAATCCAAACATAAAATAAACAAAATCAACTCATAAAAAACCAATCAAATCTTACATATACCAAACACAAAACCAACCAACAACTAGTAAATGAATATAGGTAACAACATTAACCAAAAAAACAAAACAAATAAGTACAGATTGATACTCATTAAACTTAGTGGTAAACAGAGGCCGAACTTAAAAGTTGTTGGTGAAGAGGCCAATTTGAAAAGTTTTTTTTTTAGTACACCGAAACTTTTTGTATTATAAATGACTAACACAATATATAAAAAATGGGGACAATTCCATATTTACCTAACTTAAACATGATAATGACATATTTACCCAAATCATGCTTTAAATGAATTGTATATCATGCATTCAAAAGTTGTATTTTGGGTAAATATGACATTTTCATGTTTAGACTGTGTGAATATGGAGTTATCCCTTAAAAAAATATATAAAATGTACATAAAATCAAAAATTCGAAGGGAGCCACAACCTCATTCCCTTCAAAGTTCCCCTGGTGGTAAAAGCTTATGATGTTATCTATGAAACAATCAGCCTAAACATAAAATCTAGTTTTTTTCTTCTACAAACAGTCCTAAGAATAATTTTCATCAAACATCTCGTCAATAAATTTTAAAGCACGTGTGCGTTTAGCATCTATGATTTTTGTATACATGTCAAGAACACGCATACTTGAAAAAACATAGATTGGCTAAATGCACACATACTTTAAATTTAGCTATGTTGTGTATTCTTGACACATACTTCAGAAGCTTGAAACTTTGAATGAATTGAGATAGGTAGGGTATGGATGAAAGTTTGCGAAAATAAGCTATCCAAAAAGCTAGTTGAAAAGAACCTAAGCGAAAGATTTAAGTAATTACTCTTGTTTTGAAAAGAAAAACTTTTGTAATAAGCAAATGAAAAGGTTTTGGTGATGGTTTTGGTGAGTGGGGTGGGGTTAGTTTGTTTATATATGATAAAAGGTGTGGTGTGATTGGTGGAGAGGTGGTGTTGCGGCTCGCAAATGTGGGACGTTGATTCTCAAAGGGTAGGATTGGACGGTGGGGATTGGAAAGGTTGTGTGTGATGCGGATTGCCAATGTGGCACCTCCAACCGGGCATTTATTTATTGGTTCCCAAACTGGTTTGGACCAAACTGGTTCTAACTCGAACCAGGCAAACATGAATGCGTCTTCTTTTTGTATGTGGCCTTCTCGCCCTCGATACACCTTGCACTTGAGCTTAGCATTGTACTTGGAAACCAAACACAACAAATTGACAAAAGGCTGAGAAAACAATATCAATAGAAACATAATAAGCAAACATACAAAGCACAATAATTGGATGTTACCGGTATATAATTCTCCTCAATATACCTATGTACACACAAGCTCAATTGTCTACACAGCATGCAACTTGTTTACAAACAACTCGTATATTAGACTATCCAAAAGAACACTAGTCGAACAATATTATTGAATGGAGACCAAAAACTATTCATGAAAATACAAAATCATTGTTTATTATAGTAGCCACTCTGGTTTGGAGGGTAAGTAGGATTGGGAGCTGTATAAGGAGGCCTCGGGTACGAACCAGGTTGCTGACCCTGTGCATTGTAGTATGATCCCTGCCAGCCAGGATAAGCAGGTTGACCATACTCTTACCCGCCAGCAGGTGGTGGTTGTTGACCCTGCTGAGGCGGGTACGGGGACCCACCATGGTAAGGCTGTTGTGGTTGATGCTGCTGTGGTGGCTGATGCTGCTGTGGATGATTGTAGGGTGGATATCCTGATGCGGCAGCAGGTGGGGGTTGGGCATATGTTGGCGGGGGTGGCTGTTGATGGTGGTAATAAGGTGGTGTTTGAGGGCGGGGTTGGTTGGGGGGTTCGGGTTGGGAAGATGTTCTTTGAGGCGGTGTGGATGAAGGGTAATTGTAAGAGTTTGAATTTTTATTATCCTGGAAACCGAGACCTGACATTTGTCGTTGGACATCTTCGATCATTTCTTGGCATTGTATGCTTCGTGTCATGACAAAGTCACTGCATTGCTGCTTTACACTCGTGATTGCATCTTGTTGGATAAAGTAATACAATGAATTCAATTGTTCACAATATGTAAAACGCAACAAGATTTCGACTAACGCATACCTGAAGGGTAAATATAAACTTGAGTCCTTCATTGATGTTCTCTTTAATTTCTCGATACTTGGCTATAGCAGCTTCAATCTGCTTATAGCACTTGTCACAAGCAGCTGCAGAAAAAGATGTACAATAACACAAGATGTTATTCACAGAAAGTCCTTCAATCAATCAGGAGAACTAGCACTTTCTTCAATTTGTAGTATTAACAATATATTGGAAAAGTGTGTGATATTATATGAATTGTTTGTAACATGCAACAGTTTAGTCAAGTACCCAAGTGTATCATCGATTTGGGATCTTCTTGATCTTCATATCAATATGTTGTTCATTTTGTCAAGAAAAATTATTCGAAAAAAGGGACAAAATTAAAAGTAGTTAATTTGAAATAATTGAATATCAATGCCGGGAACAATTTACATATGAAGTAATAATAGTGCGAAAACAATTAGCTAATGTGTTCTCCAACCAAGAGTTTGTGCGTTAAGTACTCCCATGAGGGACAAGTGTGTTCGAGATGCTAAGGGTGCGTTTAGTATATCTTGATGCGTGGTCTAATGTGAAATCAAAATGTTAAGTAATTGAGGTTTGAACCATCTAAACTGTACAGTAGAAAGTGTTTCCATAACGCTGAAGTATTTCACAACTTCATTGCAAAACTTATGTGTTTGTATAAAATGAGCAATAGGTAGTAAGAGATTATTTATTTCCACCTAAGTTGTAATTTGGTTTTGAATTTAATTTTATATTGTAACCATGTGAAGTAGTGAGATGTTGACAACACTCTTGACATTGAAAACACTATAAGAGGTCGCCATTAAACACGCATTTAAGTTGACACCAACCTACTCCCACAAGAAGCATCACATGTGTTTGTTCAAGCTCAGTTGGAATGGAAGAAACACAAATGAGACTCCGTTAGGCCAATGCTAATAGCTACCACAAATATTGTAGTCACCCTCTGCCACATCAGTGCCACATCAGCTTTTTTTCTTCAAGACTATACCCAACCATAACTTGCTAATGGTGACCATATTTATTTTATTGCTTTGTTTAATGCAACAGTGGTATCCTATGTTCAAAAATCATCACATTTACTCGGTTGGGTATCCAACCATAACATATGAAAAGTTGGCTATTTTATCGGTAGCATTCGGTTGGGCTAATGGGCATAACTCGATCACGTACTCGGTTGGGGGCAACCAACTAAGCAACCATCCTTCTATTAGCATTGGCCTTAGAAAACCACACGGATCATGTTCCGCACCTTCCCACATCAAACAATCTCCACTGTCCATTACTTTTGCATCAATCCAAACCCACCTATTCACTCCCTCCATCTTAAACTTGCATTTAAATCCTCTACCCACCCACATTACTGATAAACTCACCAACCAAAAGTCAAATATACCAAATTCGTTTGCCTTTGCGGTTTACCCCATTGTGTAAAAGCTCTCTTTTACCCCATTATATCAGACACATTAAAACACACCAAACACAACAATTTTTCTAATACAAGGTTATTTTCATCAGTTACCGAGACCCTGAGCATATGTACGATACAACTGCAAGTTTGACATTAGTTACTTCCACATGTTGTTGTTTCTGTCTTGAGAACGGTGTTTTCCGTGGACTAGACTACTTTCATAATGATTACAGAGGTTAGACACTCGTTTTGTTTGTGAATACTCATGTCATATTATTTGAGAGTATTGCTGCATAAAGGTTTGGAACTTGGGAACAGTGAAATAAAATTCTGTAGTTTGTGTTTTCCAAACTAAAATGACATTTTTTTTTATTTTGAATAAAACCAACGGTATGGTTTGACGTCAAAATGTTCTCCATCATGGACTTAATAAGTTAGCTAAATATACCTTCTATTTAAGGAATAGGAAGTTGTATATGTCTTGGCTTTGGGCTAACCCAAAACTCTTTTAAAATTTTTGCAACCCAGATGAGCTAGATGAGCTGCTTTAGTAATCTAACGGATAATAAGTTAAAAGCACATTTTCAAAACAAAATGGCACTGAGTCTTGTGTTTTGGTGTACCGGATTTTTTCCCAACTTAAAGTCAAAGTCCCGTTCTTGAAACCGTATCTTTAACCGGTACCGGTATCGGTTCCGGTACAACGGTACTAATACAGGTACAGTACTGTCTATATTTTAAGACAAATTCTGAATAAGATAAGTATACCTCTAATCAAAAAGTATATCTAGTCCTCTGTTTGTTAGCATGCATCCATAATAGTCAGACCATACAAAAGACACATTTTGAGCCTCCTTATTTGAATAATCATAGCATCTATATTTGAATGATTTTGTGCAGTCATTTTATTATGTTTGATACTATGTTTCTCAAAAAGTCCTTCTTGAGTGTTATGAATGGTTTATGTGGCATAAAGCCATAAACTCCATATTTGACTGTACCATGCAATTACAGTCTACATGTATAGACAACCAACATATACGTGAATGCCCTTATGATCAAATAGCCAGTACACTATTCCTTTTTACATATAATGAGTGCCTTAAGTTAGTAAGTTACCATACCAGGTTCTTAATCTCTAGTGTACCATAATGGCCTAACTGATATACAGGTTCATGAATCTGTATTAGTTTCATAGCCTAGATGATTTTAGTTGTAACAAAAGGTTTTGGGAGGGTTTTATATGTGGGCGTTTTGTTTACAAAGGTTCTAGTATGCATGAAAATCTGAATAAGAGTATTTGGATCATGGGTTTTTTAAAAAGCCAAAGTTTTGTATTCCGTCAACCCATTTGAATACAGAATTCGTAGTACCGGTACCGTACCGGGTATTAAAAACCGGTTCCAGTATAGGTCGGTATCGGTACGGTTCTCGTACCGTTTTTCCGGTGCTGCTGCTCATCCCTAGAGTCTTGTAAAGTAGTACTAGAAAGAGGGTCATTTAAAAAGTAACCTAGTTTAATCTGATTTCTATTTTGGGCAATAAAACCATATCATGTTATAACAAGTTTTAAGGAAGTTAACAACGGTCATAATTTATTTAACACGGTCATAATTACCGAGGCACTATCTTTTTGATCAAACTACCTTAAATCACATTTTGATAAAGTTTGAGAAATTTATCATGCAATATCCCTTTTTAAGGAAAATTAACTTCAATCCTTTTTTAACAGTGGCGTAAAATCAAACTACAACAACAAGCCTTTTCATCCTAAAATAGTTGGACTGGCTTTAAAACCTTCTTACTACGATCTTAAATTACACAATCTAGCTTTCAACAATTTACATCGCAGATGGAAAACTTACCAAAATCATAATGCAAAAGCTTGACTAGCTTGCGTTGACTCAATCGCTGAATTGTGGGATCCCCGCCTGCAAAACAGCCAAAACATGTTAATGTTACGTACGACTATCATATCCAAAACCAGGGTCAGCTTAAAAGTTGATGGATTTTTAAAATAATGTTTCAATTTAAACAAATAATAAAAAGAGTCTTGCATAATAAAGTGGCGACAATATATTTTTTTTCTTAGGGTCGTTTTCAGGGTAAATTTTGGGATTGGTAAACATGCAAAGCATTTTAAAGGTTATTCTTAGTGCCGCAGATATCTTTTATTTATGGCTGTGTTTGGCAGCGGGCTTATGAGGGGTTTATGGGGCTTGGGCTTCTAAAATAAGTCGGCTTATAAAATAAGTCTCGTTTGTCATGCGGGCTTATGAAATCATAAGCCCCTGAAGGGGCTTAAAACTTTAGCCCCAAAAAAGGGGCTAAAAACTTTAGCCCGGGGCTTATGAACCATAAATTACATATTTACCCATAAAAATATCTAACATATACCATAAAACTCATTTAATTATATCTTTTTTAGTAATTTTGCAATAATAAGCCCCAGCCCCAGCCCATTTGCCAAACAAGTTTATAAAAATACAAATTTCAACTTCGGCTTATAATAAAAGCCCTAGCCCCAGCCCAAGCCCCAGCCCCAGCCCATTGCGCCAAACATACCCATAGACACAAGAGGATAGTTAGTTATCTTCACACACTTCATACAAGTCTTTCTTTTTTAGGTTACCGTGATTTCCGACCTTTTGGCCGACTAATCCACGGGGTTTGAACCCACCGCCACACAGACTCAAACCAGGTAAAGCCCTCCCTTTTTCAGGAGGTTGGCGTGGCCACTTAAAGTTGTTTGCACCTAGCAAGAATTGAACATGAGACCTCACACATTTTAAAGTTGTTAGTGTGACAGATAAGCAAGTATCGGGTGGGAAAATGAGCGAATTTTTCAGAAAGGGGAAGCTCTTTTTTTATGTAATATTTTTGCAGCTTGGGCTTTCGGGAATGGTTAATATTTCGAAAGTTGCTCTGAATGAATGGATGAGCAATTATGAATTAGTGGCATATATGCATGATCAGTAGCTACACTTATCTTTTTAGGATGTAGGTACATGCTTTCACTAATCTAGAATTGTGCTTTAAAAGCCAACAAAAGATAAAGAAAAAAAAGGGAAACTAGCATGTTTCAACTTTCTACATGGAAAACAATTGCCTGCGATGCTTCACAGGCCAATCTTTTAGACACTTCACTTGAGCATTCACAATCTCACCAATCAAGTCTTTAAAAAATAAAAATCATATGCTATATATCTAACACCAGACCTGGAACTTGATAACAGTACTCTGTGACCTCTTATTCACATCTGCGTTATGATGCGTATCACTTCATCTTCCTCATCGCGTAAGCCTCCTTTTGAGTTGGAATCTGCAGTCAAGGTCCAACTAGGACCTAGCCATCAAGCTGACATTCCTGAAAAAGTAACATTGCGCGAGTATACTCAAGGTTTTGATAAGGTACGTAACTTTTTACATTAGAGAGCGATCCTAATTATGAGTTATAAAAAAGTGATTTTCTTTTTCTTCTTGCTGCAGATAGATGAAACAAGAACTTGTACTCTATTCCCTAAAGGAGAGTGCAGAAAAGGCGCAATATGCCCTTTTTGGCATGGGATGTCTGCTGAAGAACGGTATGTTATATTATTAGTTTGTCTTTTTATATCGAATTATATGAATGGGAAAGAATTCTAGAATTAGGATAATATTTGAAAATGATTATTCGCTCTGCCATTGTGACTGTTTACATGGTGACTTAAATTGCGGGCCAACTTAGTGGACAGATTATTCGCTCAGCAGATAGCTCCTCATATAGCCTTGTTATTACTCCCTTTGTCGTCTGTTTTATTGTCGATTATCACTCACAAGGGGAGAATTACTTTTCCTAGTTTTAAATCGATAACATATTCGAAATTGATTCGCTATTTTGACTTGTATTGTTTTAATTGCATATGTGGGTGATTCATGATTTATGATCAAGAAGGAACTCCTTTCGTATGGTTCTGGGTTAATGGGACAGTGAATTGAAGTTTGTTGGGCTATGGGTCTTTGCTGCTATGAATGTTGTGACTATACAGTCATCAACACAATCAACATACAAAATGCTTAAAAAGAAAAAAGACCAGTCACCTGCATCTCACTGTATCTTTTCTTTATTGATTGATGTTATGTTTATACGTAAATGATACCCGGCCACTATTTGAAGTATATATTGATAATGTTATTTTTTTGAACTTGAAGTTTGAAGTCTGGGATAGGGAGATCAATTGGGGAAGGAAAGCACAAGAATCATAAGCAGCAAGTGCAGGATGATCTTTCTACTGGTGGTGCCACTTATGCTATACCTGCTGTGAAACTCAACTCCAACCTCTGAACTTCCGGGAAAAGTAAAGAATTAACTTTGGAAAGTCGATTTAAGCACCCAAGTCTTGCATAGGGAATATTTACAGCTTAATCAAAGGAGTCTATTAATTATTCACTAGTAATCTTTACTGTTTTAGAATCGTTGTACCTTGAAATATTGACCTTAATACTTGACTTTACTGTTTTCATAGAGTTGTGATGTTGCTTGGTTCTAAAACTACTCTTCCGTGATTAGCCAAATCTGTTTTCATTATGTATGACTGGATTTACATGTTGTTTGGTTGGTAACTAGGTGTAAAAGAATAAAAGGATAATTTGGTAAAATATTTACAGAAAATTAAACATTGAGATGGAATGGTTAAACCCATCTTAATGTATATTAGTGACATAAACTCACAAATGAAGCAATGACATGCAGACTGCTGACTCGGTACTGTTTAGATTGGATCTATAACTGATCGCCTTATTCACCTGCAAACTATCATTCTCGCTAATGTGAAAAGCTGAGTCGACAATGCCAGAATAAACAAAACCACTGGTGCCACCAGCTAACCTGATGAACGAGACTAAGAGCTATTGAACTTCGCAGCAATCACATGATCATACATAAGTACCCCAAGTGCACACCAAATCATAGATTCACAATTCACTAACTTATGTCTGCAAGGAGCCATAGAGTCACAATTTACTAATTTCATAACATCAAAAAGGATACGCACATAGATACCTCAAAAGTTGTTTTACAAGGCTGATGACACATACTGCAACAGAGATGTCATTGTCGGCAGCAAGATCCAGCATTCTTTTATAAAATCTCTTAGCAAATAGTCCAACAGATGGCACATTGTCATCCACGACATGGAAGTATAAAACTTTACTATTAACTTATAACTTGAGACACTCCCTTACCTTTACGCCAAAACTCTGTATATAAACCATGACTTCAAATATCTCACTTGGATTATTATGGTTCGGTTTATAAACAAAAACCATAGCAGAACCTGCTTTTCTCATTATCTAAAACTGAACTGTTGGTTAATGTTCCGGTTTGGTCGGGATTCCATGTTGATAATTTGGACTTACAAGACTATTTATGACTACTTATTGGAGCTGTTAGAAACCAGCATACAACAAGCGTAGACTTCACAACTCAACAACCATGGATTCACATTCAGTGTTGTTTGCTTAATTTTTCTTATAAGCATCACAGTTGCAGAATTGTATAGATAGTAGAGTCCCGACATAAACTGTAGCATGTTTCTCGCATGTACCTGAAATCTGAACCATGTAAACCATGCCACACATACTCAACCATATTTTTGAAAAGTCATGTTTATTGATCACATCGAATTTTCTTGCATCATAACAATGAGAACCAAAAAAAAAAAAAGGATTAAACCAATGACCCTTTTTGTGAGATGAGTTGATATATATATATCAGAACAAAAATTTGTCTTCAAAGAAATGTGTTATAACAGCAAAAGTTTTTATTCATCCCTCATTGCACGATGATCCTTGACAATATTAATAGTTTATCAAGTCAGTTACACACATGAAAACATGGAATTCAATCAGTAAAACTTGACTTATAAAGTCAAACAAGTTCAAGTTTATATTTTTGACTTTTGAGGTCAAACAGGTTACCATCTTTGAAATTTGAGGCCACCCCGAATGCGTGGATTTGGATCAAATGAAATAAACACGATAAAGATGATTGAATATCCTGCATAAAATGTAAAATTTACTTGCCTCTTCTGGGACTTCTAGAGTCCTTTCCTTAGTGTGAAACGGTATACTAGGGCGATGTATTAATTGAGACAGTTGTTCAAGAAGCAGGTTCCTGAAAAAAATTAATTGTTCAGTAAAACAGCGGGAAAAAAAGAGAAGATGAACTGAATCCAACTGTCTAAACATGAACATACATCGTTTACTCGTTGATTATTCACATCATATACCTAGTGCACTAAAAAACCATTGACTTATAAGAGTTTGACAGAAAACCATTTACCACAAACTAGTAGTGCACTAGATAACCACATATGAACCGAGTCTAAACATGGTTATAGTCATTTAATGATCAATGTCGGTATGTCACTCGTAAGCTTCTTTTTGGCATCTATCATATCTAATTCAAATTACCCTATAAAGATAAGAAAATATGTGCTCAAAATGTCAGGATAAAGATAGATACAGCAGAAAATATGTGCTCACTTTAGTTTCACCATATCTCCTGGAGTATTTTAGTATTTTAGTTATGATGACGTTCCTTGACATCAAGAATAAAATCTAGTTCAAAATCCAATTTGAAAGCATTAGGCTGCTTATTTTCAAGGTCAACCCCAACGGCAACTGCTGTCTGCAGATTATCAAATAATAAAATCAAACAAAGGTTTTAAATTGCCAGTATATAAAATCTGAATTACAAAATCAAACACAAAAAACATTAGCATATATACTATATAGTTATATACGTGAAGAAGCAATCTTACAAAATGAAACATAATTACATATTTGTTATTTCAATGTATCTTAATAATTAGTAAAGGAGGGTGAGACAAACCTCATAGCACCAACACCGGGCCACGTTATTCACAGTGTACCCACCACCCCCTAGGACCATTAGAGGAACATTGAAAGATCTCACAGGTAGTTTAGGCAATCTGCATGGCCTTTCAGCGACAAATTAAATGTTCCAAGTCAATCACCAGCCAAAGAATCAGCTCCACATTGAAGCACAATAACTTTGGGGTCATAAACTTCCATCACTTTTGATAGAACTGGTCTTAATAGACCACAGGAGCTGGTATCATCCATACCATCGTCTAAAGGGATATTTAATGAATAATTTTTCCCTTTCCTGCACTAGTGTCTTTGATGTTTCCTGTGTTAGGAAAAAACTTTCCGCCATATTTGTGGAATGAGACTTTCATGACTCTGTCAGTCGTGTAGAAACCTTCTTCAACACCATCTCCATGATGGATGTCTATATCAACATACAACACCCGCTGCATAATAAACATTCATATAAAATCCATCGTCAACAGTATTTGAACGCTCACACGAGATACAACATATTTGTAAATCACCATCAAGAAGCCAAAATGTTTAATAGATTTGACTAATCACGAGAAATAATATGCATATAAAAACGGGGCGTTTAGATGTATGTTTTTTAAAGTGACTGGCTACTCTAATTAGACATTTTCTATTCAAGTCGCAAATATCAATTTATAAAGTTTGGGTAATCTACTGCATGCGATAAAACAGTTAAGGGAGCTAAAGTAATTAGGGTGTGTGTATGTTGAGATTACTAATTAGGTTTATATAATGATCGGATAAAATACGTGAAACATCCCTTAATTCATTTCATAATTTAAACATAAAACTAGCTTAGCTTCTATTTGCTGCTACTGAGCTTACACCTCGACGACACTTAAATTGCTCCATTCGTCTGAGGTGAAAACTCACGACATCTACGTTTATATATGATTGAGAAATAATGAGTCATGGAGAAATAATGAGTCATGAAGACCTTATTCATAAAAGGGCGCTAGATGACACGCATCAATTAATTCTTAGTCATATAACGTGTGTTAAAAAGGTTTGCCTTCACATAAACCTGTCATACGTAAATGGATACATGAAGATATCCTAATGTGGCCAATGAAAGATATGAAAAACTTGTTCCCGGTTTTATACTTTGATCAACATTAGCTAATACAGAGACATGTAAGTCTAAGTGCAATATCATCGTCAAATAGCAAATCTCAAACAGCTTATTAACGCCATTAGGGAAAACCTCAATTACACATATGTGTGTATCGGTGTGTCTAACTTCGATCATTAACGACACAAATGCTTAAAAGATGAGCATCTACAATGCTCAAACTCCAAAAAACTTTTTGCATTTTTAGATCATTTTTTCATTAATGTTTGAATACTAGAAAATCATTTACAAATATTATCTCCAATGCTAACAAGCTTTACAAAAGCTTTTGTATATAATGGTGGCAATCTCGACCCGTTTCTTATGAATGGGTCCATTTGGGCTGGTTTTGTCTCAACCGGTAAAAAACTATACTAGTAGCTAAAGGGGAACGGGTTGAATGGGTCAAACATGTTTAAAGTCAGCCAAAATATATTTTTATGACATAAAACCTCCTAACTCATTATGTTAAAAGATTAGTTTTCAACGCATATCGTATTTAGAGAAAAAATGGATAATATCGACAAAAAAATCTTTTTTTGTATCCCAACCTGACCAGTCCCATATCCACTCATGCTCGATGGAGCTTACAGAAATGGTTTCTATTGTGCATAGCATATAAGGTAATTTTTAGTTTCTGCTCTTATTATTCGATAAACTTATAATTAAGGAAATGCGTGATATGATGAACTCAATCACTTTTTACTTTAAACCTCAAGGAAACGGATGTTTCCGAAACCTCCAGGAAAGCTTTGTGAGCAAAAGCTTGATATATCAGATAAGATAAGTGTTGCTAATTTGTCACTTTGTTATGTCAAACTATGTACATATGGGGTGTAACATATTGGACGATTAAAATGAAGCGTTCGAAAGTGTAATAACTACTAAATACTAATTGATGTGAAATTGAAGTGTACGGAATTGTAATAGCTACTAAATACTAATTGATGTGAAATACTAAGTATGTTACATCATGTATGGCTGGATTTACAAGCTGTTTGGCTGGTAACTATCATGTCTTAAATGCACTTCAACGACAAGAAGTAAATGAATCTTAGGACCAAGATATGAAACCTCCAACTACAATTTATAGTAATTGACTAATGGTTACATTTAGCTCGGGAGTATGTGCGAAAACTACATAAAGAAATGAGCTTAATATCATAATATGAACAGTGCACTATACAACAGATTTGATTTGTCGATGCATGATAATGAATCTTGCAAAACATTGATAACTACAGTATAAAGAAAGTTTAGCTGAAGAACTGTTTTAAATTTCTGGAGTGGAAGAGAGAAATATATGGTAAAAGTTTATAGCGATATATCGCAGACAAAAATAATAACCAACATACCAAGAAACAAGTATGCAGCATGAAATACAGAGGTGCGTAACTTCCTATCAGATGGAAGATTTGAAACAAGCTTACCGTCTGAGGTTTAGTTTGGTTCTGCTTTCGCTGGTAAAGAGCAGGACCAAGTTTTATACAAAGTAGAATTTCTACAAAGTTCATCATAATAAAGTTTCTACACGTTATATTTAAAGTCGTAATAAATACAAAGACAATGTCATAGAAGAAGAGGAATAAGTTACTAGCTAGCAATGAGTAGGAGGAATACATAATAAATATTGATAGTACAGGTAATTAGTAGCGCTGAGCTACTACCACTGAGTGTTGGGCAGAGCTTGAAAGAATCGTGCCTGAATCCAAACACCCCATCGCTCATCACAGTTTATAGCCCGGCGTTTTTGAAGTTCATTTGGGAACGAATATTTCTTATTACTGTTGGGGACGAATGTGTCATCAAGTATACAGCCGCAAAGATTGAGAGATTTACCTTGTCGAAGGGCAAAAGGGTCTATAGTGTAGAAGCGGCGTGCGTGATACCTGTAGGCATGATGCAACGGATTTTCGAAATAACGAAAGGGGAGACCGTGTATATCCTTAACAATATCCTTGACGGGGTGATGGTACACTTTGTTATCTTTGACAGAAAATTTGAGGACACGTTCCAAGTTATCCAAGAAGTAAAAAGTTTGAGTGTTTTGGTCGAATGCTGCACAAGTCATGGTGGTAGAAGCGGGCCACAAACGGCTTATGGTTTTGGGAACCTTGTGGCGAGTCCAAGCAGTGTGACCTCTAGAGATGACGAGAACCTGAGTGGGGGTCCTAATGGAGACGATACAGTGAGGGGAGGTAGGCAGGTGAGAAAAGGCAGAAGCTTGGTGTGGGATATGCTTGTATGGGAAATCAGGGAGGTCGATCTTGGATTGAGAAAAAGGTGAAAAGAAGAAGATGGAGCGATGTTTTGGTTTGAATACAAGGAGCCAGCCTTGATATGATGCGAGGAACATGCAAGCTTTGAGTTGAGGAAGGTTGATGCGCTGTGGAGTTCGTCTGTGATGCTTGTAGAAAAGGCAGGCATCGTCATCGGGGTCGGGATTGTGAGTGAGTAACCATGGCCTTCTAGAGGACTGAATTTGAGCAGAAGCATTGCATGAAGCACGTAGAAAATCCTTGCAGGTACAGCGGAAACTTAGAAGCTGGAGGATGGGTAAGCGGTCTGCAATGTTGGAGAGTATGTCTGTGGGAAGATCAGCCCATGGTCGAAATCGATTGTTAGAATAATTATTCATTCTTGCAATCTGCATATAGTAGCATTACGATTACAATTACAATTTAAATAAATAAAAATCAAATAGTAAAAAATAAGAACAAAGCAGCTGGATGTGATATATATTTATTACCTCACTCAAAAGATAACCTATCCTCACCTCACCCTCTGCTTCTTTTTTTTTTTTGTCAGAAGATAACCTCTAATTAATAGAAAAGAATTGAAATTATCAATCAATCAATCAATACTTATACTCCAATAGGTCGGCATTGTGAAAAAAACTAAGGAAACTAAGTTTACTTTCCTAAAATCTAATAAGGAATACCTTAATCAAAATTCCTACCTTAAATCAATCAATGGACATATATTCCAACTAAAAACCAAATTTGAATAATGATAAAAGTAATACTAAAACAACATTAAATAATAATAATAATAAATAAATAAATAAATAAATAAATAAAAACCGTTGTACATTGTCAATGTGGTCTGACGACTACTTCTAAATCAACCACCTTCAAAACCCATCTTCAAAACCAACATCGTTCTTGTGATGAAGATGATGATAGATATATGCTCTGGGTCCCCTTTATTTTGCACCCTTCTACTTTTATTGAGTCAAAATGATATTTATCCCAATTTCATATTCCTATTAATTTTATTACCGGAAAAAGCCATTAATTACAAACGTACTTTCAAACAATTTCTAAATATGGGTAATATAGTTTATAAGGCTAGTCCTAATCTTAGCATTTTATGGATTTTACGACCTGGTCATCTATTCGCGTCACGTCAGCTTCTCCAAATGACCTGACATGACCCGGATGCCCAGTCGACGACCCAAGGATTTTTTTTTTTATTATTTTTTTTATTTTTTAATTCAAACATTTTTAACATTAAATTTAAATTTCAAATAGGAGCGGGATTATTTAAATTTCAAATTCAAATTCACGCAATTCACACTATATATAAATCTTGTGTTACCTTTTGAACACACCGCCACAACTTGTCAGCAATCTCGCCGTCTTTGCGGGCTTGATCTTGCAAAAACTTGTCGATCACAGCTTTTCGTTCAGGCGTAATGTCATTGCAACTCTTGTAGTTTTCTCATCAGTTGCTTCCTCTCCGCCCTTGCATGCTCAAACAGATTGATAACATCTATAATAGCGTTTTTTCGAGCAACATCATCTTCTTCGCATTGTTTGTTAACGTACATTTTCATATCTTCAGCGGAATGGGGGAGACAGCAAGCCATAATAAATCTTGTGTTGAGAAGTATTTTGAGGTTGAATTGTGTTTGAAATTGTGTGTTAAGAAGTGTGTTTGAGGTGAAGTTGGTATTTATAGAGTGGTAAAATTGGTTTAATTTTTTTTATTTTTATTTTTTTTTATTATTTTTTTTTTAAGTTTAATGACCAAACGAAGCTTTTAACATTGAGTGAATTTGCACTCGATATTGCAAATTCTTGACATTCGACCGATTTGCCAACCGAGTGTCCCAATCGTGAGGACCGATGTTCAAATCGGTTGAGGAGGAAAAAAAATGGTGCCCAACCGATGTCCAAGTATCGAATGCGTCCAGCCTAAAATGGGCTAATTCTCTAACTACCCCAGTGGCTTAGCCAATTTACCCCAAATGTCTCAAAAAATTTTAACTTCTCTAAATACCCCATGAGCAACTCTTCCATTTCAACATTTGAGAAACTCTCCCATATACTTGACATGTGTCCTTATCCTTAGGCCCACCTTGTACTTACATAGTACTAGTGTCCTAGGTTAATTCTTGTGCAACTTGGACCCGTTAAGGGATTTAAGCATGGCAAAATACCTGTTATTTTGAATATCATCTGCAGTTTCTTTATTCTGTTGTTTTTAAAGAGATCGATGACCGACATGGGCTACCCGTTAAGGGATTTAAGCATGGCAAAATACCTTGGGGACGAGGTTAAAATCATCATTCAGTTTAATCATTTTTTTTTTGGTATCAACATGTATGAAACATTGGATAATCTAATGTTTTATATTACTTAGAAAACACAATCATCGAGATTTCGCTAGGGAATTGGTAAGGAAAACCTTAGTGTTGTTAAAGAACAGAAAATCTTTAGACGAGTCAACACTTCCGCTACGTAAGAAAGCGAGCAAAATCTTAGTAGCAGTTATTCCCCATATGACAAGAAATTAACCTTGTGGTTTGTTGTAATCGCTACAACAAACCAAGAAGCTAGAAGCGGAACCAATCGACTTCTTGAAGAATATTGACAGCAAGCACAAGTAAGTAACCCTAACCAAACGATTAGTATTGAAAGAATGAACGTACAAAACCCCTCCCCCCTCACCTCCTTTTATAGAGATGAGGGGGGAGGAACAACCGACTCTAACATACGGGTTGGGCTTGGGACACAAACCGACCCAACGACCCTTATTGATATCCTAGGACTAGTTGACTAATAGGAAACTTAACGCTTAATCCCCTAGACACTCGTAAGCTAAGATAAAGGGTGTGTTTGGCAAAAGTAGTTGTGAGTTGTAGTAGTGAGCAGTAGCTGTGAGTTGTGAGCAGTAGCTGTGCAGCTTACTGTTCACTGCTCACAGCTTCTTAAAGAAGCATTGGAAAATTGAGCATTCCTAAAAAATAGGAAAGCTCACCGCTCCTTTGCCAAACGACTAGTAAAAAATCAAACTGCTCATTGCTCACCGCTCATCGCTCCAAAAAGCTTCACACCGCTCCGTGCCAAACATACCCAAAGACTAAATACATAACAATTTCCACCTTAGGCTTTATATTAGCCTATCTCGACACTCGAAGAACTCCAAACAAAGTGAAGCTTCAAATTCGTGTACCACCTTCGTCAAGGCATCCGCAGCATTGTGTTCAGTACCCACCTTCGAATTTCAACCATCTTTGCTTCCAAGACCTCTCTCGATAAAGTGATAACGCACAATGATGTGCTTAGTCCTTTCATGAAAATATGATTCCGCGATAAGTGAATCGCTACCGATTATCACAATTAATCGCCACATTGTTAAGCTTCACGCCCAACTCTTCCAAGAGTCCCCTTAGCCAAATAGCTTCCTTCACAGCCTCCGTAAGGGCCATATACTCTGCTTCTGTAGTTGAAAGAGCCACCACGTGTTGTAGCGCCGCCTTCCGCCTTACAACACATCCTTGTACTAAAAACGCGAACCGTGATAGACCTACCTTTATCCGGATCCTTAGCGTAGTCCTGATCAACAAAACCTGTTACGTCCACATGGTTGCCACAATTTGTCCCATACACCAAATCCACGTTTGCAGTGCCCTGCAAATATTTCAAAATCCACTTCACTGCTTCCCAATGCTTTTTACCTGGATTCGCCAAATATCTGCTAACTACACTGTGGAAAACTAGAAGGGGGGTTGAATAGTTTTGCCAATTAAAACTTCCTTTTAATCTATTTAGATCGACTTATGTCAATCTATTTGGATGTGTGTGTTGGATGTTGATAAACAAACATATAAAGGCATGTAATAAAAGATAAGAGTAAGAAGCACAAAACCACAACGCGAGTATTTATAGTGGTTCGCCTACAAGGACACCTTCCTTGCTCTACTCCACTCCCCGAGTCACCTACTCGAGAGTTCGTAATCACTACACCAATCTCCTTATGGCGAGAAGCCTTCACAACGCCGCTTAACCTCGGTACAAAGCTAAATACCGAGTTCTTTTTCACAAAGGCCGCGAACCACACCTACACAACGTCGCCTACCCTTTATACGTAAGCTAGGCTAACCACCGGGTTCTTTCACACCAAGGTGAACCACACCTACACAACGTCCGCCACCCTTTATTAGGTACTAGGCTAAGCACCTAGTTCCATTGCAATGGAGGAACTACTACCCAACACTACACCAACGACTAATCCCAAACAAGATCTACTCCTTTACAACATCATCAAGGATATCAATATCCTTGGATCTAGTACTAGTCTATCTTGTACATCGAAACACACCATATCGAATGTACATCTAAGGCACCTTTCACTAATGCCTTTGACTAGATCTTCAAGACACCTATCACTAATGTCTTGTGGCTAGATCTTCAAGACACCTTTCACTAATGTCTTGTAATCTTGCCTTCTAGGCACCTTTCACTAATGCCTACAATATGGACGATCGACACCTTTCACTAATGTCTTCGTCTTGACCCTTAAGACATCTTTCACTAATGTCTTCAACACTAGACTTCTTAGAAGAAAGAAAAGAATCATCAACAAGAAGACTTCAGTAGCCTTGATGATGAGGAAGTATGGTAACTCATGGACTTGAGCTTGCTCGACTTCAAAGGTGGTGATCTTGCCTTTAAGAGGAACCTAAAAGATCACACAAAAAAAACTACAAACGAGATCTCTTGGATCTGAGGTTAGTGAGTTTTAACTGTGTGGAGAAAGTGTGTTAGAAAAAGGGTGAGAAACAATGAAGAAATGGCTCACTATTTATAGAAGAAAAAATCTACTGTTCCCCGGATCCCACGGATCCCTTCCACAAGGGATCCGTCTAGCGTAAAGCT
Organism: Chrysanthemum makinoi; assembly: GCA_910596185.1. Classification (NCBI taxonomy): domain Eukaryota; kingdom Viridiplantae; phylum Streptophyta; class Magnoliopsida; order Asterales; family Asteraceae; genus Chrysanthemum; species Chrysanthemum makinoi. The sequence continues at coordinate 326,564,315 of OU343225.1, read as the reverse complement.
AGGGATCCATGGGACGCTCCCATTTACCCATGGGTATTTTGGTTATGGGTCATGGGTTGATTCATGGATCTTTGGCTAGATACAATGTATCTCTTGAGTGCAATGCACTTAGTCACTTGGGTATGGGTTGGTCCATGGGTTATGGATATTATCCATGTATGATATAAGCATGATGTCATGCAATGGGTTATGGGTCAAGCTCCATGGGTCATGGGCTTTGGGTTGTACCCAACTACATTCAATGTATTTGCCCAATGGGTTATGATACTTAAGTTTTTACCCATTTATATTACCTAATATACTACATACTAGTTATGTGTATATTTTACCCAAATATGTAAACACTAGTTGTTGTACATATTAAATCATAAAATCACTTATACTTGTTTTAGTGTTTTATGTGAAAATGTGAATATGTTAGAAACTATTAGTTCAAACCATTTACGTATTTTATTTGTTTCGTTAAAATGATTTTACGTTTGTTATCGACAAAACATTAGAAGATCGTAAAATATAAATAAACGTTTTTACGGCTTATTTGTATTAACAACCTCCCCCTTTTTGTTGATGACAAAACATAAAAGAGCTTCGAAAGGAAACTAACACATTGTTTTTAGGAAAAACATGTGAGAGAAATAAATAGAGAGCAAGTAACGGGAAAGGATCTCGTCTTTACTCCCCCTTGACGAGTCCATCCCTATGTAAGGTCATCAAGAAAGTAATACTAATCTAGTTTGTTTGCAAGTAAGTTTGCAAAAGATTTCGTCTAAGTGACAAATGTGCTCCCCCTTGATGATTGCAATTTTGCAATGGGATGTCACGAAATGTAATCCTAATATTGCAAGTAATTTGCAATGTATTGCTTTGACATAAAGCTCCCCTAGCTTTAGGATGTCAAAGTCTTCATGTGTAAATTGAATAACTACAAAACAAAGGTTAGAAAACAAGTATAATTCACAATTTCCTGCAAATGTGGTCCAAGTTAGTAGAAAATAGTTTTCTGTCTCACGGATCCCACGGTTCCCTCCTAGTAGGGATCCGTCTAGGCAATTCTGAGGGATCCGTATAGCTGATGATTAATTTCAGCAATGGTGATATAACAAGTAATGTTATCACAAAGGTGAGATATGAATACAACGTAATCATATACTTAGAAATATAACAAGCAGCATGTAATTTCATTTAATAAAACTAGAGTTACTACTTGGGGTTTTCCTCATGATGAGATGATTTCAAGAGGTTTGTAAGGGTTTCTAAAGTGCTGAAAGTTAGGATGAAGGTGATGACTGATGAGTGTCTAAATACTCATCATTTTTGTACCATTTAAACTGCAAAAACATCTGAAAACACTCAGAAATGCATCAAAATGATAAAAATATCACAAATAAGTGTTTTACGTGTTTTAAATGCAAAAATATCAAAATCTGGTGAAAAACGTATCAAGTTTGCATAATTGGCAGTTTTAGTCCCCCAAGTTTCAAAAGTTGTCAAAAACAGTCCCTGGTAAAACAAAATAAAGAAAAATATCATTTTAAGTCCCTAGGGATTCTTAAGTTGTCAAAACTGGTCCTTGAGATTTAAAATTGCAAATTTACAACTTAGGTCCCTAAACTTTCAAAAATGTCAAGTTTGGTCCCTGGAGATTTGAAAATGTCAAAACTGGTCCTTGTACTATTGAAACTTGTCAAAAGTGACCCTTGTGTGAAATTTTAGAAAATTACAGGTTTGGTCCCTCTAGTTTGGCAGAATTACAAATTGGTCCCTATAATAATAAAACAAGCCTTGTCAAAATTAATTGTGACCCCTGCCTTTATACAATTTTGACCCCCTGTCATTATCAGTTTTGGACCCCTGGTCAAACCCTCAGTCAAACCTCCCAAACACTTTTCCCTCCACCACTGTTTATCCTCCTTCCCACTTGACTGCAACACACAGGCCACCCTCCCATCACCTTTTCTCCTCAAACCTCCCCCTCATCATCACCTTTCCCACCACAATAAATGCCACCCCCCCCTAGTTGCTATATCAGAGCCTACAGGTCAAATTAAGCTTTTCCCGCCAAAATGATCAAACGGCCAAAATGCACCTAACTCATCCAATGGCTAAAAATAATGTTGGGATTTGCTCAGAGGACACATGGAGGTCAGTTGGTGTATAAAAGAGAGGAAGAGAAGCAAAGACCAGCAGTAGTTAGTTTTTTTTAAATTTATGAATGTCATTTTTTCTTAAAGTGTCTTAATTAGCTTTCAAATTTGTAATTTCAAGTTTTATGGTATTGAAACTAAAGTGTTTGATCATTGTAATATGCTTTTGAGCCTTAATTCAAAGTTTCACTTAAGATTTATATTTTCAGTTCACTGTTGCAAAATTCAATTTACAACTCTTATGTTTAAGCTCCAATAAACTTCATTTAAGCTCAAACAAGCCTACTTAAGCTTATTATAGCTTTTAGTAAGCTTATTAAGCAGGTGCAATTAATATTGATGTAAAGTCAACAAAAGTCAACTGAAGAATCAAAAATTGGTTCAAGCAGTTTGGAAATGGTTTATGGTTGATGCAGCTTGGATTTGGGTTGATAATGAGCTAGGTTAGGGTTTGGGATAGGTTAGTTGATCTTGTGTTCATTGGCAAGCCACTGTGGCTAAGGACCAAGTGTAAGTCATTTTCAAGGAATTGCATAATCTGTGTTTGTGATTTAGATTAGTTCTATCCTGTTTAATTAGTTGTATTTAGAGTAATTAAAGTGAGTTTGATCAGTAAAACAAGTTGGTTCAGTGTTTAGCTCAATTAAAATTGCAAAACAGTTATTAAAAGGGTGTTTGGTTAGTTGGGTAAACTGTGTTATAGGATTGTTCAGTGGATGAAACTTGTTGTTTCATGCTTGTGTAGTTCTATTGTACCCATTCTAGACCTTACATTGTGACTGCAAACCACCAAAGTCAAAATCTCAATTCATCTGTCTTAATAGCTTATCTGTTAGAATTTTCAAAAAGCAAAATCTTGTTTTGTGTTTAGAAATCTTAGGACTAGCCTGCATTAGTTTCATTTCATCATATTACATCTATTTCATTCCATAAATCTAGGTTCAAAGTTCAATTTGGTCAAAATCTCAAAAACAGTTAAAAAGTCAAAACTGAAAAACCAGTTTTAAGCCCAACTGGGGTGAATTTTCATGAGTTCATTTCTGGGTCAAACTAAGTGAAACTTGGGGTTTAAAAAGTTCAACTGGTCTAAATTCTTATTATCATTTTTGAAGATTTTTGTGAATTTTTTATAAGTCTCAAAAAGGCTTGACAAATGGGCCTCAGTTCCCCTGTGCACAAGCTCAGTTTTAACTGAGTGTGCACAGGTTTTGTGCAGCCCTTGCACAGAGCTCAATTGAGCTTAACTTGGTCTCATTTTTGGTTTACTAGCACTTAGCCAGGTCTAGTTTAAAGTCCAACTTCTGGTTTTCAATTTCTTGCTTATTTGAGTGCTTATTTTCCAGCTACAAGTAGCACCCAATTCTATTTTTTTTAGCACTTAATCAATCAAGTCAAATCTGTGTAAGTTTACATTTTAGAGGTTAAAGCTTGTTGTAATTTATTGTTTTAGAGTACTTTTAGCATAACATAGGTTCTGTAACAGTTTGGTGCCCAATTTGTACTTTGTGCTTATTTCAAGTGCTTATTACATAAGCACTTGGTTTGCAGTTTCATTTTCTTACAAACAAGCCACTGTTTTTCTATTTTTATTAGACTCAGTATATTAAATTAGACTTTTCCTGAAGTTTTCACATTTTTCTAGGTCAGTTTGCTATTTTTCTTAATTAAAAACAGTTTTTAGGCCATTTTAATTAGCATTTAATACAATTAATTAAGAAAAGTTTCAAAAAAATAATTTTTCATTTTTATTAGGTTAAGATAAATATAAAAAGTCAAAAAAATATTTTTCCAGATTTTTCTTATTTAAATTTGTATTTTTAAGCAATTTAAGTAGTTTAAAATAGTTTTTAATTCATAGAAAATACAAAAATAATCAGAAAAATACAAAAATAGTTTTGAAAATTCTATTTTGTTATTTTAGATTTTTCCAAGTCATAATTTTATTTTTCTAGCTTTATTTCATATTTTCTTGTATTTTAGGCTATTATTAAATAGTTAAAATTAGTTTTTAATTAATAATAATTAGATAAATAGTTAAAAAATTAATTTTCTTTTTTTAAAAATTTTCTTTTATCATTAGGTTTGTAGAAATATCATTTTCATATTTTTAGGATTAATATTGCTTCAGTTTCACATTTTCTTTTGTACGTCACGTAGTTTTTAATTTAAATTTTATAAAAGAAAAATAAAAAACATCAGTTTAAAAATAGTGATAGCGTTTATTTAATATAGTTAATCTTTTTAATTTCCTTTAATTTGCATTTAAGCCCCTGTAATTTGTAAACTCTTTCTTAGGGTATAATCAATCAAACCCTTTTCTCATTCAAATTCTCTCGATCACTACACGCTGACTATTCTCGCACGTTGGGACATAACGACCTGGGGAAACACTATACTCTCCTGATCTTCATTGCATTTGTTTCTAGACTATTTTAAGTTTGTTACAGTTAGCCATTCACAAGTGGCTAGCTTGCGTGATTAAACTTGACTGTTTGGGTGTGAATCAAATTTTGGCGCAGCTGCCGGGGAGCTGTGCTAATTGTCTTACGCTTAGCAGATTAGTGATTTGAATAATCACTCCTTGTTCATACCATCTATCTATATATATATATCCATATTTTCTTATTAAAAAAAATCCAAAAACCCAAAAACATCTTAAAACGTATAAAACACAAAAATATTTTCCTTTTGTTTCTATATATGTATCAAAGATAAAAATACAAAAAGATTTGTCGTTTTCTTTAATAAATAACAACATAAAAGATTACCACGCAAACCAAGGCAAGGTACTACCTAACCTAATACGACCATAATAAGTTTCCGAACCAAAGATTTAAAACTTGCCTTTGTGTCCTTGTGATTGGTGTACCTTTTTCAAAGAAGCCATTCATCTTGTGATTATTGGTTTAAGTTCACTGTTGTTTTGCCTCGATTTTGTTTTAATTGGATTTGTTGTGATATCTACTTGTCAAAAACATAAAACCCAAAAAGATTCTCCTTACCCCATTTTCACCATTTTCTTAATTCCCATTTCCTTTCTTAACTCTGAGATCTCTTAGAGTTAACTCTAGTGTATGCGCACTCGCTCTTCTAGATCTGTAAGCCCATTTCGTGAGCTTATCAGGATTCTAAGAAGGCGCGTCCAGAGACTTTCTGCTCCATCACGGATTTGAGATCCGGATGCCACACTACTTCCGCTCTCATGGCGGAAGAACGTCCTATGTGTGAGCTTCTCCAGGCACCCATCGACGGTATGGAGATGCTATTGTTATCCTAGCCATTGTGGCTGAAAATTTTGAACTCAAAACCGGGTTACTGAATCTTGTAACCTCAAGTCAGTTCTATGGTTTTGAGAGGGATGATCCTCATGCTCATATTCGATGGTTTAACAAGATTGCATCTACCATCAAATACAAGAATGTCCCTACTGATGCCGTTATTTCTTCTGTTCCCATTTTCCCTTGAGGGGCAAGCCCAGATTTGGCTTGAAAAACAACCCCCTAAATCAATCGAAACATGGGAAGACCTGGTGAAGAAATTTGTGAACGAGTTTTATCCACCTTCCAAAACCACGAGTCTTAAAAACGAAATCATCAAATTTACACAAAAGTTTGATGAACCCTTCAGTGAATCGTGGGATCGTTTTAAGGAGTTGCTTCGCAAGAAATGTCCTCACCACGATTTCTCCGAGTTAATGCAACTCGATACTTTCTATAATGGAGTGAGTCAATCTGATCAAGATTCTCTCAATTCCTCCGCTGGAGGAAATTTCTTGAGCAAAACTGTAAAAGAAGCCTTGACGATAATTGAAAACAAGTCTAAAGTCCGCGACGCACGGCAAACCGGTTGTTTCCCAGTCGTGTTGGTCCTTCTTCTTCATCACCCGTGAATCAATCTAGCACCGATGCTAAGATTGACAAACTCACGGAAGCTATTCAAGCTTTGGTTCTCTCCAACCAAAAGAAAGTTCTTCCAAAACTTCACCTCCCCGGTTAAGAAAGTGGAAGTTCTGTGTTACTTGTGGTGGCCCCATGCCTATTATGACTGTATGGCCACCGATGGTAACCCTTTGAAGCAAGCAAATGCTGGGCGGGATTCCAATTCGGAGGCAACCAATATCGCTCCTATGGACCAACCACCGCCCTAACCACTACCTGGACCACCCGTTTCAACCAAAACCAAAACCGTAATCAGAATAGACCAAACCAAGGTTTTCAAAACCAAGGTAATTTTAGTCAAAATAACGGTTTTCAAAACTTCCAACACCAATGAAATTTTAATAGAAACCAAGGTCGTGGAAATTTCAACCCCGGTATTTTTCATGGCAATAATCAAGGAAATTTCCACAATCAAGGCCCTAATCCAAACAATAGAGGCCATAATTTTCCTGTGCAAAATCAAGCCATTGTTCCAACCGACCATCATCTCGATGAGTTGTTGAAGCAATTCATGAAAACCCAAGAGGAAATGAATATGTTGTTGGTCAGCCAGATTTCTGACATTAAGAAGTCTTTAAATGATCGACTCGGCTCGGTACTTTACCTAGCAACACGATCGCTAATCCGAGGGGCTATGCAAAGGCGATCACAACCGTAAGTGGTACTTCATATGATGGACCCGCTATTCCTACTACCTTCTTCTTCTCTCCGGGGTAGTGGAAAGTGAATCTAAGGCTACAAAGGACAAGGAACTTCCTACTAATAACGGAGGTACCAACGATGTCCATCCTCAAGTTGTCCCAAACCCAAAACCAATCCCGAGTTGTTTTGAACCTCCGGCCATGACCCCAAATCCAAAACTTCTATTCCTTACCCTCACGCTAATGAGCAAAGCTCCAAAAAGCAAGTCATCAAATGGAAAAATTCTTTCAAATTTTCCAAGAACTTCATTTTGACATAAGCTTTAAGGATGCTATCATGCTGATGCCCAAGTTTGCATCAACTCTCAAACACATGTTAAGCAATAGGAAAAACTGCTTGAAATGGCTAAACTCCTTTGAACGAAAACCGCCAGTTCTTAAAGAAGCTTCCCGAGAAGCTTGGAGATCCCGAAAATTCCTTCTTCCTTGTGTTTTTCCAGGGATGATTGAATGTTTTGCCCTTGCCGATCTTGGTGCAAGCATCAATCTGATGCCTTATTCAGTATGGAAGAAACTTTCTTCCGAACTTATTCCTACCGCATGACTCTTGAGCTTGCAGATCGTTTCTATATCGGCCCCTCTGGCATCGCCGAGGATGTATTCGTGAAAGTAGGAAAGTTCCATTTTCCACCTGACTTTGTGGTTGTTGATTTTGATGCCATCCTCGGGTTCCCTCATTGTTGGACGAGGATTCCCGAGAACGGGCTCTTTATTGATGTATTTGAGCAAGAAATCACATTACGTGTGTGGTAATGAAGTCGCTACCTTTAACCTTGATCAAACTTCGAGGTAATCCTCAAATTATGATACTGAATCAATTAATCGAATTGATTTAATTGATATTGCTTCAGAGGAGTACTCTCAAGAGTTTCTTGGTTATCTTCATAATTTTGTGAGTGGGGATTCCACCACATCTTCTCAACCAATCATTGCCGACTCTTTCCCCTCTCTCACTCCGTTTGAGGGAGGTGACTTCCTTCTGGAAGAGATCGATGAATTTCTTGCTAATGATGAATCAATTCCGCCGAAATTGATGGTGTTTATGATTCGAGGAGATATCCTTTATCTGAGCAATTGCTAAATGAAGATCCATTACCTTCACTCCTCCAAAGAGAAATCACAATTGAGGAAATCAAATCAAGACAAACATCTATCAAGAATTTCCCGAGGTCGAACTTAAGGACCTACCTCCTCATCTCGAGTATGCATTCTTGGAGGGTGATGATAAATTACCCGTCATAATTGCTAAAGACTTAACTGAGGAGAGAAGATCGCTCATAAAGGTCTTGAAGTCACACAAGCAAGCAATTGCTTAGAAACTCTCCGACATTAAGGGTATCAACCCCGAGTTTTGTACTCACAAAATCTTAATGGAGGATGACTTCAAACCAAAGCATTCAACATCAGAGAAGGGAGAATCCTAAGATTCATGAGGTTATCAAACAAGAGGTTCTCAAACTTCTTGATGCCGGTTTGATTTACCCGATCCGATAGTCATTGGGTTAGCCCAATTCTGTGTTCCAAAAGGGTGGCATAACTGTAGTCACGAATGAAGAAAACGAGTTAATTCCAACTCGATTGGTTACGGGATGGCGTGTGTGTATTGACTATCGCAAGTTAAACGAAGCCACCCGTAAAGACCATTTTCCTCTACCCTTCATGGATCAGATGCTTGAGAGATTGGCAGGAACTAATACTATTGTTTCCCTGATGGTTTCTCGGGTTACTTTCAGATCCCCATTGATCCGCTGGATCAAGAAAACCACATTCACCGCCCATAATGAACTTTGCCTACGACGTATGCCTTTTGGCCTATGTAATGCTCCCCGCACGCTCCAACGATGTATGATGGCAATTTTCCACCACATGATCGGGAAACTATGGAGGTGTTTATGGATGACTTCTGTCATTGGGGACTCATTTCGCATATGCTCTCCCATTTAGATAAAATGCTCAAAAGGTGTGAAGACACCAATCTTTGTCTAAATTAGGAGAAGAGCCACTTTATGGTCAAAGAAGGCATAGTCCTTGGCCATAAGATTTCCAAAATCGGGATTGAGGTAGATAGAGCAAAAGTTGATGTTATTGCTAAACTACCTCATCCTACTACCGCCAAAGGTATTAGGAGTTTTCTAGGTCATGCCGGTTTTTATCGCAGATTTATACAAGATTTTTCTAAAATCGCCCGGCCTATGACCCATCTTCTTGAAAAGATGCTCCTTTATCTTCTCACTGAGTGCATCGCTTTTGAAACATTAAAGAAAAAGCTTACCGGGCACCCATTCTAGTTGCCCCGACCGATTTACCCTTTGAGCTCATGTATGCAAGTGTGATTTTGCTATCGGTGCGCTTGGGCAACGAAAAAATCGCATTTTCAGCCTATCCACTACGCAAGTAAGACTATGATCGGCTCAAACCCATTACACCACTATAGAAAAGAATTATTAGCTGTGTGTATGTGTTTGAGAAATTTCGCCATACCATCTTGACCAAATGCGCGGTGTATACGGATCACTCGCTCTCAATATCTCTTTGCAAAACAAGATGCAAAGCCGAGATTGCCCGCTGGGTTTCTCCTCCTGCAAGAATTTGATATCATTATATCGTGATAAAAAGGAGCCGAGAACCTGCTGCCGATCATCTATCCCGTCTAGAAAACCCTCACCAGGATGTGTTCGAGAAAAAGGAAATAAATGAAACATTTCCTCTCAAAACACTCAATGGTTTCTTTTCGGAGACTCTTCTACCCCATGGTTTGCTACTTTGCAAATTACCATGCGGGTAACTTTGTGTGAAAGGGATGTCGCCCCAACGAAAAATAAATTCTTTAAAGATGTGAAACATTCGGGACGACCCCTACTTGTTTCAAAATTTGCGCGGATCAAGTCATCAGCGATGTGTGTATGGTCGAAGCCAATGACATTCTCAAGGCTTGCCATTCTCGACCTACCGGGGACATCATAGCCTCAGCTACACCGCCAAGAAGGTGTTTGATTCCGGATTCTATTGGCCCACGATTTACAAGGATGCCCCTGAATTTGTCAAAACCTGTGACGCTTGTCAACGTCACGGGAATATCTCACAAAGAAATGAAATGCCGCGCAAAACACCATTCAAGTGTGTGAGATTTTGACATCCGCATTGACTTTATGGGGCCATTTCCTTCGCCTCGCGTAATAAGTACATACTGCGTGCTTGACTATTTTTCAAGATGGGTTGAAGCTAAGGCTTTGCCTACCATTCGAAGTTGTGAAATTCTTGAAATCTCTGCTAGGTTTGGAACTCCACGAGCTATAATCAGGATCGGTACGCATTTTTGCAATGACCAATATGATAGAGTCATGCAAAAGTATGGTGTAACTCACCGTTCTATCACTGCATCACCCCCAAACTAGTGGTGGAAGTTTCCAACCGAGGGATTAAAGAATTCGGAGAGGACGGTTGGCTAAAACCGCGTTCTTGGTCGGATAAGCTAGATGACGACTCGGGCCTTCCGTACAGCTTATAAAACACCCATAGGGTGTACTCCATACAAGCTTGTATACGGGAAGGCATGTCATCTGCCGGTTGAGCTTGAGCACAAGGCATACCGGGCCTTGAAACATGCCAACTTTATATTCAGATGCTGGTGATCACCGAAAGTTCAAATGAATGAATTAAATGAACTCCGTGATCATGCATACAGAACTCTTGATCTACAAAGAAAAGACAAAGAAGATTCATGACTCCAAATCAAGAACCGCTTTCAACGCCTGGTGATCGAGTCCTTCTTTTCAACTCAAGATTAAAGATTTTCGAAAACTAAAATCCCGCCGTCCGGACCATTCACCATCACTAAAGTATTTCCATATGGAACCATTGAGTTATCTCAACCCGATGGTCCAAACTTTAAAGTGAATGGTCATCGATTGAAGCATTATTTTGGAGGACATCCCCTCCCGTGGTTGTCCCGATCTACAAACTTTCCCCATGAACCAATGAACTGAGTCAAGCTAGCTTACTTGGAATCAAAAAATGCATATTACATGGTTTTCAACTGTGGTACCACCCTAGTGCTGGGAGTTTCCCACCATGTTGTATATAAGAGTTTCCAAAAAAAAAAAAAAATCCTTGCTAAATAATGGCCGTAGTATTTCCCTTTACATTCTATGTTTCGCATAACCACTTTAAATATTGAGGGAAATATTTATTTCTAGTGTGGGGAATTCTCACTAATTTTATCATGTAATTATACCGCCTAATTTCCATTTTTGGCCAAAATGTTTTTGGAGTAAGTGTTTTGCACTTACTCATCTTATGGTTATCAGTCCGCCATGTCTAATAAACAAAAGGATTGGCTAATCCAGAGCAAACGGCTCTTGGTAAAGATATCTCAAACCCATTGACGGCTTGCAATTTGCCCAAAATTGTATGGTATTCAGCTCACCATATCCTTAAAAGTGAAGAGTTGGCTAGCCCGCAAGTTTATGGCTTGTGGTAAAGGCAGTGGAAAAACCATAATTGGTAATCAGCTCACCAAAGATAATATTGATAATTTATCTAAGAGCTAGTCCGTAGCAAACTTCCGTAAAGACAAATCAAACCGCTTGGAAGCTGGTGATTTGCTCAAAATCATTGGTTATCTGTACCAAGGTTCTTACTTGAACTAAAACATTTGGCTACCCGTGAGGTAATGGCTTTTGTAAAGAGATGAAATCCATTAAATTTTTCTTAAAACATTGCTAGGACTAGCAATATCTTAGTATGGGATTGATGAGGTGTAAATACTCATCATTTTGTACCATTTAAACTCAAAAACATCTAAAACACTCAGAATGCATCAAAATGATGAAAATATCACAAATAAGTGTTTTATGTGTTTTAAATGCAAAATATCAAAATCGGTGAAAAACGATCAAGTTTGCATAATGGCGCTTTAGTCCCCAAGTTTCAAAAGTTGTCAAAAATACCCCTCGTAAAACAAAATAAAGAAAATATCATTTTAAGTCCTTAGGGATTCATAAGTTGTCAAAATTGGTCCTTGAGATTTAAAATTGCAAATTTACAACTTAGGTCCCTAAACTTTCAAAATGTCAAAATGGTCCCTGGAGATTTGAAAATGTCAAAACTTGGTCCTTGTACTATTGAAACTTGTCGTGACCCTTGTGTGAAATTTTAGAAATTACAGGTTTGGTCCTCTAGTTTGGGAATTACAAATTGGTCCCTTATAATAATAAAACAAGCCTTGTCAAAATTAATCAAGGACCTCGCCTTATACAATTTTGACCTGTCATTATCGTTTTGGACCCCTGGTCAAACCCTCAGTCAAACCTCCCAAACACTTTTCCCTCCACCACTGTTTATCCTCCTTCCCACTTGATCAAACACACTGCCACCCTCCCATCACCTTTCCCTCCCCTCATCATCACCTTTCCCACCACAATAAATGCCACCCCCCCTAGTTGCTATATCGAGCCTACAGTCAAATTCTTTTCCCAAAATGATCAAACGGCCAAAATGCACCTAACTCATCCAATGGCTAAAAATAATGTTGGGATTTGCTCAGAGGACACGTGGAGGTCAGTTGGTGTATAAAAGAGAGGAAGAGAAGCAAAGAAGAAAGTAGTTAGTTTTTTTAAATTTATGAATGTCGTTTTTTCTTAAAGTGTCTTAATTAGCTTTCAAATTTGTAATTTCAAGTTTTATGGTATTGAAACTAAAGTGTTTGATCATTGTAATATGCTTTTGAGCCTTAATTCAAAGTTTCACTTAAGATTTATATTTTCACCATCATGTTAAAAATTCAATTTTAAATCTCTTATGTTAAGCTCCAATAAACTTCATTTAAGCTCAAACAAGCCTACTTAAGCTTATTATAGCTTTTAAAGCTTATAAGCAGGTGCAATTAATATTGATGTAAAGTCAACAAAAGTCAACTGAAGAATCAAAATTGGTTCAAGCTTTGGAAATGGTTTATGGTTGATGCAAAGATGGATTGGGGTTGATAATGAGCTAGGTTAGGGTTTGGGATAGGTTAGTTGATCTTGTGTTCATTGGCACACCGTGGCTAGGACCAATTGTAAGTCATTTTCAAGGAATTGCATAATCTGTGTTTGTGATTTAGATTAGTTCTATCCTGTTTAATTAGTTGTATTTAGAGTAATTAAAGTGAGTTTGATCAGTAAAACAAGTTGGTTCAGTGTTTAGCTCAATTAAAATTGCAAAACAGTTATTAAAAGGGTGTTTGGTTAGTTGGGTAAACTGTGTTATAGGATTGTTCAGTGGATGAAACTTGTTGTTTCATGCTTGTGTAGTTCTATTGTACCCATTCTAGACCTTACATTGTGACTGCAAACCACCAAAGTCAAAATCTCAATTCATCTGCCTTAATAGCTTTATCTGTTAGAATTTTCAAAAGCAAAATCTTGTTTTGTGTTTTAGAATCTTAGACTAGCTTGCATTAGTTTCATTTCATCATATTACATCTATTTCATTCCATAAATCTAGGTTCAAAGTTCAATTTGGTCAAAATCTCAAAAACAGTTAAAAAGTCAAAACTGAAAAACCAGTTTTAAGCCCAACTGGGGTGAATTTTCATGAGTTCATTTCTGGGTCAAACTAAGTGAAACTTGGGGTTTAAAAAGTTCAACTGGTCTAAATTCTTATTATCATTTTTGAAGATTTTTGTGAATTTTTTATAAGTCTCAAAAAGGCTTGACAATGGGTTTCGCCTCTCACAGGCAAGCTCTCGTTTTAATGAGTGTGCAGTGTTTTGTGCAAATTTTGCACAAGCTCAATTGAGCTTAACTTGGTCTCATTTTTGGTTTACTAGCACTTAGCCAGGTCTAGTTTAAAGTCCAACTTCTGGTTTTCAATTTCTTGCTTATTTGAGTGCTTATTTTCCAGCTACAAGTAGCACCCAATTCTATTTTTTTTAGCACTTAATCAATCAAGTCAAATCTGTGTAAGTTTACATTTTAGAGGTTAAAGCTTGTTGTAATTTATTGTTTTAGAGTACTTTTAGCATAACATAGGTTCTGTAACAGTTTGGTGCCCAATTTGTACTTTGTGCTTATTTCAAGTGCTTATTACATAAGCACTTGGTTTGCAGTTTCATTTTCTTACAAACAAGCCACTGTTTTTCTATTTTTCTTAGATTCAAGTATATTAATTTAGACTTTTCCTGAATTTTTCACATTTTTCTAGGTCAAGCTTGCTATTTTTCTTAATTAAAAATGCTTTTTAGGCCATTTTAATTAGCATTTAATACAATTAATTAAGAAAAGTTTCAAAAAATAATTTTTCATTTTTCTTAGGTTAAGATAAATATAAAAAGTCAAAAAATATTTTTCCAGATTTTTCTTAGTTTAAATTTGTAATTTTTAGCAATTTAATTAGTTTTAAATAGTTTTTAATTCATAGAAAATACAAAATAATCAGAAAAATACAAAAATAGTTTTGAAAATTCTCTTTTGTTATTTTAGATTTTTCAAGTCATAATTTCATTTTTCTAGCTTTATTTCATATTTTCTTTTTGTATTTTAGCTATTATTAAATAGTAAAAATAGTTTTTAATTAATAATAATTAGATAAATAGTTATAAAAATAATTTTCTTTTTCTAAAAATTTTCTTTTATCATTAGGTTTGTAAAATATCATTTTCATATTTTTAGGATTAATATTGCTTCAGTTTCACATTTTCTTTGACGCCAATCACGTAGTTTTAATTTAAATTTTATAAAAAGAAAAATCAAAACATCATTTTAAAAATAGTGATAGCGCTTATTTAATATAGTTTATCTTTTTAATTTTCTTTAATTTGCATTTAAGCCCCTGTAATTTGTAAACTTTTCTTAGGTATAATCAATCAAACCCTTTTCTCATTCAAATTCTCTCGATCACTACACGTTTGACTATTCTCGCACAGCTCGTTGGGACATAACGACCTGGGGAAACACTATACTCTCCTGATCTTCATTGCATTTGTTTCTAGACTATTTTAAGTTTGTTACAGTTAGCCATTCACAAGTGGCTAGCTTGCGTGATTAAACTTGACTGTTTGGGAGTGAATCAAATTTTGAGCAACTGCCGTGGAGCTGTCATAATTGTCTTACGCTTAGCGTATTAGTGATTTGAATAATCACCTTGTTCATACCATCCATCTATATATATATATATCCATATTTTCTTATTAAAAAATCCAAAAACCCAAAACAAATTTTAAAACGATAAAACACAAAAATATTTTCCTTTTGTTTCTATATATATATCAAAGATAAAATACAAAAAGATTTGTCGCTTTTAATAAATAACAACATAAAAGATTACCAAAAACCAAGGCAAAGGTACTACCTAACTGGGTACGCACTAATAAGTTCCCAACCAAAGATTTAAACTTGCCTTTGTGTCCTTGTAATTGGTGTACCTTTTTCAAAGAAGCCATTCATCTTGTGATTATTGGTTTAAGTTCATCGTTGTTTTGCCTCATTTGTTTTAATTGATTTGTTGTGATATCTACTTGTCAAAAACATAAAACCCAAAAAGATTCTCCTTACCCCATTTTCACCATTTTCTTAATTCCCATTTCCTTCTTAACTCGAGATCTCTTAGAGTTAACTCTAGTGTGACGCACTCGCTTTCTAGATCTCGTAAGCCCATTTCGTGAGCTTGTCAAGATTCTAAGAAGGCGTGTCCGTAGACTTTCTGCTCCATCACCGGATTTGAGATCCGATCGCCACACTACTTCCGCTATCATGGCGGAAGAACGCCCTATGTGTGAGCTTCTCCAGGCACCCATCGACGGGTATGGAGATGCTATTGTTATCCTAGCCATTGCGTTGAAAATTTTGAACTCAAAACCGGTTATCAATCTTGTAACCTCAAATCAATTCTATGGTTTTGAGAGGGATGATCCTCATGCTCATATTCGATGGTTTAACAAGATTGCATCTACCATCAAATACAAGAATGTCCCTACCGATGTCAAGAAGCTTGTTTCTTCGCTCCCATTTTCCCTTGAGGGGCAAGCCCCGATTTGGCTTGAAACAACCCCTAAATCAATCGCCATGAAAACATGGGAAGACTAAGAAATTTGTGAACGAGTTTTATCCACCTTCCAAAACCACAAGTCTTAAAAATGAAATCATCAAATTCACACAAAAGTTTGATGAATCCTTCAGTGAATCGTGGGATCGTTTTAAGGAGTTGCTTCGCAAATGTCCTCACCACGTTTCTCCGAAGTTAATGCAACTCGATACTTTCTATAATGGAGTGAGTCAATCTGATCAAGATTCTTCTCAATTCCTCCGGAGGAAATTTCTTGAGCAAATCCGTAAAAGAAGCCTTGACGATAATTGAAAACAAGTCTAAAGTCCGACCGCATCGTAAGCAAACCGTTGTTTCCCAAGTCGCTGTTGGTCCTTCTTCTTTATCACCCGTGAGTCAATCTAGCACCGATGCTAAGATTGACAAACTCACGGAAGCTATTCAAGCTTTGGTTCTCTCCAACCAAAAGAAAGTCTCTTTTCCACAAACTTCACCTCCTGCTGAAGTTAAGAAAGTGGAAGTCTCAGGTTACTTGTGGTGGCCCCCATGCCTATTACAACCGTATGGCCACCATGGTAACCCTTTTGAAGCAAATGCCGTGGGCGATTTCCAATTCAGAGGCAACCAATATCGTGCTCCTATGGACCAACCACCGCCCCTAACCACTACCTCGACCACCCGGTTTCAACCAAAACCAAAACCGTAATCAGAATAGACCAAACCAAGGTTTTCAAAACCAAGGTAATTTTAGTCAAAATAACAGTTTTCAAAACTTCCAACACCAAGGAAATTTCAATAGAAACCAAGGTCGCAGGAAATTTCAACCCAGGGTCTTTTCATGGCAATAATCAAGGAAATTTCCAAAATCAAGGCCCTAATCCAAACAATAGAGGCCATAATTTTCCTGGTAAAATCAAGCCATTGTCCAACCGACCATCATCCGATGAGTTGTTGAAGCAATTCATGAAATCCCAAGAGGAAATGAATATGTTGTTGGTCAGCCGTGATTGACATTAAGAAGTCTTTAAATGATCGACCTCGGCTCGTACTTTACCTAGCAACACGATCGCTAATCCGAGGGGCTTATGCAAAGGCTTATCACAACCAAAAGTGGTACTTCATATGATGGACCCGCTATTCCTACTACCTCTTCTTCTCTCCCGAAGGTAGTGGAAAGTGAACCTGAGGCTACAAAGGACAAGGAACTTCCTACTAATAACGGAGGTACCAAAGATGTCCATCCTCAGTTGTCCCAAAACCCAAAACCAATCCCGAGTTGTTTTTGAACCTCCGTTAGTAGGACCCCAAATCCAAAACTTCTATTCCTTACCCTCACGCTAAATGAGCAAAGCTCCGCAAAAGCTAGCATCAAATGGAAAAATTCTTTCAAATTTTCCAAGAACTTCATTTTGACATAAGCTTTATGATGCTATCATGCCGATGCCCAAGTTTGCATCGACTCTCAAACACATGTTAAGCAATAAGGAAAAACTGTTTGAAATGGCTAAAACTCCTTTGAACGAAAACCGCTCAGCAGCTTCTTAAAGAAGCTTCCCGAGAAGCTTGGAGATCCTGAAAAATTTCTTCTTCCTTGTGTTTTTCCAGGGATGATTGAATGCTTTGCCCTTGCCGATCTTGGTGCAAGCATCAACTGATGCCTTATTCAAGATGGAAGAAACTTTCTCTTCCGAACTTATTCCTACCGCATGACTCTTGAGCTTGCAGACGTTTCTATATCGCCCCTCTTGGCATCACAGGATGTATTCGTGAAAGTAGGAAAGTTCCATTTTCCAAATTGACTTTGTGGTTGTTGATTTTGATGTCATCCTGCCCCTCATTGTGGACGAGGATTCCCGAGAACGGGCCGCTCTCTTATTGATGTATTTGAGCAAGAAATCACATTACGCGTGGGTAATGAAGCTGTCACCTTTAACCTTGATCAAACTTCGAGGTACTCCTCAAATTATGATACTCAATCGCTAATCGAATTCGATTTAATTGATATTGCTTCAGAGGAGTACTCTCAAGAGTTTCTTGGTTATCTTCATAATTCTTTGAGTGGGGATTCCACCACATCTTCTCAACCAATCATTGCCGACTCTTCCCTCTCTCTCAATTGCTCCGTTCTTGAGGGAGGTGACTTCTTCTAGAAGAGATCGATGAATTTCTTGCTAATGATGAATCAATTCCTACCGAATTGATGGTGTTTATGATTCGGAGGGAGATATCCTTTATCTTGAGCAATTGCTAAATGAAGATCCATTACCTTCACTCCCTCCGAAAGAAATCACAATTGAGGAAATCAAATCAGACAAACATCTATCAAGAATTTCCCGAGGTTGAACTTAAGGACCTACCTCCTCATCTCGAAAGTATGCATTCTTGAGGGTGATGATAAATTACCCGCCATAATTGCTAAAGACTTAACCGAGGAGGAGAAGATCGCCTCATAAAGGTCTTGAAGTCGCACAAGCAAGCAATTGCTTGGAAACTCTCCGACATTAAGGGTATCAACCCCGAGTTTTGTACTCACAAAATCTTAATGGAGGATGACTTCAAACCGCCACCCAACATCGTAGAAGGGTGAATCATAAGATTCATGAGGTTATCAAACAAGAGGTTCTCAAACTTCTTGATGCCGTTTGATTTACCCGATCTCTCGATAGTCCTTGGGTTAGCCCAATTCCTATCGTGTTCCAAAAAAGGGTGGCATAATCCGTTGTCACAATGAAGAAAACGAAGTTAATTCCAACTCGATTGGTTACGGATGGCGTGTGTGTATTGACTATCGTGAAGTTAAACGGCCACCCGAAAGACCATTTTCCTCTACCCTTCATGGATCGATGCTTGAGAGATTAGCAGGAACTAATACTATTGTTTCCTTGATGGTTTCTGGGTTACCAGATCCCCATTGATCCACTGGATCAAGAAAACCACATTCACCGCCCATACGGAACTTTGCCTACATGACTATGCCTTTTGGCCTATGTAATGCTCCCCGCACGCTCCAACGATGTATGATGGCAATTTTCCACGACATGATCGGGGAAACTATGGAGGTGTTTATGGATGACTTCTCGGTCATTGGGGACTCATTTCAAACATGTCTCTCCCATTTAGATAAAATGCTCAAAAGGTGTGAAGACACCAATCTTTGTCTAAACTGGGAGAAGAGCCACTTTATGGTCAAAGAAGGCATAGTCCTTGGCCATAAGATTTCCAAAAATGGGATTGAGGTAGATAGAGCAAAAGTTGATGTTATTGCTAAATTGCCTCATCCTACTACCGTCAAAGGTATTAGGAGTTTCCTAGGTCATGCCGGGTTTTATCGCAGATTCATACAAGATTTTTCTAAAATCGCCCGGCCTATGACCCATCTTCTTGAAAAGATGCTCCTTTTATCTTCTCACCCGAAAGTGCATCAAGCTTTTGAAACATTAAAGGAAAAGCTTACGGAAGCACCCATTCTAGTTGCCCCGACCGATTTACCCTTTGAGCTCATGTGCGATGCAAGTGATTTTGCTATCGGTGCGCTTTTGGGGCAACGAAAAACCAAGCATTTTCACCTATCCACTACGCAAGTAAGACTATGATCGGCTCAAACCCATTACACCACTATAGAAAAAGAATTATTAGCCGTGGTGTATGCGCTTGAGAAATTTCGCCATACCTCATCTTGACCAAATGCGTGGTGTATACGGATCACTCTGCTCTCAAATATCTCTTTGCAAAACAAGATGCAAAGCCGAGATTGCTCCGCTGGGTTCTCCTCCTCCCGCAAGAATTTGATATCATTATATGTGATAAAAAGGAGCCGAGAACCTAGCCGATCATCTATCCCGCCTAGAAAACCCTCACCAGGATGTGTTCGAGAAAAAGGAAATAAATGAAACATTTCCTCTCAAAACACTCAATGTGGTTTCTTTTCGTGGAGACTCTTCTACCCCATGGTTTGTTGACTTTGCAAATTACCATGCGGGTAACTTTGTGGTGAAAGGGATGTCGTCCCAACAAAAAAACAAATTCTTTAAAGATGTAAACATTACTTCGGACGACCCCTACTTGTTCAAAATTTGCGCGGATCAAGTCATCAGCGATGTGTGTATGGTCGAAGCCAATGACATTCTCAAGGCTTGCCATTCCGACCTATGGGGACATCATAGCCCCAGCTACACCGCCAAGAAGGTGTTTGATTTCGGATTCTATTGGCCCACGATTTACAAGGATGCCCATGAATTTGTCAAAAACCTCGCGGACGCTTGTCAACGTTATGGAAATATCTCACAAAGAAATGAAATGCCGCAAAACGCCATTCAAGTGTGTGAGATTTTTGACATCTGGGCATTGACTTTATGGGGCCATTTCCTTCCTCCTCGCGGTAATAAATACATACTGGGTCGCTGACTATTTGTCAAAATGCGTTGAAGCTAAGGCTTTGCCTACCAATGATGCCCGAGTTGTTGTGAAATTCTTGAAATCTCTTTTTGCTAGGTTTGGAACTCCACGAGCTATAATCAAGCTGATCGGTGGTACGATTTTGCAATGACCAATTTGATAGAGTCATGCAAAAGTATGGTGTAACTCACCGCCTCTATCATCACTGCGCATCACCCCAAACAAGTGGGCAAGTGGAAGTTTCCAACCGAGGATTAAAAGAATTCGAGAGGACGGTTGGCGAAAACCGCGCCTCTTGGTCGGATAAGCTAGATGACGACTCGGCCTTCCGCACAGCCTTATAAAACACCCATCGGGTGTACTCCATACAAGCTTGTATACGGGAAGGCATGTCATCTCCGCCGTTGAGCTTGAGCACAAGGCATACCGGCCTTGAAACATGCCAACTTCGATATTCAGATACCGGTGATCACCGAAAGTTCAAATGAATAAACTAAATGAACTCCGTGATCAAGCATACGAGAACTCTTTGATCTACAAAGAAAAGACAAAGAAGATTCATGACTCAAAATCAAGAACCGCTGCCAACGCCGGTGATCGAAGTCCTTCTTTTCAACTCAAGATTGAAGATTTTCTCGAAAACTAAAATCCCGCCGGTCCGACCATTCACCATCACTATAGTATTTCCATATGGAACCATTGAGTTATCTCAACCCGATGGTCCAAACTTTAAAGTGAATGGTCATCGATTGAAGCATTATTTTGGAGAGGACATTCCTCCCGTGGTTGTCCCGGATCTACAAACTTTCCCCATGAACCAATGAATGCGGGATCGAGTCAAGCTAGCGACTCGAATCAAAAACAAGAGCATGCTATATGGGTTTTCACCCGCGGTCGTACCACCTTCTAGTGTGGGGAGCCCCACCGTTGTATATAAGAGTTTCCAAAAAAAAAAAAAAAAAAAAAAATCATGCTAAATAATGGCCGTAGTATTTCCCTTTTACATTCTATGTTTCGGCATAACCGCCGGTACTTTGAATATTGAGGGCAATATTCATTTCTAGTGTGGGGAATTCTCGACCTAATTTTATCATGTAATTATACCGCCTAATTCCCCCATTTTTGGCCAAAATTTTTTTGGAGTAAGTGTTTTGCACTTACTCATCTTATGGTTATCAGTCCGCCATGTCTAATAAACAAAAGGATTGGCTAATCCAGGAGCAAACGGCTCTTGGTAAAGATATCTCAAACCGCTGACGGCTTGCAATTTGCCCAAAATTGTATGGTATTCAGCCCACCATATCCTTAAAAGTGAAGAGTTGGCTAGCCCGCAAGTTTATGGCTTGTGGTAAAGGCAATTGGAAAACCATAATTGGTAATCAGCTCACCAAAGATAATATTGATAATTTATCTAAGAGTTGGCTAGTCCGTAAGCAAACGGCTTCGTAAAGACAAATCAAATCCGTTGGAAGTCGGTGATTTGCTCAAAATCATTTGGTTATCTGCGGTACCAAGGTTCTTACTAGAACTAAAACATTTGGCTACTCCAGAAGTAATGGCTTTTGGTAAAGAGATGAAATCCATTAAATTTTTCTAAAAACATTGCTAGGGACTAGCAATATCTTAGTGTGGGGATTGATGAGTGTCTAAATACTCATCATTTTTGTACCATTTAAATCAGCAAAACATCTTAAAAACTCGTAAATGCATCAAAATGATAAAAAAAATATCACAAATAAGTGTTTTATGTGTTTTAAATGCAAAATATCAAAATCGTGAAAACGATCAAGTTTGCATAATTGGCGCTTTAGTCCCCCAAGTTTCAAAAGTTGTCAAAAAAGTCCCTCGTAAAACAAAATAAAGAAAAATATCATTTTAAGGTCCCTAGGATTCTTAAGTTGTCAAAATTGGTCCTTGAGATTTAAAATTGCAAATTTACAACTTAGGTCCCTAAACTTTCAAAATGTCAAGTTTGGTCCCCTCGGAGATTTGAAATGTCAAAATGGTCCTTGTACTATTGAAACTTGTCAAAAAGTGACCCTTGTGTGAAATTTTAGAAAATTACGTGGTCCTAGTTTGGTAATTACAAATTGGTCCCTATAATAATAAACAAGCCTTGTCAAAATAATTGTGACCGCCTTTTATACAATTTTGACTGTCATTATCAGTTTTGGACCGTCAAACCCTCAGTCAAACCTCCCAAACACTTTCCCTCCACCAATTTATCCTCCTTCCCACTTGATGCAGAAACACGTGCCACCCTCCCATCACCTTTTTTCTCCTCAAACCTCCTCATCACCTTCCCACCATTAATAAAAGCCACCCCCTAGTTGCTATAATGAGCCTACAGGTCAAATTAAGCTTTTCCCGGCCAAAATGATCAAACGCCAAAATGCACCTAACTCATCCAATGGCTAAAAATAATTTGGGATTTGCTCTGAGGACACGTGGAGGTGTCATTGGTGTATAAAAGAGAGGAAGAGAAGCAAAGACCAGCAGTAGTTAGTTTTTTTTAAATTTATGAATGTCATTTTTTCTTAAAGTGTCTTAATTAGCTTTCAAATTTGTAATTTCAAGTTTTATGGTATTGAAACTAAAGTGTTTGATCATTGTAATATGCTTTTGAGCCTTAATTCAAAGTTTCACTTAAGATTTATATTTTTCGCCATTGTTGCAAAATTCAATTTACAACTCTTATGTTTAAGCTCCAATAAACTTCATTTAAGCTCAAACAAGCCTACTTAAGCTTATTATAGCTTTTTAGTAAGCTTATTGCTGTGCAATTAATATTGATGTAAAGTCAATAAAAAGTCAATGAAGAATCAAAAATTGGTTCAAGCAGCTTTGAAAATGGTTTATGGTTGATGCAAAAGATGGATTTAAGGATAATGAGCTAGGTTGGGTTCGGGGATAGGTTGTTGATCTTGTGTTCATTCAAGTAACTACCTATGACCAAGTGTAAGTCATTTTCAGTCGAATTGCATAACTGTGTTTGTGATTTAGATTAGTTCTATCCTGTTTAATTAGTTGTATTTAGAGTAATTAAAGTGAGTTTGATCAGAAACAAGTTGGTTCGTTGTTTAGCTCACCTAAAATTGCAAAACAGCTTATTAAAAAGGGTGTTTGGTTAGTTGGGTAAACTGTGTTATAGGATTGTTCCTGGATGAAACTTGTTGTTTCATGCTTGTGTAGTTCTATTGTACCCATTCTAGACCTTACATTGTGACCTGAAAACCACCAAAGTCAAAAATCTCAATTCATCTCTGTTCTTATTAGCTTATCTCGTTAGAATTTTTCAAAAAGCAAAATCTTGTTTTTGTGTTTAGAAATCTTAGGACTAGCCTCAAGTATTAGTTTCATTTCATCATATTACATCTATTTCATTCCATAAATCTAGGTTCAAAGTTCAATTTGGTCAAAAATCTCAAAAAAACAGTTAAAAAGTCAAAACTGAAAAACCAGTTTTAAGCCCAACTGGGGTGAATTTTCATGAGTTCATTTCTGGGTCAAACTAAGTGAAACTTGGGGTTTAAAAAGTTCAACTGGTCTAAATTTGGCTATCATTTTTGAAGATTTTTGTGAATTTTTTATAAGTCTCAAAAAGGCTTGACAAATGGGCCTCAGTTCCCCTGTGCACAAGCTCAGTTTTAACTGAGTGTGCACAGGTTTTGTGCAGCCCTTGCACAGAGCTCAATTGAGCTTAACTTGGTCTCATTTTTGGTTTACTAGCACTTAGCCAGGTCTAGTTTAAAGTCCAACTTCTGGTTTTCAATTTCTTGCTTATTTGAGTGCTTACTTTTCCAGCTACAAGTAGCACCCAATGCATTTTT
>OU343225.1:326426494-326540183 GCA_910596185.1 Chrysanthemum makinoi | reverse complement strand
CAAATATAGAATGTAAAACACTTTTTTAGTTGTGACATAGATTTGCATTGTTGAAGAAAGATTTTAACAAGTTATTATGCACTTAAAAGTCCTCATGGTTATAATGCTAGTGTTCAAATTTCCATTTGGTAGGCTAAATGAGATATGAAAGATGACAAATGGTTGAAAACACAAGAGATATTGAATATACATGATTAGTCCTAACCTTTCATCAGTTTTCTCTAAAACAGATGGCAATTGAACATTTGCGTGCAAAGAGAATGATTCAACAACCTCCCACAAATTAAAATGCCAGAAGTGTGATCTACTGATTTTGTACCAAATGATATTAAATACGGTTCCACTTCTCCTTCATGACCATCCTAACCTTGCTCACTCGATCACTTAAGTTTAAGTTGAATATAAATACACAACTAAATGTAACGGTTTTAGAATATGAATTCCCTTAATCCATGTTGTATGTCGAGCGAAAACCAAAACACGAAATCACCACAACTACAACAAACCGACAAGGCGACAACACAACATTCTCAAGGAATTGCTTTAACACAACCAATACAATATGTAAATTCCAATCTCTTATAGAAGATCGCAAATTTATGCTTGCATGCATGCTACTATTCTTTGGTAGCTGCATTATGCTTCTACACCGGCGTAATGCTGCATAGATGCATGAATTCTAGTCCGGATATTAAAACATACCCGGATGGCCGGATATAGCAAGGTCATGCACCATTTGGAAAAATAGGTGTAAAACCTTGCGTCTAGACATTGTCTAGAAAGCTCAACAACCTCCTACAAATGCCAGACTTGTGATTATGGAAAAGGTATCGTATATATATGAATTCCCTGTTCTGTTTTTTCCTCGATTCACTCCCTCGAATACGATCACTTCTCCTTCATTACCATGTTAGCTTTGTGATCACGTACTCAATTAATAAGTCACTATAAGTACATGATTAAATGTAGTATTAAACTCTTTTTATTAAACCTTCTAGGTAACAAAACTTTTAAATTTGTCCAATGTTAAATACTACGTAATATGATAATCGATTATGGAGGTAATACGTCAAAATTAAATGACATGTCATCTTATCTATCTAATATACTTAAAGATTCAGTACCTTAATTTATTGCGAAAGTGCAAGAGTGCTATCAAACAAAAACCTAAAAATGATTAATTAAAGCTTTGTATACTAGGCAAAAGTTCAATATAGAACCAAAATTTACGATAGATCCAATCAACCAATAATAGCATTCATTTTTTTATTATGATAAACTTTCACCCTTTTTTAAAAAATTAAATATCTCGCAAACCGCTAATCGTTAATACGAAAAAATTATACCATTCGTGACGAGACTAAATTATCTTTCTATGATATGCATACTATATATTTTAACAATTTTTTTTTAAAATTTCGGTCAACAAAAATCATATATGATTTGTGAAAATCATATATGATTCGATTTTTACGAATCACATATGATTTTTGAGAAGCATATATGATTGTAAAATCATATATGATTCAGAAAAATCAATCATACATGATTTTTAAAATCATATATGATTCAGAAAATCATATATGATTTTTTCTAACGTAATTTTTGAAAATGTTTGTCAAAAATATGTAAAGTGCATATCTATGAAAAGATAATTTAATTCTCGTCAATGACAGATTTTTATATTTTGAAAATTTACCGTTTGTAAGATATGTTGTTTTAAAAAAAAATGTGAAAAATGATTTTGTATTAATTTAGATAAAAAATTGAGGATTATGATTGGTTCATTTGTTCTATGACAAATATGAGTTTTATATTGATCTCAACTCTTGTATACTATTGGTTTACAAAATTAGGTTGCCAGGATTACCTATAATCTAAGGTCTAAATACTTTTGTCATCCCTATCCATGATGGAAAATATATTTGCTTCTCCTAATGTGCAATCATACGTTTTTGTAATCATACTCTTGCATTCATACGTATTTGTAGTATGTGTTTTCTAACTATTTGAGTTCGATTTTTTCTTCTCCTAATCGATGAAGGTATTGCGGTTATATTTGCTGAGACGCTAACATCAGGCTTCATGGTGGTGATCATGTTTGTGATATGGAAAACTAACTTATTTCGTGGCCTTATATGTGCTCGTGATTAGCTCAACGAATACATCTACTTAAACTCTCCTCTACAAATTCGGTCAAGGTGGATACTTCATTTTTTTCGCCTGGCGCTATTGTTCATAATGTGCACATGGAACTACGCTACCGTTTAAATACAACTACGAGCCTAATCACAAGGTGTCACGAGAAGCTATAAAAGACATAGTTACGGATGAAAATATTAGTCACATGGGAGGACTTGCAATCTTCTACTCCGAAGCTTGCTCATGGATACCCCTATCTTTAAACATTATATTGATAACCGCTTTAAATTTGGTTATGGTCTTTGTTTCGGTAAAGTCATTGCCGATTAGTAGGGTGACACCGTAAGAGGTTCTTGTTCTGAAGTCATTGCCGATTAGTAGGGTGACACTAGCAGGGCGAGTCGAACTTTTTGTCGATGGGTCAAAATATGATAATTTTTAGAAGCTACACTAAAAATTGGTCCTTTTGGGGGCAAATTACAAAAATAGCCGAAAATTTTCAAAAATTTACACTACAATTTTTTCGCGGGGATTCACATGACCCGGACCCCTTTATCTCTCTCCACTGACACCGAAGAGGTTCTTGTCCTCAAGTCATTGCCATTGGTAGGGTGACACCGTAAGAGGTTCTTGTTCAAGAGTGAAGCCAAACGCGTTGTATGCGGTTTATTCACTACGATTGTGGTGTTGGTGAAGAACAACAAGGTAGTATTTGCGGATGAGGATGTGGCAAAACTAAACAAAGCTTTGGAGAAACGTACCGAGTCGCATTTGGTGGGAGTGCATGATCATCTCGAGACCGGTCTTCAATTGAAAAGGTTTTTGATCGACTACGCTTACAACTTCATGAAGAAGAACTTAAGGCAAGGTTATAGCGTGTTCGAAATTCCTCATAAAAGGATGTTGAAGGTTGGAATGACTTACGAGCTTTAAGTACGATGAACAAACCTCGATTGTGTGTTGATACTAAGTTATGAATGTGTTCCTGAAAATAGGCTACAAAATTAACCTTTTAAATGTGATTTCCAAAGACTTTCTCTATAGCGCTCGTGTCTTTTATTTATAATTTTTTTTTGGGAGGATTTTGGTTTGGCTTCTTGCTTGAATTTCATGCAATCAAATTGTATATGGAAAAAAAGATGTATGTACTTGTTTTTGTGGGTGTCTATTGTGAAATTTATATAACATTATTTTGACTAAAGTGTGTGATCAAAATATACTTGTGTTTTTATATACCTTGTAAGGCATAGAAGCACAAGCAACACCATCGCCTTTTCAAAACTCTTACATATGCATGCAGCCATAGTAACAGTACGTATAGCTTCATCACCCATAGCACTCCTATTAACGATAGTAGGTTTGAGTGGTTTTCCATCTTCATAAAACCGCTTTACCATCAAGCAATTGCTTTTCTAGGTTACGATCAAGCAAGATCAACACCCGAATCCAAACTAGAACCGCATGCATATTTTTTCTTGTTCGCCAGTGATCACAGTAGTCGCGTTTTTCTCTCGAACTAGTAACGTGTTCATCTCCAATCGTATAATATGGACATGTTTGGTAGAGCTACTTCTGTAATGAATGCTACCGATAACGCTTGAAACAAATGTTACTCTAAATGTTGACGGAAGTGCACTACAACAAATATGTCATTTTTACACGCTTTTTTCTTCACACTATATAAAGTGTGAACTTTTTTTTTAAAGATATTCACACTTAAGAGTGTGAATAATTTTTCAAAATCACACTTAAAAAGTGTGAAGAATTTTTTCAAAAACAAAATCATCACACTTAAAAGTGTGAAAAATTGTTTCAAAATCAAAATCATCATACTTAAAAGTGTGAAGAATTGTTTTATAACTCTTGCACTTAAAAGTGTGAAAATATTTATAAAGCATCACACATAAAAGTGTGAAAATATTTGCTACACCCAATTGGTTCACACGCATACTAGTGTAAACTTTTATATTTTTCACACTTTAAAATGTAGCAATAAGTGTGAATATGACGCTATTTTGTTGTAGTGGTGATGAGGCCCCAAAGGTGTATGATGCTACAAATGACACTGATGTGTTGTCTAGTATTGCTGAACCATTGAATTCTACACTAACCGAAGCTTTCTCCTGGCGCGGTGTAATTATTTGTATATGAAACAACTTATCCCACATGAGTAAAATAAAATTAAATTAAATTAAATTAATTAAAAAAAAGAAAAAAGAAAAAAAGACATTTGAGACCCTTATAAACTAGAAGTTATGGTATGCTAGTATCTTTTCAACATTATTTTTAATCAAAATCAGAAGATAATATCTACAGATTTAATATCACTACTTGTAATTATTAGTACTCCTACAGTCCTACTAATAGTGATGGATTTTACTCCATCCATAATCCTAGGGTGTTCATGGGTTGGGTAATATCCAAAACCGAAACCTAACCGAATTGTAATAACTGAACCAACGAAATAAAAGTTCGGTTTTCGGATCGGTTATGGTTTTAGCAATCCGAACCGAAAATCGAATTTAAATAAATATATATATTTTTTTATATATTTATATAAAAAAAATATATTAAAACTCTTTTATAATATATATATATATAATATTTTTTAAGCTTAAAAATTATTTTTTTTCAAAAAATATATATAAATAAATGAATAAATTATTAAATTTATCTAATTCGGGTTATTCGGTTCGGTTTTCGTTATTAGATTCGGTTTTCGGTTTTCGGTTCGGTTTAGTCAAATTTGAATTCGTTCGGTTCGTTCTCTTATACTCGAAAAAAAATTAACGAACAAACCGTTAACCGAACCGATGAACACCCCTACATAATCCATACTTAGTTAGGCTCATGGTATATGGGCCTAGGTAATGTAATCAATAAATAGTTCAGCAGAAGCATGTAAAAAAAATTGTATAACCCACTTTTTCATCTTGGGTCCAAAAATACCATCACATACATTGAATCCAACCATATATATGCCAGTTACATATATTCATTGACAACATACCAGTGACCAAAACTAATGTGGAAGCCCCCTCATCTTATGCTTCTAAAATCAGCCATGCATCTTCTACTAAACCTAACTTTCGGTTTATTGATGAAACGTTACATAAGGATGTTGATTATGATGTGAATTTAGCTTTAGATTCAGGCAGAGGTGAATGACCGGATGAAAATTTTGCTTTATGGGTATTTTATTGGTAAAAGACTTGCATTTCCCGTGGTTGAATGGTTTTTTGCGTAACAATTGGAAAATGGATTCGTGACGTTATGATGAACGCGAATGGTTTTTTCTTTTTCATGTTCTTGTCTATAAATGATGATGAGTCTGTTCTCCGGGATGGACCTTGTATGATTCGTGAAATCCCCATCTTTCTTAACAAGTGGTCTCTATCGATAAGTCTTCTTAAGGAAGATTTATTTTGTGTTCCGGTATGGGTGAAGTTTCACGATGTCCATTTGGTTGCTTATACTCTGGATGATTTGAGTTTGATTGCTTTTAAAATTGGTACTCCTAATACGATGTGTTTGGAGTCATGGGGGTGTAGTAGTTATGCAAGAGCTATGTTAAAAATCAACGCATACAAAGGAAACTATTCGCATTGAATACGATTGAGAACCACCTTAGTGTAGTACTTGTTTGCTCTATGGTCATTTGAATGATGATTGTCCTAAAGCCGCTCCAAAACATGTGGTGAATGAATGGGTATATGCAAAGATACTCATTCGGGTGTATCTAAGAAGCTATCTAATGATGGATTTACTGTTGTGAAGGGGAAAGGTGGTAATTCTAAGAAGTTCAATTCTATTCAAATGAAAAAATTTGAGTATCGACCGGTTGCTCAAGGATACCAAGACGTCTCCTACTAAAGACACCACAAAAGAGGCGTCTACATCTAGACAACCAAAGAAGGCTGCGAAAGTGGCGAACACTTCAACCAACATGACGTCTACTTTTAAACAACCTACAAAAGATCATAATGTGATTAGTACTTCGAATGTGTTTGCTGCTCTTGATGAGATAGAAGATTCTACTATGAAAAATGTTTAACCAAGTGGTAATTACCAAGGTTGTCAAGATCGGGATCCTACCCAGGATCGTTTTTGTCTTTGCAAGATCGTGATCGTAAGATCGGATCGGGATCTTAAGATCCTACTCTAATATTATTTCTTAATAGTTTATGTAATTTTATACAAATCTACAAATTCTAATACATTATAACCACAAAATACTATGAATGTTTCATATAAATGTTGTCCTAAATTATGATTATAAAATGTTTAAAAATATTAACATGTTGTTTTCTGAATTCTACAAACAAACAACCCATAAATTTGTAAATTTTTAGTTTGTAATCCGAGAAGAGTAAGATCGGATCGGATTAGAGCGTAAGATCGTATGGTCAAGATCGGGATCGTATAAGATCTTAAGCTTGCAAAGATCCTATGTAGGATCCGGATCGTTTTTGCTTTACAGTATTCTAAAATCGTAAGATCCTAAGATCAGGATCGGGATCCTGACAACCATGGTAATTCCAATACGCATATTGCTGTTTTGGATTAAGGTGCTACTGTTATTGTAGCATCTGGTGGTGAAGCTGCTACTAATGTTGATGGAGAACACGCGAGAAACTACGAAAACATCCCTAGTTTTTCTAATGCTGCTCCTTTTACAAATAGCACACCTGACATGGTTAAAGATGGAAAAAAGGTTGGTAATCCATTTTCTAAGGTTGAGAATTTGGTTATTTCGGATAGTGATAGTGATAATGATTAAGTTCTTGAGGACTACAATGAAAGCACAAGTTTTATGGCATTTGACGGTTCTAAAAGTGATAGTAGAGTGGGCATGGAGAGCTTATTGGAGCAATGGAATGAGGACACCTATGACCAAAACGCTTACGATGATGATGAGTTTGATAATTGTGGTGTGACTGATGCACAATTGAAGTTTGCTAATGCATATGACATTATTCTCCATGGTGAGCTTAGATAGGTTGTTATTTTTGTTTTGCATAAGTATGACATGTCATTTCTTATGCTAGTTTAGGTCTTAAGCACTGTAGGTGCTTTTGGTTTGCCTTTTTGGGCTGACGTGTGAGACTCTCCCACATCCGTTATACTTAATTATTTTTTAGGAGTAATAATATTTTATCGGGGATAACCCTTTTACCAAAAAAAAAACAAATAATTACACCGCACTAGTACATGCCAGCTTTTGCTCGTATGAATATCTTTTGTGATCACCATTGATACCACAAGTTGGTAACTCAATGACAATAGTAACCATAATTTACCAACCAAGATTGAGAACTACATAAAAAGCAACACCCAAATCACTAATTCTAGTCTACTAGTCTAGCACCTATTTGGCTACATCTACATACCAAAATATATAAAGAATAACTAGAAGACAAAACATTAATAAATATACTAATCTTGCATCAAGTCCCCATCATGGTCATTTTCCAACCAAATTCCCTAAATTGTCATGCGCAACTACGCATCTCCGCAATTCCACTAAAATTGTGCCACTTGTCCATTTACAAAGGCCCACATTAACTTCCACAATTGCGCAACCGGCGGCTACTCAACCGGTGGTTGCGCAACCGACGGCTGATTTGACTGATACTTTATTGGAAAGGTAACAAAAATCTTACTTTTTAGATATTCTTTGATATTATCCCTGACTTTTGACTGATACTATCTCTGATTTTTGTTTTATTTTACTATCCCTGACTTTTGACTGATACTATCAGTCAAAAGTCAGGAATGCTGAACATTCAGTGGACTGGAGGACATGTTTTATTTTACATCCTAAGGTTGTGCTCAGAACCTGCTGAAAAGGAGGATGAAGTCTTTACTTAATGGTTAATTTGAAAAGTGCTTGGTGTGAGCATGAATAAAGAGGAACCACCTATGTGAATGTTGAAGTTTTGCCGCCTGTGGGAGATTTGGACTTTTGGCTCTTACAACATTTATGAATTGGATATGGACACATGGTTTATTTAGTGTCAGGAGCGTTTAAGTGTTTGAAAGCTTGTGTGTATGCTATCTTCAGGTATTCAAATGGGTTGATGGGTTCAATTCTTAGAACACCCTGATTCTCGAGTATTTGAACGTGTAATGTACTAAGGTGGGAATTCAATCTTCAAGATATTTCATTTATGCACATGTTTTGTTTTATGTTTATTTTCATGCAAAAGGAATTGTGATAAATTTGGGAGGACTGTTGGAAATTTAGTTCGATTGAGGGATATGATCATACTTGAAATGGGTTGGAGGTACGGAGTGTACACCCATTAAGTCCCTGACACCTCGACTCTAATAATGGTTGGTTCAATCCTTCAAGAGGTTACTACCGCTAGTACTAATGTTACTACTGTTGGCAGAGTTACTACTGCTAGTACTAATGTTACTACTGTTGGCATAGTTACTACCGCTAGTATAATGTTACTATTGTTGGCAGAGTTACTATCTAGTAGTGCTGAATTAGTTTGTAATGCTTTGACCTATTAATAAGCAGTTTCAAACTCGTAGTTAAGACCATAGTAACTTGGTCTTGTAACCACTATGGCTATAATGGAGGAACATTATGAGGAGATTAATTGGCAGGTTAATTCTTATAATTCCATTGACTAAGAGTAAATCGATCCTATAAATAGGATACACATCTGCATGGAAATGGATACGAAGCATAAACACTTGAAAGCGAACAAGTTCTTGATTTGTTCCTATAACAAGAACACCAATTGGTCTTATCCCATAGAGTTATTCGTGTAACCCAGGCATAAGGTCGAATAGCTTCTACTGGAAAGTGATTACATGATTTTAAGTGATATCCAGTACTCATTGATTATCTACACCTAACTGGGAACACTCCGAAAAAAACCAACAATGCATCTATATTTGTAAGTGAATCTAAAAAATGCAATTGTGGTTTCTTCTCATTTTTCTCATTTTTATTTCTCATTTGATCCTTACTACGCTTTATGAAATGGTAACTCAAGGTATAGAAGAAACACAAAACGAATATTTTGTTCCAACTTAGCCCAACCTTATCTCCACCTAATCTCCACGTAGCACTTGTGTTAAAATAAATTCCACGACATGTCCACAGGGCATACTGATATCATTAAACTGCATGTGTTTATTGTTTTCGAATCATGTTTGTATATCAACATATATAGACCTAAAACAAAGAGGGATGCTAGACCCACATAAGAAATCCACACAAAAAATTCACGCTTTGACGTGTCAGCCAGTGATTGTTAGATTTTACTATAGTTTATATCTTCTCTTTATTAAGCCAATCATTGGTCATGTCAACGTGTAAATATTTTGTGTGAATTTTTTATGTAGTTCTAGTATCCCTTTAAAACAAAAACCTATTAATAGACATAAGAATTTTGCTACATCCACATAAGAATTCCACTAAAAACCCCCACTCGTTGACGTGTTAGTGGGTGATTGGTTTTTTGTTGGAAGTGGATCTTACAAAAAACCAATCATCCGCTGACACGTCAGTGGAAGTTTTTAGTGGGATTCTTATGTGGATGTAGCATAGCTCTAGACATAATTCATTTATTTTATGACAAGTGTCATACACTTTTTCTCTTACATTATTTTTCACCAATTAATTTTTCAAACGAAACAATTATATCTTTAATTTTATATTTAAGTTTTACTTGTAGACATACAATTCATTTTCCTTTAAGAATAATACATGTTGATACAAAAGTTGGGTGTTCCTTATTCGGGGCTCCGGCTCTCGTACCAATTGCTGATTGTTGCTTGAGACCTGCGCACTAAGAGACAGAAAACACCGTTAGGCTTACCGTGGGATTGTCTCCCACGATTATCCTCTGGCGTGAGAGTAAGTAATCGGTTTAGGGTTCCAGAAGAGTTAGGGTTTCTAGATCGTACCTTTAACGAGGGATGTGATTCCCTTTATATACACACGAATCCTTGTTGGTTCCGTGTTCCTCAACCTTCGCGTATCCTGCCTAAGTCGGTTGGGGAATGATTATCTCCTTGATTAAGAGATATCCGATATCTATTCCGTAAATAGATTTGTATTTGGGCTTCAGGCCTAAACGCTTATATCGCGTAGCCCGTTCGCGGCCTGGGCTTATCAGATTGGGCTTTGGTCGGGTTCGGACCTGATATAGACTATACGTCATCATGTCCCCCGACTAGTATGCGCAGTGAATAATCATGATGCTAGACTAATAACCGTAGTTAATAATAAAACAAGCGCATCCAAGAAGTCATAAAGATATACCCGCAAAGACATTGTATCTAGACATTGATTAAAAATGCGCCTCGAAGTCGGGGAAAGTAAGCCGCGAACGCCCCAAGTGATCTCACCACACGTTAGTATTAGTGGGATCCACGTGTCACTCATCGCGTGGATGAGGAAAAATATATAACCATCCACCCCATTTCAATTGAGTTGCTCACAGTAAAAAAAAAAACGTTCATCCGCCATTGCTAACAAAACTTCAAACTACAACCCAGGAAAACACTGTATTCAAAGGTAACCGCGCGGCGCTTTGTAAAACAATACGATGTTCAAACAGTTGTCCGATTTCACCGACCTCACCGAAATCGATCTTCTAGAATTCACTTTGACTTTATACCTCTTGATGCATCCGGTTGTTCCGGCGTATGCATATTCTCGGATTTCCCGAGGGAAAATAGGGGTATACACGTTTTTGAATTCGCAAATCAACGCGGTGCCCCTATCCCGATTTTGTGCGAATGTTAAATTATTACGAGCTGCACCTATCCCAATAGCACTGACGTGCGCTAAAATCACCAATTTTGAGGTGAACTGCCGCTATCGGTTAACCCAACCATCCACCTATTCCGCTTTTATCACACGACATGGTCACATGGTGGGTAACTTTGCTAAGCGCGCCGTAGATTTCAGTGTTATATCGAGAAACTAGATGCTTTAGAAATTGGAGGAATCATTTTTCTCGGGTAGACGACACATGCTTTCCATGGAACTATGACTTTTATACCCGGGAACGCCGAGGGATGAGTGCCCCCGTTCGGATCATATGTCGAGGATGGAACTCGATAAATGCGAACCGCATCCCCATTAGTTCCTATCCCGAGAAATTTTGGTGCATATGGGCATCAGCCGTAATTATTTTGGTATGCCGGATGAGATGCCAATCTTCTTAGGCCAATGGTTGGGTGGGTACTCGCTCGCACCCATTTTATAGTTAATGTAAGAGCTTTCTCTGCCCTTTCGCGCATTATATAACATGTGTTATTTGTTGTCTTCTATTGCGCAGAGATGGATCTTTTCACCGTTGTGCACCTAGCAGCTTCTGGAGGTGAATGTGGACACGCCCCTGAAGAAGGAGAGGAAGCTATACTAGGCCACCAGCAGTCATACCTGGAGATGAACATAGGGGAACAGGTACTAGCTCCTCTCGCCGCAGGAAGCGAGCGCCGCCGCAGCATGCCAAGCCCAGTGGTGCCCTCTCCCGTAGCGCAGCCACCACCTGTAGTGGGCGCCAACCATGGAAGAAGGAGCCAGAACTGTTAAAGCGCAAAAGATCCCGCGGAGAGGATGGCGCAAGCTTCGAGGAAAAAACGCCTGTGATCCTCACTGTGGAATCATCCACCAGTGATGTTGCGCCTTCACCCATCCTGATGTCGCCGCCCACGAAGTCATGTCTTCTATTATATTATTATTATTTTTTGGCACCAACTGCGGTATATGGGAACCGATAATGCGCCGTCCGTATGCAGTGTTTGAACAGTGTTGTGGAGTCTCCCCAAAGATAGTCCTCACGTACCGAGCACACAGCCAAAAGATGAGGATGTGTTTGCAGGGGATGCTCCAATGGAACAACTTGTTGAAGAGTTGGTGCGTATCGCGCATCAAGCTTCGCTGTCAGAAGCTAAAGGCTAAAATTGTTGATGAAAGCAGCCAGCGCGCCAAAAGATCAAAATTGCTTTGCTGGAAGCGAACGGCTAGTGCTAAGTCCGGAAAGAGAGTCTCGAGTGTGTACGCCGTATAAGCCGAGGAAAAAATGGCGCTGATGGGCCAACTAAGCCAAGAGCCTGAGTCGTCAGTTACAAGGCCATCTCTGGGCACTAAAATATCCGAGAAGAGCAAGGATACATTGACCGCGCAGCTTGGAGGATTTTGGTACCACCGTGAGCGGCTGGAGACACAAGAGATGAAGCTGCGTAAGCTCAGTATGGAATATGATGAGGAACTATACCCTCATCTTATGTCTGTTATTGCTGAGCGCAGTGGCTCATATGGTCTTCGTCTCGCTGCGCTTAGTACCTTGGAGTCGCCAGAGGTGGTGAATGCTTTTGTTCAGGCGTTTTAGAGCTGTAAAGCGTAAGTGTGGAGAAGCTTCATGAGGCAGATCTGTTGAAGGTACCCGCTGAAAAGGTACCCGGCTATAATGCGCAGTCCTATGATAACCTGGTTGCTGCTATGAATAGGATGAAGACCTTAGAACTTCCCATGATTGCTGAAATGGAGCGCGACGTGATTATCCTATAACCGTATTATGGAAGGGTTGACCTTAGCGCCATCGTACGATGATGCGAAGCATAACCGACTATTTTTGAAGCCCGATGTCTCTCACCGCAGGTGCCTGCTTTTTTCTCGCCAGTGGACATTCTCAATCCCTTTGCTTTAGAGAAAGAAATGTCTTTGAAGTATTGGAAGCGATGTGCCAGACTTGCTAAAAAGGAATGTATTAAGGGCAAAGCAATTTTGTGCGGGCTTGGCGCAGCTCATCTTCCAAGGTCTGATGGAGTACCAGTGAGTGTTGCCATTGTGTCTCGCCAAGACTCGGACTTGTTGAAGAGGCTTAGCGAGAGTGTAGATGCTGCAAGCCGCGTAGGGACCTCATCACTGGAGCGATCTAAGAGTATATAGGATCTTATGTTTATGAACATCCTTTGTAATAACATAGTCCTTAATAAAAATATCCTTTTGCTAAATGTGTGTTAATATTTATTGCGCACAGTGACGCGTACTTATCTGTCTATCTTTGCGTAAAAGATATATTTGTCTGAGTATCCAAGTTGTACACGAGCGCAAATAATATGAGAAATTCATAGTCATGTATGAAGATCATAGTATACTTAAACATAATTTTTAAGTAATAGTGTCATAATCATGTATGATGTGATACGCAACGTATCAAATATCATCTTAAAGAACCGAGCGTGTTGATTCCTTATGTTGTTAAACGCGCACCATATGCATAGTCGCGCATCCGTCATGGGAGGCGCACAAACTCATTCCAACGTCT
Source organism: Chrysanthemum makinoi (assembly GCA_910596185.1). NCBI lineage: Eukaryota > Viridiplantae > Streptophyta > Magnoliopsida > Asterales > Asteraceae > Chrysanthemum > Chrysanthemum makinoi. The sequence goes on along the minus strand of OU343225.1, from coordinate 326,526,735 downwards.
TGAGAACAAGGTGTTTAGCAAGGATACGTAATCCAATGTTGATGGGTTTGCAACCCTCTTACTCAACAAGTTGTTTAGTAGGTTAACTTATCCTTTTACCATCGTGGGTGTTTTTTAGTGCATGCACACCATGTAGGCAAGAGATAAAAAATTGTTAAGACATACAGTATATGGAAATAACAAATTAAAATGTGTCGCGGAGTTAGCTAGAAACCACGACGTTTTATTGATATTTGCAAGTGTTTATAAGAAATAAATAAGACATCATACTAAGGAATAAAAAATAAATACATAAATGTGTATTGGGAACTTTAGTAAAGTGCAGGAGCGTCTCGTAACCGGGCGTAGCCATTCCTATAAGTAGCACCTCTTGAGGTTGCAGATGTTCCATGTGCGTGGTAGTTCACGACCATCCAAGCCTCAGAACTTGTACGCCTGTTCCTAGTGCTTCAGTAACCTCATAGGGTCCTTCCCCACTTTGGTCCAAGCTTACCTGTGTCTTCTGCGTAACTCGCATCGTTGGCACGGTAAACGAAGTCACCTGGTCTGAATGAAACACTTCGTACCTTAGAATCGTAGTATCCCTTCATCCTTGACTTTGATTTTTCTTCACGTTAGTGCGCTGCTCGCCTTTCTTCTAGCAGGTCTAAGTTGATGCGTCGCTCGTCGTCATTGGTTGCCACATTGATTTCAGAAGGCGGATAGTAGCCATTCCAATTTCTGCTGGTATGATGGCCAATCCCGTGACTAGAGAAAGGGAGGTTCCCGCGGCTGGTTTTGATTGAGGTGCGATGTGCCCACAAAACATGTGATAGCTCTTCCACCCACCTTCCTTTGTGCTTGTCCAGCGCGTCCTTAATCCCCTCGCCTAGGCTTCGATGCGCTGCTCCACTAAACCGTTGGTTTGTGGTGTTTAACCGACGCAGTGTCGTGTGATTTTCAACTTCTCGCACCGTCCTTGAAAGGGTTGTCGCAGAACTATTTCCGTCCGAGATGATTTCACAGTGTAGCCCAAGCGGCATACAATATTTTCCCGACAAAGCGTTTACCTAGTTGCCGTGATTATTACCACTGCTTTTGCTTCTATCCACTTGGTGAAGTAGTCTATGGCGACTATGAGGAACTTTAATCCTCCTGCCGCAACGGGAAAACTGCGATATCGAGACCCCACTTATAGAATGGCCATGGTGCTGTAATTGGTGTTAGCTCGTGTTGTGGTTGGCGCGGGACGGGTCTATGGACTTGGCAATCGTTACATTTGCGTGATAGGTCCCGCGCGATCGCGGTGAATGGTTGACCAGAGTATCCTCGACTCAAGGCGCGTGCCACCCGGATCATGGTCCCGAGTGCATGCTGCATGAACCTTCGTGGATTTCTCGCAATACGTAATTTGCTTGTAGGGGACCAACGCAGCGGAGCCATGGTTGCAGGAAGGAGCGTCGGTACAATATGTTGTCTCGAAGTTCGAACCTCTGCAAAGCGCCGTATCCCGAGCTTCCTTCTCGCTCTTGGGTAACGCTCCTTTGCTTAGGAAGTCCATTATTGGTGTCATCCATGTAGGACCTTCCTCCTCTATTATCGTGGAGACTTCCATCTCGGAGATGGATTTGCTTTTCGTTTCCACCAAAGACTTGTTTTGACAGTGTGCAAAGCTTGTCGATGCGATCTTGCTCAATGCATCCGCCTTTCGATTTTCCCCTCTAGGAACTTGCTTGATGGTGAACCTATCAAAGCCTTTGATTAACGACTTGGTCTTGTCGAGATACTGAATCATATGTTCCTCTTTAACACTCGCCCAACACATGGTTGGCTACTAGCCAGGAATCCACATTTGCTTCCACGTTACGTACACCCATGCGAGCTAATGCGTAGTCCGCGATTAGAGCTTCATATTCGCTTCATTGTTTGTCGCCAGAATTCAAAACGCAGCTAAGTGAATTCCATCCCTTCTAGATTTGTGAGAATGAGGCCCGCTCCCGACCCATCAACGCAGAGGATCCATTCAAACAAGATCCATGGGTCTTGTAGTTCCTTCATGGTTGGTGCGGTATATCATCTGGTTCGGCTTTTCCGATGAAGTCCGCCGAATCTGTCCTTTGATTGCAGACGTGGTCCGGAGATGTTGTGCTCACCTAGCAATACACTCCATTTTTGCAGTCGTCCCGATGCGCGTCAGCTTGGAGATGATTTGCTTGATCGGTTGGTCTGTGATCACTGCTATCGGTGCGCTGAAGTATCTGCGCAGTACCGCTTTGGCGAATACTAATGCTAGGACCAACTTTTCCATTGCGCTATAGTTCATCTCTGCTTCTTGAGTGCTTTACTTACGGTACATCGGGTTTGTACTGAGTTCCTATCCGGAGTAACACTCACCGGCTCCATGAGTTGCAGATAAGTACATGATCAACTCTTCCCCGGTCGGGTGCTACAAGTGTAGGAGTGTTGCCGTGTTGTTTAAGCTGCGAAGGCTTCTTCGCCCCGTAGTCCAACGAAAATCTCCTTTTTCATACACTCTTGAGTGTTTTGAAGAGAGGTAAAGACTTGTCTCCGACTTAGACAGAATCTATTAAGACCGGCTAGCTTTCCATTGAGATTGGACCTCCTTCAATGTGCACGTGGGAAGTTCGATGATGCCTTGGTCTTTTCTGGACATGGTTTTATGCCATCAGGCTCAATTAGGTATCCGAGAAACATGCCTTCAGTAGCGCCAAAGGTACATTTTTGGGATTCGCTTCATGTTGATCTCGTAGAGTTTTGAACGCCTCAATATCGCGCACTAACTCATCTTCAAGATGGCTCTTTATGACCGGTCATCAACATAGACCTCTAGGTTGGCGCCACTGCTTTTCAAAAGCATTATCTACTAACCGTTGATAGGTGGCGCCATTCTTTCGCCGGGGCATTTTTGTGTAACAGAGACACCTTGGCTTTGTGAAAGGCCGTTTTCCTCGTCCCTCCCGAGCCATCTTGATTTGATGATATCCTTTGTATGCATCGAGGAAACACTTTAATGGATATCCGCACAAAGACTCTATTTTCCGTCTATCTCGGTAATGGGTAGCGTCATGTGGACATGCTTTATTGAGGTCTGTGAAGTCCACGCACATTCGCCAGCTACCGTCGCTTTTCTTGACCATTACTGGGTTAGAAAGCCAGTCATGGTAGTAGACTTCACGCATAATCCCCGCATCCACAAGCTTAGTATTGCCAATCGCTATGCTGCGCTCGGGGCTTGGTCGCGCTTTTCTCATTGGTGAGTATCCTTGTCGGATTCTCAGCTTATGTTTTGTGATTGAACGTGGTACCCCGGTCATGTGTTTTGGCTCCCATGCAAAAATGTCTAAGTTCTTTTGTAAGAGTGCACACACAGCTGCTTTGTCGCTGTCTGAAAGCGACCCTCCGATGGATATTTCCTGTTCCGGTATTCGGGTGAATTGCAACCTTCAGATTTGGAACTTTGGTTGCGCGTTGTTCTGGTATTGGTGCCGTTTTGCATGTAATCGTGTTACATTCTCTATGCGTTATAGTGGCATTGTGAAGAGTAACAATACCACCTTCCACTGGGAATTTAAGCATCCCGTGGCGCCAGACGGCATCGCACATAGCCGATATCCCTGGTCTTCCAATAATGCCGTTGTATGGCGAGGGAGATTTGATCACCATGAATTCCATCCAGCCGCTTCGGAGTGTTCTTCATTGCCAATGCTAACTAGTAGTCGTATTTTCCCCATAGGCCATATCTTTTCACCCGTAAAACCGCTTAGCGCCGCTCGACGGGCTTAACTGATCTGGTATTTCAGCCACACGCTTGAAGCAGCTCATACATGATGTCCGCCGATGCTCCACCATCAACGCACATACGGTGGATGTCGAACCCCCGCATAATCTCAATGGTAAGTGGCTCTACTATCGCTTGTCCGCAGTTGGGTGGGAAGGAGATTTTACTTCCTCGGAAAACTCCGGCCGACCTTCGTCTAGTGACCGCCATGATTATATCATGTAGATGGTGCGGCTTTGTCCTTGGGTGTCTCTTTGTTTCACTCTTCTGTTTATTCTTTTCCTCCTTGATATTTTTGACCAAATGGTCCAATCGCCTCTCTTTAACCATTTTGTCAATGAGTCGGGCGCAGTTGGACACATTCATTAGTAGTGGCCCTTCTGAGTTGTAGTCACAGATCCATTCCCGCCGCATCCTCCGAGTGCGATTTGCGCGTCATGGAAAGTCTTCGCACCTTCGTTGGAGTATTTCCTTAGGAGTCTTGGTCGTAGCGGGGTGTATCTATCATTATCTCTTCCTACTTCCCCGACCGCGAGTAGCCCCGCTGGCGTGTTGCTACCCCTATCGGGTGGATTGCTTCCCCGTGCTGTTCCCGTGGACCGGCAGTTCGGTGTTTTTATATTCGCCAGCCGCGCTTCGACGCGACCGCGAGTTTCACGCGTTTTAACCTGGCATACCCATACGTGCCGTGGCCGCCAATTGTAGCTACCGATTCGGGTAAATTTTGAGGTGATCACCGATCACCGCCCGGCCATAGGTTTTACGCTATGTGCACGCCGCCTTTGTTCTCTCAGGAGTCACCGATGCCGAGTGAACGATCCACCTTTTGACTCGGCCGCCAATGGAGAGATATATCTTCATCCTCCTCGGTCATTATATCTATTTCGACTTCCAAAGGTCCAGTGCCTCGCTATCCTCGCGTCCGGAATTTCCAGAGGGTGAATTTTCCTCCTTCTGGGCCATACCGACCGCCCCTCGAGTTTGTAATTGGCTGGCTTTCACTTGGGAATATCGCCGCCCAGTCTCCTGTATTCTCGGGCTACCAAGTCCGGTGTGGACACCTGTACGCCGCTCATCCTCCTCACTTCCTTCCAGTGATGTGAATTGACGCCTCATCCTCCTCAACTCTCTTCCCAATTTAAACACAAGGTTCTGCGGTTGTCTCTATCGCGCCTCTCCTTCGACATGTGGGTGGTGAGGTTTCAGATTCCGAGTCAAAGCTGAGTCGGGTTGTAAGCTTCGACCACCTTTCTAGCTTCCTCTTACATGAGAGCTGTCAAGGTTTCGTAATTTTGGGATACGAAATCCCTTGGTGTTAATTCCGGTGCGACCCCTTCTAGAGCGAGAGCATTCGCTTCTACCGCTGTGTCCTTGTTTTTATCCGGTGCATCTGGTGCTTTTGTCAAGTCAGTCTCTAGCACCGACTGAAGGGGAGTAGTAAGAAACGCGCGGATCCATCAGGTCGGGTGGTGTTTGTAGTGACCTGGTTGTCCCCGGGCGGGTTCCACCCGAAGGACCAAGTCCCGCCTAATCCCTTGTTTTTGGCGTGATGGTTGTCCCAGAGTCTGCTTGGAAACCAACGATGTGCGGCTTCTTTCCGGTAAGATCTGTTTGCGATCGCTGATTTCCATGCTTGGCCATTCTAGTCTTAGTTCTTAGTGAATGGTCCCACGGATGGCGCCACTTGTTGATACAAAAGTTGGTGTTCCTTATTCGGCTCCGCCTCGTACCAATTGTTGATCGTTGCTTGAGACCTGCGCACTAAGAGACAGAAAACACCGTTAGGCTTACCGAGGGTTTGTCTCCCACGATTATCCTCCCGCGAGAGTAAGTAATCGGTTTAGGGTTCCAGAAGAGTTAGGGTTTCTAGATTGTACCTTTAACGAGGGATGTGATTCCCTTTATATACACACGGAATCCTTGTTGGTTCCGTGTTCCTCAACCTTCGGAGTATCCCGCCTAAGTCGGTTGAATGATTATCTCCGATTAAGAGATATCCGATATCTATTCCGTAAATAGATTTGTATTTGGGCCTTCAGGCCTAAATGCTTATAACAGAGCCCGCCTCACGGGCTATCAAGATTTTGGCCTTTCGTCGTACCAGATATAGACTATACGTCATCAATACAAGATGTTAGTTTTTGTCTTTGATTACAAAGTTAGTTCGTGTAATCTTATTTCCTTTTCTTTCAATATCAAACATTGATATTTATTTAATTTGATTTCATGATCTTCTTTCAATGTTCTTGGCGACCATTTTTTGTACAGAAAATCCAAAAAGGCAAAAACCCATACGAGCAACAATTTTATGTGCAAAATACTCCAAATCTTTGCATATATCGATTTATACATAAAAAGATCCTAGACAATTTTGTATATCAAACCTCCACGTTGGATTTTAAGGGGGAGATATGGACCTCAAAATAAGTGAAGAGAAGATCTAGATTAGGAATGACTAATTTGGAGATTTGGGAATAGTTGGCGGAGACAGTGGTGGAAGAACAAAGAAATACGGTGGGACTTCGGGTAAGTATTTATTACTCCTTTCATACTAAATTAATAGTCCACTTATTTTTTAGGGATGTCGCAATTTAAATGTTCACTATTAAAAATATATAGAGAAGTTTGATCAAGTTTACTATATTGTTTTTAATTAAAAATATTACAAACTTTAAAAAAGACATTAATTAATTAGTTAAATGAAAAACTATTATTCAACGAAAAGTAACAGAAAAAATCAGTAATAATTATGTTTTTTTAACTGTGTTTTTTGTCGAAAGACAATTATTTAAGACGAAAAGAATAGTTAGAACGACAATATTGAGAAGATGATGGTGGTGTTAAATGACACTGGTAATTGGTGAATAGTGGGGGTGATGGGAGAGAAGCAGACTACCCATATAGAGCAAAAGCTTTGCTATTGAGAAAAACATATAACGTATTTTCTTATAAATGTATTTATTTGAAAAGAAAAAAAAAAGTGTATACTAGACAAATAAATCCACGTAAGATAATAAATATTAGTATAGTGACTTAATCATACATTTTTTGAAGTTCATTGATTTGAATAAACAAAAACTTAGTATGGTGACTAAAATAATATCTTAAAATAGTACAATGACTCTAGAGTAAATATCCTTAAAAGAAAGTTAGGGTGATGTTTTTATGACGAGGAAAAATATTTACTCACTTACTTCTATTTAATTATCCTCATTTAATATTTATAAGAGTAAATATCCTTCTCCGTCCATCAAAAGCATCACCCCCTAACTTTCTTTCATAATTCCATCTATCATTTACTATCTAGCAACTCTTGCTTTTACTTTCTTCATAAATCCATCTACCAATTTATCCTCATTTAATACTTATACGTTTGGTTTTGTTTTTAGTGAGGTGCAAAAGAGGGTGGTGCCCTTGGTTTGTTGGTAGGCAGCCATTTGTATTTTGGTGAGGCGCACAAGAAGGGGGTGCGCTCGGTTACTATAAATGTGCTTGGTTTTGTTTCTAGGCTCCAATTTGGTCTGTTAGTGAAGCACACTAGAGGTACATAAGAGTTTAGTATGCGCCTAGACATTTTATATTGAAAAACAGAAGCGCGTCTTGTAAAAATCTGTAAATGCACCTAGCTTAATAAGTTGAGATGTGCCAGATGTCTTGCATCTAAAAGATAGTCAAACAAAAAAGTTCATTTTGGTAATACAAATGTGCACGGACCTACTTCGTGTCCAAATTATCAAAGATTTTAGTAGAAGGGACATGTCTATAGTACATTTATTTTTTTCTCCTACAATTTGCCATATATAATTTTAAAAGGTTAAATGAAACATTTTATATAACTTGTGAAGAATAATATTTTAATATGGCTTCGTCAGTAAAATGGTAATGAGCCGTCTTCTCTCTCAAAACATATACATCAAAGCTCAACCCCAACTCTGAATTTCACACATTAAATAATTAATTTTTGAGCATATAGAAAGTATATTATCAATCATAAACACCCAAAAAGGAGGAAAAATAATAATACGGGACCATTTGGCTGGTGAGGACGGCGCGAGGCACGAAAACAGCACCTATAGTGTCCCTTGTCACACCGGCTGAAAACACTAGCTCTTTGACTAGATGGCAAGGCAAGTGAGTGAGTCACCTTATGCCCCTAGTCACACGCGAGTGCGTTGCCGTCGCTAATGAAGTCACGACGAGTCCCCATATCGAAGCTTTAAGGTGAACGACTCACCTAGGTGAGTTTGCAAAAAAAAACGGGCCCACTATGACTTTTTTACCATTACTTATTTTAAAAATAATAATAATAAATAAATTAATTAATAAAACCCCTCCACACTACCCCCTTTTTTCTTTATAAATACCTCAAAACTTCACAATTTGTATACAGATTTTGTCATGTTTCATTCAAACAACATATATCTCATTCCTTTTATTTTTCAAATGAATTCCGATATGATTATGTTCACCGACTCAGAAGAAGAACAAGAAATTGAAAGTCGGAACTTGACTTTTATTGCAAGAGCGGTTTCGTTTATTTGTCTCGTAATATTTACTTTTAGTTTTTACCGTAATCTTTTTAACTTCTGAAGTCTGTGTAATGTTTTAATTTATAAATAAAAGTTTTGCTTCAGACGTTTACGTTTTTATATTTATATGTTTACGTTTACGTTTTTATATTTATATGTTTACGTTTACGTTTTTAATTTCATAATTATTAAAAAAAAATGAGAGTTAAGGTGACCATAAAGGTAAGAGCACACGGTATCGTAGATACCAATAACACATTATTGGTATGTCACCTCAACGCCACATCATACACCTCCCAATAACACACCAATAACTAAAATATCCTCCCTCATAACACGCCACTAAAATGTTATTGAGTCCCACAAAATAACCCACTAAAAATACTCACTCACTTACAATTTAAAAATAAATAAATAAATAAAAAATAAATCACAATGGCGTGAGCCATTAAAATGACTTGAGAATTCTCCCCACAGAATGGGTATTAAACAAGGGTAGTTACACCTTCGCTTAAGAGTCAAACACTAACAAGCCACAATCGGTACTAACAAGCAGTAACATCAAAAGCAAATCTTAAACCATATTAAAACAATTCAAATCTTGAAAAACATCCAAAAACTAGATACTTCCAATTTTGCAAAATATAAAAACCAAAACCTGAAAAAATTAATCGGTTAAGAATTGAAGTTAAAGCTAAGCTCGCAAAAACATCTACAAATCTCACCGTTATCAAAACATCATTCAACACACAAAATCTAAAGTAATAGTCCAATCTAGCTAAATTTTGGGATAAAAAGTCAATCCAAACATAAAATAAACAAAATCAACTCATAAAAAACCAATCAAATCTTACATATACCAAACACAAAACCAACCAACAACTAGTAAATGAATATAGGTAACAACATTAACCAAAAAAACAAAACAAATAAGTACAGATTGATACTCATTAAACTTAGTGGTAAACAGAGGCCGAACTTAAAAGTTGTTGGTGAAGAGGCCAATTTGAAAAGTTTTTTTTTTTAGTACACTGAAACTTTTTGTATTATAAATGACTAACACAATATATAAAAAATGGGGACAATTCCATATTTACCTAACTTAAACATGATAATGACATATTTACCCAAATCATGCTTTAAATGCATTGTATATCATGCATTCAAAAGTTGTATTTTGGGTAAATATGACATTTTCATGTTTAGACTGGGTGAATATGGAGTTATCCCTTAAAAAAATATATAAAATGTACATAAAATCAAAAAATTCGAAAGGGAGCCACAACCTCATTCCCTTCAAAGTTCCCCTGGTGGTAAAAGCTTATGATGTTATCTATGAAACAATCAGCCTAAACATAAAATCTAGTTTTTTTCTTCTACAAACAGTCCTAAGAATAATTTTCATCAAACATCTCGTCAATAAATTTTAAAGCACGTGTGCGTTTAGCATCTATGATTTTTGTATACATGTCAAGAACACGCATACTTGAAAAAACATAGATTGGCTAAATGCACACATACTTTAAATTTAGCTATGTTGTTTATTCTTGACACATACTTCAGAAGCTTGAAACTTTGAATGAATTGAGATAGGTAGGGTATGGATGAAAGTTTGCGAAAATAAGCTATCCAAAAAGCTAGTTGAAAAGAACCTAAGCGAAAGATTTAAGTAATTACTCTTGTTTTGAAAAGAAAAACTTTTGTAATAAGCAAATGAAAAGGTTTTGGTGATGGTTTTGGTGAGTGGGGTGGGGTTAGTTTGTTTATATATGATAAAAGGTGTGGTGTGATTGGTGGAGAGGTGGTGTTGCGGCTCGCAAATGTGGGACGTTGATTCTCAAAGGGTAGGATTGGACGGTGGGGATTGGTTGTGTGTGATGGATTGCCAATGTGGCACCTCCAACCGGCATTTATTTATTGGTTCCCAACTGGTTTGGACCAAACTGGTTCTAACTCTCAACCAGGCAAACATGAATGCGCTTTTGTATGTGGCCTTCTCGCCCTCGATACACCTTGCACTTGAGCTTAGCATTGTACTTGGAAACCAAACACAACAAATTGACAAAAGGCTGAGAAAACAATATCAATAGAAACATAATAAGCAAACATACAAAGCACAATAATTGGATGTTACCGGTATATAATTCTCCTCAATATACCTATGTACACACAAGCTCAATTGTCTACATAGTATGCAACTTGTTTACAAACAACTCGTATATTAGACTATGCAAAAGAACACTAGTGGAACAATATTATTGAATGGAGACCAAAAACTACAAAATCATTGTTTATTATAGTAGCCACTCTGGTTTGGAGGGTAAGTAGGATTGGGAGCTGTATAAGGAGGCCTCGGGTACGAACCAGGTTGCTGACCCTGTGCATTGTAGTATGATCCCTGCCAGCCAGGATAAGCAGGTTGACCATACTCTTACCCGCCAGCAGGTGGTGGTTGTTGACCCTGCTGAGGCGGGTACGGGGACCCACCATGGTAAGGCTGTTGTGGTTGATGCTGCTGTGGTGGCTGATGCTGCTGTGGATGATTGTAGGGTGGATATCCTGATGCGGCAGCAGGTGGAGGTTGGGCATATGTTGGCGGGGGGTGCTGTTGATGGTGGTAATAAGGTGGTGTTTGAGGGCGGGGTTGGTTGGGGGGTTCGGGTTGGGAAGATGTTCTTTGAGGCGGTGTGGATGAAGGGTAATTGTAAGAGTTTGAATTTTTATTATCCTGGAAACCGAGACCTGACATTTGTCGTTGGACATCTTCGATCATTTCTTGGCATTGTATGCTTCGTGTCATGACAAAGTCACTGCATTGCTGCTTTACACTCGTGATTGCATCTTGTTGGATAAAGTAATACAATGAATTCAATTGTTCACAATATGTAAAACGCAACAAGATTTCGACTAACGCATACCTGAAGGGTAACATAAAACTTGAGTCCTTCATTGATGTTCTCTTTAATTTCTCGATACTTGGCTACAGCAGCTTCAATCTGCTTATAGCACTTGTCACAAGCAGCTGCAGAAAAAGATGTACAATAACACAAGATGTTATTCACAGAAAGTCCTTCAATCAATCAGGAGAACTAGCACTTTCTTCAATTTGTAGTATTAACGATATATTGGAAAAGTGTGTGATATTAGTATACAATTATGTATTTGATCTTCATATCAATATGTTGTTCCAATTAGGGACAAAAAAAATTAGAAATAATTGAATATCTCCAACAATTTACATATGAAGTAATAATGTGCAAGCTAAGTAATTCCCATGAGGGACAAGTGTGTTCGAGATGCTAAGGGTGCGTTTAGTATATCTTGATGCGTGGTCTAATGTGAAATCAAAATGTTAAGTAATTGAGGTTTGAACCATCTAAACTGTACAGTAGAAAGTGTTTCCATAACGCTGAAGTATTTCACAACTTCATTGCAAAACTTATGTGTTTGTATAAAATGAGCAATAGGTAGTAAGAGATTATTTATTTCCACCTAAGTTGTAATTTGGTTTTGAATTTAATTTTATATTGTAACCATGTGAAGTAGTGAGATGTTGACAACACTCTTCACAATGAAAACACTGTAAGAGGTCGCCATTAAACACGCATTTAAGTTGACACCAACCTACTCCCACAAGAAGCATCATATGTGTTTGATCAAGCTCAGTTGGAATGGAAGAAACACAAATGAGACTCCGTTAGGCCAATGCTAATAGCTACCACAAATATTGTAGTCACCCTCTGTCATATCAGTGTCACATCAGCTTTTTCTCTTCAAGACTATACCCAACCATAACTTGCTAGTGGTGACCATATTTATTTTATTGCTTTGTTTAATGCAACAGTGGTATCCTATGTTCAAAAATCATCACATTTACTCGGTTGGGTATCCAACCATAACATATGAAAAGTTGGGTATTTGATCGGTTGCATTCGGTTGGGCTAATGGGCATAACTCGATCACGTACTCGGTTGGGGGCAACCAACTAAGCAACCATCCTTCTATTAGCATTGGCCTTAGAAAACCACACGGATCATGTTCCGCACCTTCCCACATCAAACAATCTCCACCGTCCATTACTTTTGCATCAATCCAACCCCACCTATTCACTCCCTCCATCTTAAACTTGCATTTAAATCGTCTACCCACCCACATTACTGATAAACTCACCAACCAAAAGTCAAATATACCAAATTTGTTTGCCTTTGCGGTTTACACCATTGTGTAAAAGCTCTCTTTTACCCCCATTATATCAGACACATTAAAACACACCTAACACAACAATTTTTCTGATACAAGGTTATTTTCATCAGTTACCGAGACCCTCAGCATATGTACGATACAACCGCAAGTTTGACATTAGTTACTTCTACATGTTGTTTCTGTCTTGAGAACGGTGTTTTCCGTGGACTAGACTACTTTCATAATGATTACAAAGGTTAGACACTCGTTTTGTTTGTGAATACTCATGTCATATTATTTGAGAGTATTGTTGCATAAAAGGTTTGGAACTTGGGAACAGTGAAATAAAATTCTGTAGTTTGTGCTTTCCAAACTAATTAAAATGATAATTTTTTTTTTTTTTTTTTTTTTTTTGAATAAAACCAACGGTATGGTTTGACGTTAAAATGTTCTCCATCATGGACGTTAATAAGTTAGCTAAATATACCTTCTATTTAAGGAATAGGAAGTTCTATATGTCTTCGCTTTGGGCTAACCCAAAACTTTTTTAAAATTTTTGCAACCAGATGAGATGCGTTGGTAATCTAAGGGACTAGGTAGTTTTCTTTGCCGTGCTAAGCACGGCCCAAGTTAATTCATATGGTGTTCTTATTAGAGATAACACTTGAAGATATCTTTACGAAACTTTTAGTGATAACAAATAAAATGAAAAGTTAGCTTATTGAATAATGTGTGAACATATTATTCATATGACTTTAAAATTACTAAGTTCATGAGACTGTCACGTCTTAAAAAACATTTCACGTCAAGTTTTAGGAGGTAACAAGCTAGTTGAAGGGTTGAAGCTAGTTTCACAAGAGTAGATGGATTGATAAAAGAAATTTACGAAAAAAAAATAGTGATCTCTAGTTCTCTACATGTAAACTGTTTCGGAAAAGGGGTCAAATTTGTACCTTTCATTTTACAAATATAAGGGGGGTTGCTAAAGTACACACGCATCGAAGGGCTGTACTGTGTGCATCGCGGTATTGTATTGTGTGTTTTGCGGTTTGTACGGTTGACTATAGGTGGGGTTCTTATAGTATATCCCGAAAAAGAGGTTTACAAATAGTACGTACGTGTTGACCACTTGAACCAGTTAACCGAGTTATACTATGTGTTATGCTATATTTGGTTTAGCATCTTACATACGAACATTTTTTTTGAAAAAATCATTTGTTAATCTATCGATTTCTTTTTTACATACGAACAAGTCTCCCATATTATGTTTCACCATGCTTGTTTTACTATGCAACCATGCTTTGTTGACTCGTTTGACATCCACTCTCCTTTTTACTATTTCATCCTTAAATGATAACCTTGTTTGATATCAAACTATCTTTTGCCACTATGTCACCATACCTTTTACTACTGTTTCACCATGCTTGACATGATTTGTTAACTTTTTTTCCTCAAATATCTTAGTTTTGCTAGATATCATGTACTTCCTATAACCAACACAAATTTTCTTTTCTACTCTAATTCGTCTTCTTCTTTTTACAAGAGTTAAATTTTTATTAAAGTCATAAAGAAATCTGGAAATACAAACGTACATGAAAACATATATGAAAGTTGTCTTAAGTTGATATCAAATGAACACTCAATCAAAAATACAAAAGCTACAATATTTCTTTAACTTAAAACTTGAAATTGGTTACAACACTTCAACAAACTTATTTTTCATCTTAGTTGCAGGAGTAGCATTTAACAGTTGAACTTTGATTTTTCACTTTGCTTGTTGCATAATTCTTTCTCCTTTGAAAGTTTTGGCTCTTTCTGTATATTATAAATCTTATACACTTGAAAATGTATCTTCATTAAAGAAAAATTTAACGCAGATTCAATAACATAAAAAAGTTTCTAAATAACATTGAAACCAAAATGTCAACAAACAAAGAAACGGATAATGTACACTTCATTCCACGTAAACTACAATCATACATGCACTTTGTGTATGCACCAATAGAGCTTGTTAAAAAAATATACAGTAGTAGTTGAATATTAAATGCTTAAAAAAAATCAAAGTTATATGGTGGCTAATTGGCATGTCGGAGCCAATGCCAAGACCTCCTAACAACACGCAATAGTCTACCTAACCAGTTACCCATGGTCCATGACCTACCCAATTAAACAATTACTGTACAATTTTAGCTTTGAATTCGAAGAACATGTCAACATTTTAACGTCAAAGAAGAATAAAACCCAACCAAATTTTAGTATGAGATGTATCCAGATTAATGGATGTGCTAGTGGCTTAGTGCACTAATTGATATAATTATATTATAATCTAACATAGAAGAAAGAGCAAAACTTGTGGACTTGTGGTTAATAATTACCACTATGCTAGTTTTACAAATGTTTATATAATGAAGGTGCTATTGATTTTTGGTACAAATAAAAACCCTTAACCATACTCTTTTTCAGTAACTTTTGGTAAAATAGTTCATCTCAACACCCAAAACATCTTGTGCCAATACTATTTTTGACTACCAATATTTGAATAACATTAGCTAAACAAAATTTATATAAACTAAAAGTATACAGTTTTGGATGTTGAATAAGTACTAAAATAATAAACCAATGAAGATCAACACATTGGATGAATAATTGTAAAAACAATTCATACTTTATTCTCCTATTTATGACTTTAGACAATAATCACAATATCATACTTAGTTTTTCCAAGATAGCCTGCATAAGATATAGAAAAAAGCATATCAAATACAGAAACAATATAACATACATAGCATCTTAGTTGGTGACTTATATTCATTATTCATGTAATAAGCTAAAGTCCAATATTCCTCATTCAAAACATACTCCAAAACTGAGTGCTTAACAAATGAATAAAAAAATGTAGACCACTAATGGGCTTACGAATAAATGAAACTCGAGCATAACAACCATCATCCTCTGTTTTCATTAATTAAACATTTTATCAATATATTAGTATATTAGTTGGATAAATCATACTCCAACATCATCAACAGCAACAAAAGATAAGTGAGACATCAAATGAAAGATACATTACCTTCCTCAAGATCATTCCACACATACTCTGCAAAATGTCAACCGGAAACCAAGACATGTTACGAGAACTCAAACAAAAAAGAAAACTATAATACACCCCGAAAAACTTTCACTCAATTTAAACTTTATGTTGTAGAATACCTGACTGAAGAACATCGCAAAAGGCAGAAAATACCTAAGCATGGGAGATGATTGGGATTGTGTGTGACTACAGTGTGAGGTTAAAAAATAAGTAGTTGGAGATGGCTTGTAGATTGAAGAGAGAGAGAGAGAGTATCTCATGTACGAAAATTAAGAAGGGTGAGAGACAAAATAAAGATGGAAGGTTTCACAAACAATATCAATATGAAAACATGGAACTGAAAACACTCAACAGTGGCTAACTATTTTCATCTGATGTGGCATTTTTTTGGAACCCCACAGTAAAAAGATGGCTTTGGTTTATAATATAGGTAGATAATATGTAAAAGCTCATTTTCGATTAAAAAAAATGGCAAAATTGAGTCTTGCAAAAGTAGTACTAGAAAGAGGGTCATGTAAATGATTTTCTAAAAAAAGTAACCTACTTTAATCTGATTTCTATTTTGGGTAATAAAACCATATCACGTAAGTAAGTATCAAATAAGAAATAAAAGTAAAATAAGAAGGATGAGAAATAACCACAGCCGCATATTTCAGATGCATCTACAAAAAGATATGCATCTCCCATAAAATTCCTCTTCTTCATTTGAAATATGTGTCTGAAAACATTTCTCATTCTTCTTATTTTTATTTGTTTTCTTAGTGGATCCATTCCCATCATGTTATAACAAGTTTTACCTATGCCACCTCAATGACGGGTAAAAAGGAAGTTAACAACTGCCATAATTTATTTAACACGGTCATAATTACTGACACTGTCTTTTTGTTCAAATTACCTTAAATCACATTTTGATAAAGTTTGAGAAACTTAATAATCATGCAATATCCCTTTTTAAGGAAAATTAACTTCAATCCTTTTTTAACAGTGGCGTAAAATCAAACTACAACAACAAGCCTTTTCATCCTAAAATAGTTGGACTGGCTTTAAAACCTTCTTACTACGATCTTAAATTACAACATCTAGCTAGGAACAATTTACATCGCAGATGGAAAACTTACCAAAATCATAATGCAAAAGCTTGACTAGCTTGCATTCAATGTCTAGCACAGACTCAATCGATGAATTGTGTGATCCCTGCAAAACAGCCAAAACATGTTAATGTTACGACTATCATCCAAAACCAGGGTCAACTTAAAAGTTGATGGGTCAATTTAAACAAATAATAAAAAGAGTTGGGCATAATAAAGTGGCGACGATAATTCTTTTTTCTTAGTGTCGTTTTCAGTGTAAAATTTGGGATTGGTAAACATGCAAAGCATTTTAAAGGTTATTCTTAGTCTTTGCAGATATCTTATATATAGACACAAGAGGATAGTTAGTTATCTTCACACACTTCATACAAGTCTTTCAAGCTATAGTGTGACAGATAAGCAAGTATCGGGTGGGAAAATGAGCGAATTTTTCAGAAAGGGGAAGCTCTTTTTTTATGTAATATTTTTGCAGCTTGGGCTTTCGGGAATGGGTAATATTTTGAAAGTTGCTCTGAATGAATGGATGAGCAATTATGAATTAGTGGCTTACCAGCATGCACTTGCTACTATTGTCATGGCCCCTTTCGCCATTGTTCTAGACAAGTGTATCTCTCTCTAACACACACAAACACACGTCTAAATTTATTCTTCTATATCCACAAGTCTATATGTACTTTTGTCTTAACTTTTACTCATCATTATCTTTGTAACAGGAACTTAACATAAGGCCGAAGATAGAGCAAATCAATATTTATCAAGCTTATGCTACTAACACTATTAGAGTAAGTTTTTTTCTTGATAATACGCTAACTAAGTATTAGTCATCATATGTAACGGTTACATAATGATGTTTTGTATCTTGTTTTGTAGGCCGGTTATCGGCCAGATTTTCTATTTCCTGGGGATGATAACTAAAGTTGGCAATCTCGAACAATTTACATATGAATAGGTCAATTTGGGTTACAAGATATCCCTAACGGATTGTGCTGGTAAAATAAAATAATACAACTAGAAACACGTCAGAAATAGCCCAAATTGCAGTTCTAACGCCTACAACCTCCTGAAATATATTCAGCAGCTCAAACTTTCTTGATGTATATGCAGGGCATAATATGTTCAGGTCTCGCTTACTACATTCAAGGACTAATAATGAAAGACATGGGTCCTGTTTTTGTGATTGCCTTCGGTCCTCTTAACATGATATTTGTAGCTATCATGGGTTATATTATTCTTCTTAGAAAAACATATCTTGGAAGGTAAAAAAAATTCCTAGATTATTTACCAAAAAGATGAACAAAATGTGAGAGCTTTTATATTTTTCTCACATGGTTCTTGGAGCAATTGTCATACTTGCAAGGCTTTACCTAGTCGTCTGGTGTAAAAGCAAAGATCATAAGCTTCCAACCCTTTGTCTTGAACAAGATATAGCACAATAAAAGCAAATAAGGGGTAAAGAATGTGAAGAGAATAATTTTCAGAAGGTCATCACCATCAAAGCAAATAAGTGGACGTGGAGATTACGGAGCACATTGTATCAACACCCTTAAGACTTGGCCTTCAACATCAATCACTTATCAATACTCTGTGCCTAAAAACGAGCCTTTTCCTCAAGGTTCATAACTTTGTACCCCATGTCATGTGGTTTCAAAGGTGGTTCCAGTTCGGTTTGGAGTCTCCTCCATCACAACGTTTGTCACCTAGACGACAGAGTAGGTGACAAACGTTGTGATGCAGGAGCACTGTGATGCAGGAGCCGGCTCCAAACCGAACCGGAACCACCTTGGAAACCACGTGACACGAGGTACAAAGCCATGAGCCTTGAGGGCAAGGCTCGTTTTTAGGCACAGAGTATTGATACGTGATTGATGTTGAAGACCAAGTCTTAAGGGTGTTGATACAATCTGCTCCATAATCTCCACGTTTACTTATTTGTATGCATGTATTTAGAAGCAAGAAGTGGTCAAAACCACATTGCATTAGTATGTATTCATGTTTCCCTTTGTTTCGCATGCTAGTGGTAAGTTAGTGTTGCACAAGATCGTATCTAAGCCAATTCCTTTCCAACATACTTCTGTAATTCAACATGGTGTATGGGTTGATTTCGAATGAGAATGTAATGGAGTGTTTGGGACAGTGAGTTAACAAGACGAATATAAAGTATAACCTTGCAGAAAGTAACGAGGATATACTAACAATGTGTATTGAATTAATAAGAGATTGATATTCATTGTTTACAAACCATTGACATTATATACATGGTGAATCGGTACCAATTTTGACAGTTATACCGATTCTTAAAAAGTAAACGACACCCTAATTCTAACTGTTATCCTAACAACCTAAACGACCCATTTGACCCAGCCCATAACCCAAGTCTGTTTACAGGCTTTACAGAAATACACTTTAGTTTTAACTCTATAACATTAAGTCTAACAATCCCCCCCCTAATGTTATAGCTTTTTATTTCAGTGGTTTCTCATTCATGTGATGACCACGAAGTCATCTCTTTATGATGTGTTTCCTCCATCCACTCAATTACCATTTATGTCTTTGTTTCCTTCTAGGGTTTCACCAAACCGAGTCTCTCCTTCTTGAACATTTCTAAGTCCTTCACGTGTTTTACCCTTTACAACTTGTAGCCTACTTGACCTAATGCCTTCATGTGGGTTCCTTTCCTTGGCATGATCACAACCAACCTTCTCGGTTTCTCCATTCTTTACAAGTCCATCCTTGTACCAGGCCCTTAACGTTGTCTCGTAGTAACACTTCACCAAATCGATGGTTCGCTTGTAGCATTCCTTCAACTCTTCATCATGTTCTTTGGTTAAACCATGTATTAAAGCAACATCCTTCAATTTGTTTCCTAAAGAAACACTTAGATAGCCTCTCATGCTATCTACCATTTTGTAAAGACCCAACAAGTCGATCTTTACACTTCCTATAATTGGTGGTAATGTTTCCAACACATCCCGTCCAAGATATACTAAATAAAACCATTTAAGCATATCTTCGAACCTTTTACTAAGCACGCTCCAATTCTCATACACAAGTTTGTCATCTTTTATCAAATAGAGAAACAAAATAAATCTTTGAAAATAGTTTACCTTGATCGCATACAAAGTTCCATTTACACTTATGTAGTCGTCATCCAAATAGTCTTGTACCATATTTTTATGCCATTCGAGTTCTTCTAGTCCCTTGATGAGTGAACAAGCGTCTTTGGGATCTATTAACTCGAAATACTCCTCAAGAAATTTATTTTGCTTTGCGACCATACCTCTTGTGTCAATTTCACACCCTTTTCCTTTTCCATGATCTCTTTCACCATCGTAAACCATCTTTTGTTCTTCAAACATGCAAGAAATTATGCACTTGTCGTGTCCATACGTGATCACAAAACCTTGTGCCAACAATTGATCAAGACTCAATACGCTTAGTGTCACTTCAGGCATGTATGACACACAAGGGATCACAATTTCCATTTCATTCATTTCTACCACCGCTTCTCCAATTCCATGAGAGAATAAATTTTTTCTCATGTTGTGTTTTTTCTATTCTGAACCTACTCTTCAACCTTTTAAGCAAAGACTTTGTTGGACTCATATGCTTCTTGTATGCATTACTTACATACCATATGTTGTTCCAATTCGAGAAATCCGTTCCTTCGACCATGTAGTTGGTTTTTACATGTACATCTTCGGGATATTTGAAGACTTCTTCATCTTCTACTACAATTGGTTTTCTTGTTTTGTTTTCAATGATTGGGGTTCTTGGAGTGGCTGTGTTTTCTTTGCTTTGACACATCCAGAAAACGTGTCCTCGTTTTCTGCAAATATAACGAGCCCTTTTCTCCTTCCTTGCGATGGCACTTCCGACTTCTTTTTCTTTGACTGTTCCTTGAACGTTTGAAGCGTTAAATGCTTCAATTTCCTTCAGTATTTTCTTTAACATCTCCTTACATTCATATGATATTCGTTTCCTTTGACTGCACTTTGGCAATGAATTTGCAGCCCCTTCTTTTAGCGAATATCTCCTCTCACCGCCTATTTGCATTCGGTTTTGAATCGGCTTATCCCAAGATTTAGAGCGCCCGCTCTGATACCACTGTTGCACAGGATCGTATCTAAGCCAATTCCTTTCCAACATACTTCTGTAATTTGACATGGTGTATGGGTTGATTTCGAATGAGAATGTAATGGTGTGTTTGGGACAGTGAGTTAACAAGACGAATATAAAATATAATCTTGCAGAAAGTAACAATGATATACTAACAATGTGTATTGAATTGATAAGAGATTGATATTCATTGTTTATAGACCCTTGACATTATATACACGGTGAATCGGTACCAATTTTGACAGTTATACCGATTCCTAAAAAGTAAACGACACCCTAATTCTAACCGTTATATTAACAACCTAAACGACCCATTTGACCCAGCCCATAACCCAAGTTTGTTTACAGAATTTACAAAGGCTTTACAAACATACAGAATATAAAACATACTAAAATACACTTTAGTTTTAACTCTATAACATTAAGTCTAACAGTTAGTAGTTTGTATCTTTCTTATATAATTGTAAGCCTTGCATCAGTAGAAAAAAAAAAAGATTGAGAAAATCAGTTCTAAGAGTTCTTATTTAGATGTTAGTTTAGTTATCGTTAAGAAGAGTGATCATCTCAAATCGATCTTCTATCAAACGCAATTAAACACATGTATGCTAACCCCAAATGTCAAGTTTACAACACTAAAACGCCCCTAAACTATAATATCATTATTAGTAGTATATTATCGATTAAATAATTATTTACTACTTAATTAGTATGTGCTATTTAATTAAAGTAAGGATTAGTATCTAGTTACACAAGAATAGATTTTTTTTTTTTTTTTTTTTTTTTTGAACGGCAGAAATGATACGTAGTATATATTAATAAACGCTACTAGCAAGGCGCTAGAACGAAAGAAAATAATACAAACTAGAAGTTAACAGAAACTACATGAACTAGACTCTACCTGATACTCTAACTGTGAGGCTTGCAAAAGGGATGAAAAACTCTTGCCAATTACAGTAGAAACCGAGACAAGAGAAAAACCCCCACTCACGGAGGCCGAGCCACCGGTTTCACTCCGGAGTGTTTTTTATGTAAACCCAAACAAGTCCCGGGAAAAAAATAAAACGTAGAAATAAAAGAACCAAACAATCTTGAAAAGCTCGAAGTTCCCAGCATCAGTCAGGTGGAACTTGAAAGCAGCAAGAATAGTATCAGGATCTCGGTTATTATAAATAAGGCATTAAGGGTTTGTTTATATATGCAAAAATAAAAATGTGTGGTTTGATTGGTGGAGAGGCGGTGTTGCGGATAGCAAATGTGGGGCATTGATTGTCAAGGGGGTGGGATTGGACGGTGGGGATTGGAAATGTTGTGTTTGTGATGCGGATTGCCAACGTGGCACCCGAGACTCCATCTATACATTTTTCTTCTGATAATTTAGAACGTTTAAAGGTATACATTTATTGGTTCCCGAACCGGTTTCGACCAAACTGGTTCTAACTCAAACCAGGCAAACATGAATGCGTCTTCTTTTTGTATGCGGCCTTCTCGCCCTCGATACACCTTGCATTTGAGCTGAGCATTGTTCTTGGAAACCAACACAACAAATTGACAAAAGGCTGAGAAAACAATATCAATAGAAACATAATAAGCAAACATACAAAGCACAATAATTGGATGTTACCGGTATATAATTCTCCTCAAAATACCTATGTACACACAAGCTCAATTGTCTACATAGTATGCAACTTGTTTACAAACAACTCGTATATTAGACTATGCAAAAGAACACTAGTGGAACAATATTATTGAATGGAGACCAAAAACTACAAAATCATTGTTTATTATAGTAGCCACTCTGGTTTGGAGGGTAAGTAGGATTGGGAGCTGTATAAGGAGGCCTTGGGTACGAACCAGGTTGCTGACCCTGTGCATTGTAGTATGATCCCTGCCAGCCAGGATAAGCAGGTTGACCATACTCGTACCCGCCAGCAGGTGGTGGTTGTTGACCCTGCTGAGGCGGGTACGGGGACCCACCATGGTAAGGCTGTTGTGGTTGATGCTGCTGTGGTGGCTGATGCTGCTGTGCATGGTTATAGGGTGGATATCCTGATGCGGCAGCAGGTGGGGGTTGGGCATATGTTGGCGGTGGTGGCTGTTGATGGTGGTAGTAAGGTGGTGCTTGAGGGCGGGGTTGGTTGGGGATATTGGTGGGTTCGGGTTGGGAAGATGTTCTTTGAGGCGGTGCAGGTGAAGAGTAATTGTAAGAGTTTGAATTTTTATTATCCTGAAAACCGAGACCTGACATTTGTCGTTGGACATCTTCGATCATTTCTCTGCATTGTATGCTTCGTGTCATGACAAAGTCACTGCATTGCTGCTTTACACTCGTGATTGCATCCTGTTGGATAAAGTAATAAAATGAATTCAATTGTTCACAATATGTAAAATGCAACAAGATTTCGACTAACGCATACCTGAAGGGTAACATAAAACTTGAGTCCTTCATTGATGTTCTCTTTAATTTCTCGATACTTGGCTACAGCAGCTTCAATCTGCTTATAGCACTTGTCACAAGCAGCTGCAGAGAAGGATGTACAATAACACAAGTTGTTATTCATAGAAAGTCCCTCAATCAGTCAGGAGAACTAGCACTTTCTTCAATTTGTAGTATTAACAATATATTAGAATTGGTAAATGGGCAGGTCAGAGGCATTGGGTTATTAATTGACACAAGTTTAGGTCAGAATGGTTCATTTGTAATTTGGGTCGGGTTAGTCATCAACTAGATTTTTTTTACTCCCACATTTAATAGTCAGCAACTCATTTACTGATTCAACAGAAGACAATGCTTGATGAATACAACAAAACAGGCGAAACAATCCAAGATAAGCGTAATTCTTGTCCCTGTTCTCTTGGATTTTATTACAGTAATAACTATAAGCATGGTATTACTATAACTACATATTTTGAAAGAGATAGGACTAGAGTTTTTGGCTTTCTTCCTTCACTTCAATAAAGGATTGCTTAAATAACTTGGATTTTTTAATAGATCAATAAAAAAGTTGACAAGTATTCACATATATCCCAAATCAACCCATATGACTAGTTCCATTTTTACCCAAGTTTTTAGTGTATACTCATTTAACCTGTTTAAGAAATAAAAAATATATCCCAAATTAACCCATTTCTAAGTATATGGGTCAACCGTTCCACCTCTACAATTTATCCATGAAGTAGCATAATAATAGATCATTCAAGCAAATCCTATGAAACACCTGTACTGAAAACAGCTTGAGAAACAAAATGTTCAAATAAATGTGGCCATTGGTTCTTCAAATAACAGACTAAAGATATAAATAAATGATGTGTGCTTAACACTACAAGGATAAGGCCTAGCGGTATGTGGGTGGCCAATCAACCAAGAGGTTGTGGGTTCGGGTATTAATTGAGAGTTTGAGACATAGGTGTGGTATTAGGTGTATGATACTATGTTATATGTGTGGATCTTTGCCTTTAAGAAAAGCAAAAGGAGAGTAGGTTCAAAACAGTTACCTCTGTAATCCTCGATATTAAAGGTGCCGGCAAATTCACGATTTTGTGCCTGAAAACAAGAAAAGCGATTAGAATTCTGGGAGAATCAACTGCACAGATTAGAGTGAGATTAAGTTCTTTATAACTAACAATCTGGAACCATGCGTTAAAGATGCCCGCAATAATACAAAACAAATTTAGCAACATAAGCACCATATACTAGACTACATCAAGATGGCATTATATGTTCAAGGAATCCATTAGCCCAACAAATGTGTCTTATGCACAGCCAGAAAACCATGTGTAGTCAACACGGTGTAGATAGAAGTAAGAAGAACACCTGAATTTGCAGCAATAGTTGCTCCTGGGCCTGAAGATTTTGAGAAATTTCTTCACAAATATGATTATATTTTGATATCTCCTTTCTAAAGAGATCCTCATATGAACCCGTGGACGTCATCAACTTTGGGAGTATATCATCCTAAAGCCAACAGTAAAACAGAATATTAGTAACTCGATACACTTGCAATTACAACAAAACAACGAAAATACATCTCAACCAGAAGTGAACACACCTTTCGTTTCATATCTTTCAACATGTCTTCCAGACCTGCCCTTTGAGCACCAAGTGTCTCTAACTGCCTCTGCAAAACAAAACAATGTAGAAATAAGAAAACCTTGAAATGATAACTAGCTTAATCAGGACGAAATGAAATGTTATATACGACATATTTTCAGCCTTTATACACCGAGATTCCATCAAAAAGAGTTCAATATTCAAAATTTTGATGATACTTATAAACCCAAAAAAGATCGCCCAACATGCACATGATATGATTTCTGATGGCTCTCACGCAGTATATATACATACACTTAAACACAGATAATTGCTTATGAAAAGAACGTAACACACTAACATATTTTCATCAACTGCAATGGTAGAAAAGGATTTAACCATGTTGACAAAATGTTCAAGTGCACAAAGTACATATATATGTGTAAGTTTTATATATTTTAATAACTACATATTTAGTATGTGCCAGCCTGATGCTCAACATTCATTCAAAACCTTGAAGTAACATTACCAAGCTTTGCTTCAGGGTCCCTACTACAGCATCTTCATTTGCATCCAGAGACAGCATTGGCTTAGCCAAGGTTGGAAGGGCCGATTCAATCTGCCAAGTAGACGAATGCAGAAATTAATTAACACAAGATAACTTAAAAAATAAACTTAATGTCAGTAAATCGCACATCATTGTTCAAACAACATATGTTAGAAACATCTAAATCACACGTAATGACCTAGAGTCCTAGATATAAATAATATTGAAACTGAGTTAGGTTTAAAAATACTGAATGTGTTCATATTGCATAATTCTCACGCCACGCGGGTGAGCAAGAGTAGCTTAGAACTCATTAGTCTGTACACGCAATGACGTAAATGTTTGAGGGCTAGGGAAGGCCATGGCCCCTCCAAGATTATATGTCCTTAACGTAATTTGTCTAGTGAATTAGTGCTAAGATTCAGTTCTTAACAGCCTAAATATTCATCATTAACGTTTTGGTCACCAAACTAAAATGATTCAAGTTCCGTCATTACGTACACGTTTCAACTGTGTTGACAAAGGAACTAACACCATATGTTTATCAGACGAGACAATTTATTGTCAAAATAATAAAGAACTCCAAGTAATAAATGGACGACTAAAAACTACCACAAAATCTAACATGAGTTTCAAGTTTGTCAAATTTATAAGATTAATGGGTAAACAGCTTATATAATGAGCTCAAGAAAACTTACGGGGCGGCGATCTAGAATAGACATAAGTGCCATATTGTCTCTCACTGAGCGTTCAATTTTACCATCACTGTCTGCAGCTTGCTTCAAATTTGCTGCAAACCTATTTAGCCGATCCTGTAAGTTTTTTGTAAGAGTACTAGACTGAGGCCTGGTCCACCGTGTCCCAAATTGGCTTCTAAATTGTGTATCTTCCGCTGCTTCTTTCTGGAGAAGCTCTTCAGTTTGGACCAGAAATTCATTGTTTACCCTCCTTAAATCCCGAAGCTGTTGAAGCTCACCATCCAAGCCAGCTGGACCGCCACTAATTTGAACCGCCTCCACGTCTTCCCATAGAGGTGTTGGCAATACAGAATGTCCTTCCAAAGCAAGGATTGAATCAGGTAAATCCATTTCCTTTAGGCTCACTCGTGCCAGCTCACTTCCTTGCTGCAGTTTCTCAGCTTGAGTTCTGATGATGTCATCAACCATTTCAGTGTACCTCGAAAGAGCCTTCGCACTGCTGTCAGGAACAATACTTGCAAACATCCTCTCTTTGCTTGCATCCAATACCTCGCTCATGTTCAAAGGCTTAACCATTGCAAATGCAGGAAGTGGTGATAAAGAGCTGGGTGTCGGAACCCTCATAAGATAGACCCTGTCATTCTCCTTCAAAGCCCTCTCCAAATTAGTTTTCATATTAGTTTCTAACTTGTTAATTGCATCAAGTAATTGCTGTGCAGCGCCCTTCGGAGATGACTTTTTGGCATCAGTCAAAGCACCAATACCACTCTTCAGCCGTGCAATTTCTTCTCCAATCTCTTCCTTATCGTGAAGCTCTAAGCTATATCTATAACAAGCCTCAGCATAGAACAAAGCTGCCTTTAGCTGAACATGAGACAACCACGTCTTGTCAAAGTGTTGAGTGAGTGGCGCGACACTCAGTGCAGCTAGTGCTTCTTCGTAATAGAGTCCCACCTGCAGTCAACAAAGAATTTGATTGTGTAAGAATATCAGCAATATCAGACTCAAATTCTATATCTATCAAGTTTGTTAGCACAAATAACTTGACTGAAACTTGCAGGGACAAATCATGTAGCTGTTCACCTATCGGAAACTATTCTCAAAAGATACATAGACATGTGTTCAGTGGAAGGGTGGCTAGACTCGATTACTGTATGCTTAAAGCAATATGATAGGCAAAACTGTGTTCTAATGTCTTCATCAAGAGGTTATTAGTGGGTCTCGGTATCTACATGTCTAAACCAATAATCAAAACTTAAATCATCCTAAACACTACATCCCGTAAAACATATGGCTCACAAGAATCCTAACATCATGATGTAAGAGAAGACAAAGTTTTGAATAATCAATGTCATAAAAGTTTAAAAGGATTAGAGGCTGAATGTTTTTAGAGACGTTTTATTTAAGTAGTTGGCAAAAAAGCATGACATATTTTACTCAACTCAATATATTGATACGGCTAATAGAAAGAAAAAAACAAAAGATTGCAATAATATACATTGCACACGCTTAACAACTAATAGAGCATTCCTAACTAGCTAACTATGACTTGGTTTAAAAAAAGTTAATAGTCAATTATGAAAAAATGCAGATTTTGACGTGTGAGCGGTGAGCCAAGTTGCCTCTAAATGGATAGATAACTTTCCG
Organism: Chrysanthemum makinoi; assembly: GCA_910596185.1. Lineage (NCBI taxonomy): Eukaryota > Viridiplantae > Streptophyta > Magnoliopsida > Asterales > Asteraceae > Chrysanthemum > Chrysanthemum makinoi. Next base: position 326,499,029 of record OU343225.1, on the reverse strand, counting down.
CCTTATATAGGCCCCCAACAAAATTCCTCCACAACCATATAACTTGGTTACGCTGGCAACTGGCAAACACGCCATAATGTATATCCCTACTAAAAAATCATGAGCTATTGCAATGGGCCAATGATAAGCCTTTAACTAACCACACAGTTGCAGGAGGGCATTTGCTATCACCAATGACCTACTAACGCGCTTAACATTACCCCTATGGTCATAGACTATGGCAAGGATGAAACCACATGCTACAGTTAGTAATGACCTGCTAACAAGCTTACAATCACCCATAGTCACATGGAACGTGGTTCATTTCAGTACGGGAGCGCGGTTCGCTAGGATCGCTGAACCCATAGTTGTTGGTACGCTGATGTGTATGATTTTGGTACGTTAAACTACATTATTTCGGGAAGCTTAAATCAGCGATCCAGAATGCTACCGTATCACGTTCTAATATGTGCGATCCAAAACGTAGAACGTTGTGACTATGCAATCACCCCTAAACATGAACTCAAGCATTAACTTATTAGCGTAATGCAATAGCTATGTTTGTCGAGGGTTGGGGCATTTAGGAGTGTTTAACGTTTAACTTACTTATAGCTCTTGGTTTTCATTTAGCAACGAGCATTTAACTTTTGTTTTTGTATGAACGCTCCTAATTGAAGCGCTAATAAGAGAAGCATTTGGTGAGTAGCTGTTACGTCATATACATTTTACGGATGCAATACTTTACTAGCTGCTTTTATAAATAAAACACACAGCTACTACCAACTAATCGTTATTGTCAAACATAGCCTTAATTCTAACAAAATAGTTCACATTACTTAAACATCAACACACATATGCACAATCTACCAGAAATTTAACCAGCACTATGACTACTTCCATTCGCAATGGTATTCTCAGAGATAAACGTTATTTTGGCAAATAGCGTTTAGATTATTTATTTTGTTTAAACGCTCGTATACGAGATGCAGAAAAAAAAAGAAGTGTTTAGTTTTTAGGTTACATCATTTTTAAACTTTATAATTATAACTAGTCAGCCACAACTACGTTACCAAACACTTTTATGAATTACCAGCAACCTAACTCTACTTAAATCTAACAAAACAACTCATATAACGATATAAATAATCCCAACAAAAAAAAATCAACCTGTCTCGATATCTTAGAACAAACACTATGACTACTCCCCTTGGCAATCGTATTCTCAAACACACACTCTTGCGCTTGAGCAAGCATCAACCGTTCCAACATCCCGACACACTCCACACTCACATCCACCGTCCCACTCCCCCCAACCACCACCTTCCCGGCCTCATTATCTCTCAAATACGCAAAAGCCCCCGCCGCGTAACAAAACGCCTTCACCGCGTCCCGTCTCCCCTCCACACTCCCCCTATCAAACCCCAACCCTAACTGACTATTCACCGCACCTAAATTAAACAAAACCCCCGCCTTCTCCAAATGCACATTCTCCTGCGAACACTTGTTTTTATTTTTGAACGCGTCGTGCCACGTGAAAGTCACGTGCACGTGATCGGGCTCTTTCGAGATCGGGAAGCGCGATTCGATGGAGGTTAACGCTTTGAAGTAGTTTTGGAGCGCGTCGCGGCGTGTGGAGAGGGAGTCGAGTGAGGAGGATTGGGAGATGGTGTTGCGGAGGGTTTTGACGGTGTCTAGGTCGTCTTCTAGGGTTTGGGCGTCGCGTTCGGAGTAGTTGAAGACTATGTAGTTGCGTAAGGGGCGGTAGAGGTCCGCTGGGAGGGTTTTTTTCTCGTGGATTGCGAGCATGATGTTCGTCGTCGATGAGGACGACGGATTTGACATGATCGGAAACTGATCGGAGATGATGATGATGACGTCGTAATCACACAGGCGGTGTGAGTTGTGTGTGTGATTTTTTTTATTTCTTTTCTTGTTTGTTAAGACTTTTCAAGATTGGAGAAATATTCAAGTTACGATTTTACCCTTTGACACGGTCACCGTTACACAATAGGGGCGAGAATTAATGATAGCGGACCAGATCTAACCGAGAAACTGAACCGGACCAAACATATTTTGATCCGGTCTTCGGTCTATTTATTTTTTCATTTTCGATCCTCAATCCAGTTCGACCTTACGCAAAACCGGCTATTATCTTCTGTTGGACCGGACTGACCCGGACATCGACCAAACATCTTGGTCCAGACTTTTGGACAAAATTGGTTTTCGGTCCGGTCAGGTTTTGACCGTGTCGTACCACAGTTACACATAATCAAACCGGATATATTTTTTCTTTCAGTTTAGGTTAAATCCACTTAATAGCAAGGTTCAAATGTTCATTTACGAGACATGAACTTAATAAAATACCCTAATAACCATCAAACTTTCAAATTTTAGTTCAATATCATACTTTTATTTACGTGTCAAAATTGACAAATGGCTACACCGGCTAAATCATTGTATTGTCTTATCACTGTATTAGTTATTAAATCACTGTATTGCCCTATATATTGTTAAGTTTTGGGCAAAGATATGCAATAAATGATTACTAAGCAAAATTATACGTAAGAACACATATTGACAGATCTATACTTTTATGTCTTTTATAGGCATAGCTTTTCACCAAATCTGTTTTAAATATTACTCTAAAGTACATTTAGCAGGAGTGCTATGAACAATATGTTTTTGGCTGTTGTCACACCCAATGGGGTGTTAAGAATGGGCTAATGAATAGTGTTTCCGTTATCTACTAACGACCGTTATCTTTCTTTTTTTTCTTTTTTTTTAATAAAATATATATATATATCTATATATATATATATATATATATATATTACGTAGTTGGTCCTTCATGTAACAGGCATGTTGCAGACTCAGTCCTTCATGACTAACTTTGCAACGAAACGCTGACATAGAGAAAAATTTATGTAACAAAATTAAAAAGAAAATTACAAGAATAGTCCTTACGGTCATTTACCCATTACAGATTTAGCCCTCATATTTTATGTAACTTGTCCTTCATGTAACAGGTCCATTGTAAAGACAGTTCTTCATAACTAACTTTGCAACGAAACGCTAACATAGACACAACTTTCGTAACAAAATTCCAAAAAAAAATACAAAAACTCCTTGAGGTTATCCATCTATTAGAGAGTTAGGTCCTTGCGCTCCGCCGCGACTCGCAACGGGAGTCAATAATTTTGTATTCAAACGTCCCGCCGCGAAGCGCGAGCCTTCAAACCTCGCATATATATATTTGAGAGAGATATAACTTCAGGAGGACGGCTAGACTTGAAGGTAGAGGTTGTGGTATATATTGACAATCTAATGGCTGATCGTGGGTTCGATACCTAGCTTCTTCATTCAAACATGTCGTTTTTTCTTTTCTTTTTTTTTCTTCTTTTTTCTTTTTAATTGACATTGATTTACACAAAAATCTTAACGATCAATAACTTATAAAGAAAAATATTTATTTTCAAACCAAATATTTTACTTAGTACAATACAAACTATTTCCCGATATGAAACATGTATACCTGTTTCCCACCGCAACATGTTACCTAACTATACTGTTGAAGCATTTTTCTGTCGGGCAGATCTTCACGGCTCTCACGTGCCGTTCATCCTTGTCCCGAGCCTTGAACGTGTGCTACAAACATGAAAGAACCCGTTAGAAGGGGTCCCGAGGCCGAAGCCCCGGGGGACCACCCTCCGACGGTCAAGTCAGAACCTCATATGCAGAGGATTTAGCGTATATGTATGTGTGTGTGTGTATTGTGAGATGATATATATGAAATAGAGATAGTATATATAGAGAGAGAAAGAGGTAGGTGTCAAGTGGGCCACCTCAACACCTGTCAAGTCTATGCACTAGGTGTCAGGTCACATGGAGACACAATCCCGTAATATCCGGGTTAGGTGGCATAGTCCGGTCCTTCCAAGCCAATGACCTCCGTGATGGAGATTCTTCGGTCCGGCCGCGTGTCGTCCGGACACATACGTCAACATGTCCCCACAGTATTGTATTATCGGTTGAAGACCGATGATGCAATACTTCAAGAATATCTTTATGCCTTTCGGCACACGTCGTTCGGACGAGTGTTGTATCTGCCTCTCGGTACATGTCCTTCAGACACATACGTCAACATGTCCCTACAGTATTGTAGTATCGGTTAAAGACCGATGGTGCAATACTTAGATAGTGTCCCTACACCTTTCGACACCTATCGTTCGACGCGTGACATCCGGACACATACATCAACATTTCCCCCCAGTATTGCATTATTAGTAAAAGGCTAACGATGTAATACTTAAATAAAACCTGTTTGGCCTTTCGGCTTGTGCTTTCAACACAAATATATCGCCTTCCCTCCAACGTGTGTCCTTCGAATACATATGTCAACCTGTCCCCCCAGTATTGCATTATTAGTAAAATACTGATGATGTAATACTTAAAGAGTACCTTATGACCTTTCGGTCTTTATCATTCGGACATGCCTTCCGTCCGGTGACCATCTTAGAGTGGTTTACCAAGTGGCCCTAAGTGTGCTTCATTAGGCGAGTTGGGTCTATTAGACCACATACGCCGTCATGTCCCCCCAGTATAGAATTGTTGGCCTATGGTCAATGATGCTATACTTAAACATCTTTAGATCCGAAAGCGAGACATGTCTTTTCTATTATACCTTTATTTCCTACACAAATAAAACATAGCTTTGGAGGTACAAGTTTATATGTTTGAGACGCTTACACCAAGGTCTTCCGGAGTAGACATCTACACACCGGCCGCTTTTAGTTTATCTACGAAGTAGACATCGACACACCAGCCGCTTTTAGTTTATCTACGAAGTAGACATCGACACACCGGCCGCTTTTAGTTTATCTACGGAGTAGACATCGACACACCGGCCGCTTTTAGTTTATCTACGAAGTAGACATCGACACACCGGCCGCTTTTAGTTTATCTACGGAGTAGACATCGACACACCGGCCGCTTTTAGTTTATCTACGAAGTTTCCAAGATCATTTTGTACTCGGGCATCCAAAATGCTTTGCACTTGGGCATCCGAAGGTGTTGCTTTCGGGCATCCGGTGATGTTCCTCGGGCATCCGAAATGTCGTCACATCCAGGCATCCGTAATGTCTTTGCATTCGGGCATCCAAAATGTCGTAACATCCAGGCATCCGTTGTGACTTTGCACTCAGGCATCCGAAATTTCATTTCATTCGGGCATCCGACTGATGTTGCTCGGGCATCCGCAGTGACGTGCACTCGGGCATCCGAAATTTCATCCGGGCATCCGAAAGATGTTTCTTGGGCATCCGACTCGTGTTGCTCGGGAATTTAATTTCTATCTTTGGTTTTCTATCCTTGTACTTGTTACGAACTTGGAACTTCACACAATACTATATCTCATTAGTATTATTAAACTTAAATAGAACATGGTATTAGATAACTTGGTCAACTGATAATGACAATATTATCCATGGATGTTAAGTATCAAACCTGGTGTTTATTGCTTTCTTCGATCACACTTTGATACCCACAAAGTCATTATCTCATGCTTGCTAATTCTGCCAAATAAAACATGAAAGCTTTTGCTTTCTCCCATTAATTATGACAAATACAATATTTCACATGTATTAATACAAAATAGGTCACAACGAAACCGTAACGCAACCGTCGGAAGGTGCCATACCACTATACTCCCCCCAGTTCAGCGGTGCTATAACCCATTAGTACCGTTGAACTCAAGTAAAACATTATTTGATAAATAACAATAATGCTTACCCCTGGATGTCACAATATTTTAAGACATTGTTGTCTTATTTTTTAAGTTAATGTTGTAAGTCTGCCATTGGTTATATTCTATAGTATAATATCAACCATTGAGGTAAAGATCTTTTAATTTTTTCCATGCTTTCAAACGTGGACTCTTCCGAACTATGTTTCAGATGGCGCCATTGAGTCAAGTGCATTCCCAATGTGATGCAAAACTTTCTTTTTATATTTTATCAATAAGTAAAATTATCATTGGCTTAATGTAATATGCTTTTCCTTTCATTTTATGACTATTACTCCTTGATATATAGAATTCTTCAAAAAAATGTATCGTCACTTGCATCTATGAATATATTTCTTTTTTAGAGTGAACGGGTGTTTATTTCCAATCTCTTAACGCATATACATTCGTAAATCATAAATAGATCATGCAATTTTCGAAAAGGGAAACCATGATATCCGACCAAAAATTAGAAATAGCGATAACACGTTCACTTGGCATCATAGTTTGTAAATCGTATAGATGCTTTAAGCTAACAAGAATTTCTAAAGATAAAAAGATAAGTCATCTACATGCTTATGTCTTGCATTTCTTTTCCTTTTGCAAAATATTGTAGATCGTAGGTTATAGATATAGACACCTTTTTTGGACCAAGTATTTTGACAAGATATAAATCTGACAAGATATAACCTTTTGCGTGAAAAATTGGCAAAGTCATAAACTTTGCGCTATTCAAAAAAGTCTTAAACTTTGACAAAAGGTGTATACTCCTATCTCTTTAGTCTATATGGATTATTATTAATTTTCAAAAACTTTTCGTTTATCTTTAATGTATACGCGAAGCGAATTCAACTTTTGAATACGTCCAGCAATTTTTGGCTTACGAATTACAAAAGTCATGCCCATGCAGCCACTAACATTATTCAAGTTGAAACACAAAATAATGATAAAAATTGGCTGTCGTACAAATTTTTATGCATATTGATGTCTATTTTATTCAACTCTATATACATATACTGTTGTTGTGCCATCACTATCACATCACATGATTTCTTTAGGATACATGAAGATTTTATATATTTGTTAAACTATTGAGTCCTCTAAAGCCCTATTGACTAGGTAGTAGGTACCTCTTAGAAAACTTACATGAAACGCAACCCCTTTCGTTATTTTTTATTATTTTATATATTTTTTATTATGCATGCATTCTCACTTGACAAGAGTCCTCCTAGATTAGGTTTTAAATAAAGTAGGCTCCATGCGTGTTTCAAGCAGGTGCCTCATGCAACTCATAACTTAGAAATACGCTCTATATACCTAAATTTCATACATACGAGCTTGGGTTCCATGGAGTTATGACAAACATACCGAATGAGAAAGCATGAAGGTGAAGTTCGAGCGCTTACAGGGTAGTAGATGTGAACTGTAACAGCAAACTAACGAACACATACCGGAAATCATACCGGACGTCCATCGTTTTGTTCTGGGATCCTGCGGATGAAACCCGTCATAAGCATATCCGAACGCGACAGTACCTCCGGGTGATATAGCGTCCAAATGAGGACACGTGACTGAAGAGACAGTGTATTCGAACAAAATAGTATATTTGAACAACTTGACCGAAGGAAGTGACGACGGACAGTTCATACCGCCTGTCCATACTCGACGTCCATGCCGGATGTCAACACCAGACTGAAAATGTGACCCATCATAGCCTACAAACCGATTATCTATCGTTTTTCACGTCCAACAGATGAGACCCGTTATCAACATTCCGAACGAGGCAACCTCTGCATGATACAACATCTCTGAATAAGACCGTATTTTCGAACGGCTTTACCGAAGCGCATTATACCGGACGGTCGTTGGTCGGTCCGTGATCGTCTATACTAGACATCCGCATCGGACGTTTTATACCCAATGTCCATACCGGAGGTTTGTACCGAACGTCGATAAGCGGACTGAAAATGTGACCCCTATTCTTAACTCTTGGTAGAGTGAACAACGAACCACCTCCGGATGGAGTCATACCGAAGGGAGGATGGTGGACGAACCACCTCCGGATGGTGGACGAACCACTTCCGAAGCAGTAAGTTTTGAAGCGAGACCTATCATTCTTAGCTCCGGTAGAATGAATGACGGGTCCCACGGATGGCGCCAAATGTTGAAGCATTTTTCTGTCGGGCAGATCTTCACGGCTCTCACGTGCCGTTCATCCTTTTCCCGAGCCTTGAACGTGTGCTACAAACATGAAAGAACCCGTTAGAAGGGGTCCCGAGGCCGAAGCACCGGGGGACCACCCTCCGACAGTCAAGTCAGAACCTCATATGCAGAGGATTTAGCGTATATATATGTGTGTGTGTATTTGTGAGATGATATATATGAAATAGAGATAGTATATATATAGAGAGAAAGAGGTAGGTGTCAAGTGGGCCACCTCAACACCTGTTAAGTCTATGCACTAGGTGTCAGGTCACGTGGAGACACAATCCCGTAATATCTGGGTTAGGTGGCATAGTCCAGTCCTTCCGGCAATGACCTCCAGCGTGATGGAGATTCTTCGGTCCGGCACGTGTCGTCCGGACACATACGTCAACATATACAATACAATTTATTATTGATAATCAGATAACATATGCACATTCCTTGTGCAGGTACTAGAGCTAGGAATAGTATCACATTCGGTTGTGAGGTATATGGATGGTGCATCGGAAAATATGTGCACAATAAGACTTACGTGTGTCGCTTCATTGATTTGATATATTGATGGTTTATATTAGGGGTGGCAATTTCTGACCCGACCTGAAACCGATACGAAAATTAACAGGTTCGGGTTGTGCTAAATAGATTCCGGGTCAGGTTTTGGTCGACCTATCTAACCCATTTATTAAACATGTCAGGTTCGGGTTGGGAATAAAATAAGCGGGTCGACCCGCCAACCCGTTTAATATTTTTTTCATAAACTCAAAATTATTTATATTTTATTATGCGGGTTAAATGTATTAGACGGGTCGACCCGACAACCTGTTTAACTCGTATAATGTGCCAACTTTGTATATAAAAAAAGGTTAAATGGGTCAACCTGAAACCCGTTGAACCGATTCAACCCGTTTAACATATTCAACCATGTAAACTTTATATACAGGCAAACTACAAGAACATGATGGTCATGTTGGTGTTTTCCTTCTTGGTGATAACTCTATTTTCGATAGCACTTGGGATAGGAATACCCAATGTCTACCAATAAAATAGACTCTCCGATATTACCTCCAGCAAACCTTGAAAGCTAGTGTGAAATTGATCAAAGAATTCACAAGAGAAGTCGTTTGTTACGCTATCTCACGCTTGAACTGTTGGAATATGTATAAATTTATAAAACCATGCATGTCCGGATTCGAACTCGTGACCACGGGATTGCACACACTAGCGAATGAGAATTAAAGTTATAATTAATGTTAATGATTACGATTAGTTATTACACAAAACCCGACTAACGATCGTTAAGTATTTAACGGAAATGACTAACGACCGTTAAATGTAAAAAGGAGAGAATATATAGTGAATAACTTAAAAATAGAAAAGATTCGGGTTCCCATTTTCTTCCTCTAAGGTTGCAGGCCAAAGGGGGCTTCCCCAAGCCCAAACTCTAACTTTTTCTACAAGTTATTCTACCACTATATATACAAGGTCTAGGTTAAAGGTTAACTTGTGTGCATTGAATTAACCCTAGATCTTTCTCTCTCCCTCCTTTTGATTTGTTCGGCCGAACCCTTCACCAAGGGTGATTTGGTTTTGTTTTTTCCATAAAACAAGGGTTTGTGTTAGATCTAGCAATCTCTTTGATTCGTGGTTAATTCGTGTGTACAAAACTGTGGTGGTAAGACATTATTCTTACACCAATTGGTTTAAGTTGTAAAACGGTAAGGGACAACTCTTTAACCAACTTCATCTTCTTTGTTCAAGAGATCTAACCAAATTGCAAGAGGTATGTTACGCGTTTATTTTCAGTTAGTTAATTACTATTATGTTCTAAGTCTTCCGATGTGTAATGTGTAATGTCTACATGTTATTATTTGTATATCATGTATCATAACCTCAACAGTGGCATCACGAGCCTTGTATAATGAGTAATTAATTACTGAAACGCATAAAACAAATAAATTGTATTGTGTTATTAATTGTATGCGTAGATCTAGGGTTTACAAAACCTAAACCCTAATATTTTGGGGAGGCGTTTTTTGTGCCCTAATTAGGGTTTTGAAAATTTTTGTTTTTAATTGGATTAGAAAACCCTAGGTTGCATGCAATTTTATGTGTATTAAATTGCGTAACTCTTCTTTAATTGCATTAATTGTTAAGTGTAATTTATGTCCATGATAAATACATGCATGTTTTGTCATGGATCCCTTTTATTGTATGCTTTAATTGGTTAAGTGATATACACTAATTTTTTATAGATCCAAAATTCGGGAAGACCTCGATTATTATTATTAAATCAATTATGTGTTATGTGGTATATGTTTATTTTTGACTTACGCAATCGATGAATCGATGCATATGACTCACTTGTACATAGATGAAAATGGGTGAAAGTCTTAATTAGACATATACATATTGACAGATCTAGAATTGATTATTAATAGTATTTATCAAAAGGTTTGCATGTGGCTATTTAATATGCATGATTAATTGTTAAGTTATGTATTCATTGTTTATATGTTTATTTTTTAAATACTTGCTTGTTTGTTTTGTGTAACAAGGGTATTTTTATAAGAAAAATAAACTGATCTAAACAATGGTGAAACATGTTTTTAAGCATAGTAATCGTAATCGTTTAATTGATTAATGTTTATGCACAAAATAGTTAGAACGGCTCACCTGTTATTGACAAACTAAAATATGGGTACAAGGTTGGTACGCATTAAATTGTGACCTTAAAGGCGGGTATGTAATATGCTTGGCGCTGACCTAATTATCCGCTCGTTTGTGCGTCTTAATGGAGCTACCAAGTATTCCTATGAATGTGCATAAAATCTTAAGGGTGAATTGACCTTAAATTCTACGCGCCACTTTTGTGGTAATTATCCGAATAACTTGGGTCTTATGACTCATGCAGCAGTAGGATATAGTGGTAATTAAAGGTAATTCTTTAATTGGCTAACCAATACCTCGATTAAAGTTTGATGATGAAAAGCTTAAATATTAAAACAAGGATATAAATGTTTTAATAAAAACTTATGCTACGAAGATGAATGCATGACATCTTTGTACATATTTGATTTGACATCAAAATTATTACCCTTAATTTAAGTTGTATGCCATCCAATAAAACGGAAACACCTGAGATTACCTTTTATTTGTGTGAGAACGTGATTTAGATCGTAATCAAAGGGTAAAATATCCACGTGACGTGAGAACGGGCATGGATGATTTTGCAGTTTCTTAAATTAGACAACTTAATTGAGTTAGGCGGTGAGAACTGGCAACTCAAGGCATAAAATGGGGATAAAACATGTTTACATGGCAATTGAAATTGGCTAGATGTAAATCCCATAAATCTAGGAGTTGCAATTTGAAAATTGGCAATTGAGGTTCGACTCGTACCATCTTGAATAATTTCATTATTAGCAGATCAACTGATGTGATGAAACTATGTCAATTTGGATCCTAGTTTTCAGTGATAATTAAATGGTTATATGTTTATGAACCATGGGTATTTAATTTTTTTGAAAAGGTTAATTATCGAAAATACTAAAATTGAATTTTGTAATTCTTTTGAATGTATTAATGCAACATTTAACCGTAAACGTGGTTTAGTCTTTTATTAGTAAATTGATCCATTATGCTTTCAAACAAATAGTTTCATCGAGAATAATTTACCGAAAAGACAAACAAAAACTCTTTTCCATGGGAGAAGAATGAGACTCAATCATTTTCCTTTTCATGAATGAGAAAGGTATAATAGGAACACTTGAATTGTCTAAATTCTAATGTAACTCATAGCAATGAATTGCACATCTTATTTTCCATAAAGATTTAATTACCCTCATTTGGTGAATGAATCATTTTGTATCAAACATGACTTTTGGTTAACTGGAAAACATGTATATGAGTTACTAAATTATAAGCTAGACTAATTACCGCGAAAAATGGTAATAGGAAAACTAGCATAATCTATCTAGTTGTTTTGCTTTAGCCTTTAAAGGTGCTACATACCAGTATGGGGATGGTAAGCATGTTAAGAAAGAAATTGCATACCAAATTTTTCAAGTTAATAACATTGGTGTATAACCCATCATTCAAAAAGTAGAATACACCTTTTAGTACCTAAGTATTTGTTACGTATGGTTCTTAAAAGTGTAGGAAAGTAAAAATCAAGCAAGTTGTTTTCACTGGTTATGAAACACTTACAATGTTGTCAAATTCAGTGGGAGCATTGTGTTGCATTACTGAATAAGAAGTTGTTGAAATGATTTCTAATTCAGTGAGAGCTACAAGCCTTATTTGCTGTGTGGTAATCCAAATTATCTCTTGAATATCATGTAGATAATTACTTTCCAATTGTAGGCACTTATGTTTTCAGGGATAGTCGTGTACGTTTCCTTACTAAACAATATAGTCCTACATCTACTTGTTATGACACAAATCATATTAATCAAATAAACGAATGTGTATCGTGTTGTTTATCTGCTACATAATGTTGTTCCATGCACAAGTGGGAGAAATCTTTATTGTGTGCAATGTACAACACATATAAATATGATTTAAATATGTATGATTGCGCTATTAAGAACATGTGTCAAGATGATAACAAAGACTACTTTAAATATTTATGTCATTCAATATTTAAGAAACACTTGTAGTTACAATTTACGTTACATAAGAACGTGAACTAGATTGTAGCCCAAGGTAAAATATCCACGTGTCGTGAGAACGAGCATGGATGATTTTGCAGTTTCTTACGTTGAACATTTCATGGAATGACATAATTAAATGAAGTAATCAAATACTACTTTGATTTCAAGTATTCTTTGAATGACTTAAATATATGTAGTAAATATTAACTTGAAATTATTATTTGAAACCCGATGTGGTGTTCATAATTACTTTAATTATAATTGTTTATGATTTCTTGGTAAAGTCACAAACATGAAGTCTTTTAATACTAGACTTACAATATAAAGTAAGATGTTAAATTCCTATGTCTTTTATTAAGACACATGCATGAAGTCAATGAGTTGATCAATGACTTATAACGTATAGTGGGATTGTAATTGTTATGTCTTTTGATTTGGTCAAGAATACTTGTGTTATAATGCATGCAATTGACTTGGTAATTCTATTGTACCATTAAGTTTTACTTTGTTGGTAAATAGGTAAGCCAAAGAGTAGATGGTTATCTTAAATATTGTTAGTGTTGGAATCACTCCTAAACCATAATCAAGTGTTAGTTACTCATATGTAATAGGTAGCTTATTATGGCCTTTATGTTTGTTTAAGGTCTAGCTTATGTAGAAGGCCCATAAGCTTAGGCCCATGTCCAATAAGGTAAAGGGAAGGAGTGGGAGTGTTGCCCTAGCTCCTTGCCTATAAATACTCTTGTAAACCTTCATTTGAAGGTTGGTTTTTCAAGTTATTCTCTTCATTACACTCTACGCCTAACCGTCTCTATAATATCGTGTGTGTGTGTATGAATCTTGTTCAATCGCCTCTCTATCTCTATCATTGAAGCTTGTGTTGTAAATCTAGTGACCTAACAGTGGTATCAATCGCCTAACTAGTTGGGTGAATCGTTATTTCTTGAAGTGGGTGTTTGGTCCTACGCGTAGAATAACGTGATACTTTGGTTCGCTTAAAAACTCGTTTTTTACACTTTTTAATCCAAGATTCTTGTACTTTCAACGTTTTAAGGTGTTAAAATACTTGTTTTTGGCAAAAGTTTCAACCTTTACTGGCGTGGATCTCGTTTTTAAGCTTGTTTTTGAACGAGGGTGTAAACCTACGCGTAACCGTTTTGAGAGCTTTGGATCATCAAGTTTTACACTTTTGTGTCATTTTGGTGTTATTGAAGCTATTTCATCATTACAAAAGCGGTTTAGAAACATCTTTGGGCAAAATCAATTTTACGAGTAAGATTACGCGTATCAAAACCCTAATCTTACGCGTAACTTTATCCGTGGTTTGATCTTCGGTTTCGTGGTTTACTCCGTGTTTTCTTGCTTGGATAAGCCTGAAAATACGTCGACTTTGATATCTTTTGCACTGTGATAGTGTAAAAGATCATTTGGGATAAAACCCTAAACTTACGCATAGCGAGAAAGCTTGCAGCGTAGAAATCCTACGCATAAGATTCATCTTACGCCAAGCCTAGTCTTACGCGCATAAGGTAATCCTACGCCTAAGTTTCTATGCCTAACTTTGTGTCTACGCATAACTTTAGCGTCTTTTTTCCTACTTCACGTAAGCTAAATCTACGCATAACTCTTGATTGTTACGCGTAACTTTGGTTTTTTTACGCATAAGTTCTACTTGGTTTACTGTGATTACTACGCCTAAGGACACTTCATCAACAAAGGTTCATTCGACTACAAAGATCCATTTTTACCAACACAAGTTTTCAACATGTCACAACCACCATACTCTAATTATTTCCCTTACACTTATTCTCAACGTCAACAACAACTAATGTTGGGAATTAAGGTAAACTACTGATTCTGCCGAAGATTCTGCCGAAGAGATTCTGCCGAAGAAGAATGGATTCTGCTGAAGTTACTTGTTGAAAACACAAAGACCTTGATAGATCTTTAAGCACTCGGAGATCGTTAGTGTTGCCTATGTAATCACAAGCAAACTAATAGAAGATCTCTACAACTAGTATTTTGTAGCGGAAATAAAATACAAGATACAATAACTAAGAACTCTTTGATCCTCTATGGATCTTTTGATTATAGAAACTCTATGTTTCAGATGTTTTACAAGACTTGAAAAGACTTTTGAAAAGCTTTTTCAAAACCTATCTATTACAAACTAAGCATGGTTTCTTATATAGGCAAGAAACCTAATGGCGTTGACAATTTACGCTCCTAATACTAACATAGACTAAGCATGCATCTAGACAAGCATGCAACTAATCATCTTGTTTTGTTCATCATTTTGTTTATTCTGATTAAGCTCTACATAATACTACCAACCTATCTTTAATACGGCTGACTTTTACTCTATCTTGAGCTTATCTCTCCTACGTGGCCACTTTCAGACAACACAATATCCTTTAGCATTTCTGGCGAAGTATAACTTCAGCAGAATCCATTCTTCTTCGGCAGAATCTCTTCGGCAGAATCAGTAGTTTACCTTAATTCCCAACAATTTTTTTAAACGCTTTGAACATTGATGATGCAAACTGAACAGGGGTTTCAACAATAACATAAACAAAATATCACTAATTTATCAATCACTTCACTTTTCTCCAAACCAAATTCACATGTTTACTAAACTACCACATGTGTCGATAATCTGATCATAAAACCTACCGCTTATCGGATAGGTTTGGGGAGGGTTTTGGAGACCGGTGTGGTTGATTCTGGTGATACGGAGAGTTAGAAATCGATAGACTCCTCATCGTATCCTTTTGACCCATTTCTACTAGAGTTGCTTCACATGCGCTCATTGCGCATCGCTTGGAAATATGGCGACTTACATGCCATGTCCTTTAGGTTTGGGAGCGGCTTGATTGCCTCATAAATCTCACTCATGAGCGGTCTAGCTTTAGGGTCACGGCTAAGACAATTGGTAGCCAATTGGGCGCCTGTGTGCACCTCTCATCGAGAACCTACCTTCTAATCGGGTCAATCGGCCTTGTAGAACTTTCTTCTCTCTCCAAGATACGGCCGAGCCCATTCCACAAGATTATGCTCGCCATTAGGCCGGTTCTTGTCCATTGATCTTCGACCTGTTATCATCTCTAGTAATACTACCCCGAAACTGTAGACGTCACTCTTTGATGTCAAATGACCTGTCATCACATATTCAGGGGCAGCATAGCCATATGTACCCATTACTCGAGTAGACACATGCGTCTTATCACCTTCTGGTCCGTCTTTTGCAAGCCCAAAATCAGAAAGTTTTGCATTATAATCCGCATCGAGTAAAATATTTGATGTTTTAAAATCTCGGTATATGACGGGTCTTTCAGCTTCCTCGTGAAGAAAAGCAAGACCCTTTGCAGCACCAAGTGCGATTTTCATTCGCATAGCCCACGGAAGAGGTAGCGATCTTCTGAACAAATGATTTTCAAGGCTTCCACGTGGCATGAACTCGTAAACAAGCAGCCTTTGGTCATCCTCAATGCTATAGCCAATTAATTTTACCAAATTAGGATGTAGAAGGTCACCAAGAAAATTAACTTCCGCAAGCCATTCTTTGTGACCCTGAAGTCCATCATGGTTAAGAGTCTTGACAGCAACAGTTAGACCAGTGCCTGGCTTAACAGGTGCGGTCCCATTTTCGTTGATCCATCCTTTGAAAACACAACCAAAGCCACCCTCACCAAGGAGACTCTCGGGTCTAAAGTTCCTTGTTGCTGACTTAAGTTCATTGAAGTTAAATTTCCGAAGCCGAGAAGCAATTTTCGATTCTTGGTTATATCTGAGTGGAGGTACTTGCTTCGGGTTGCTAGTGGTCGATGATGAAGCAACTGGAGCAACCGGTTGGTCTGTACTAGTATCGTTTGTGGATTTACTTTTAGCATATTGAGTACTGCTGCCACTAATTGAGCTCTCAACTTTAGCCCTTGAAGATATACACCTTCCAAATAACTTAAACTTAATCCAACACCCTGTTACTACTCCATCTCCATCACCATCACCAGCACCACCATCTTTCTCCCCTAACAATATTGCAGGTACCACCTCCAAGGATACTGCTGATTCGAGTGATGAAGATGACTCTCATTATGCTGAGGACCTTGCTAGGCTCCGGACTCAAGAATTTGCGCTAAGCTTGAAGCAGGCTGAATGGAGAGGTTAATAATGAAGGAGTCGGTGAGAAACCATGTTTCGCTGAAGTTGATTCTATCACACCTACCTTCCCCAAATCTGCTGAAGGCTATGCTGTTCCTTCTCAAGTATCTTAAGACTTTGGTGAACCCTATACACGCTTTCCAAAACCTTCAGATCTTGGAAATCATCAACCCAAAGGCGGCATTTTCACCTCACCCACTTATGATCTTTGAATTTGAACCAACTATCACTAATCTTGATTCATCCATTGAAGTCAACCCCACTGCTACTCAGAGGATCAACATAGCTCATCCTCAATCCAACATTATAGGTGATCTTCGGCACTGTTAGAACTAGAAGGGCTATCACCGGTCCTCGGTTTGGACGGATTGCTTTTCTCTCTTATGTCTCCAACCACAAAGAGACAATCACACGGACCTCAAGCATTGTCATTTTGCTTGCTTCTCTCAGTGGAACCAACTAGTGTCTCTCAAGCTCTCAACGATCCAAGCTGGATCGAAGCAATGCAAGAAGAAATGCAACAATTTCTGTCAGCCAGGTTTGGATTTTGGTTCCACTCCACGATGGCAAATATGCCATTGGGACAAAATGGGTTTTGAAGAATAAGAGAGATGCTAGGGGTATTGTGATAAAAAAACAAAGCAAGGTTGGTAGCTCAAGGCTTGAACAAGAGGAAGGGATTGATTATGATGAAGTGTTTGCACCTTTGAGAGTTGAAGCAATTCCCATTTTCTTGGCATATGCTTCATACATAGGTTTCATGGTGTATCAAATGGATGTCAAGGGTGCTTTTCTGTATGGTGAGATTGAAGAGGAGGTCTATGTCACTCAACCCAAGGGATTTGAAGACCATGATCACCCAAATCATGTCTACAAGGTGGTTAAAGCTCTTTATGGCTTACATCATGCACCTAGAGCTTGGTATGCTCGGCTTTCATCGTTCTGCGAAGCATGGCTATAGAAGAGGTGCTATTGATAAAACTCGTTCCTCGAAGAATTACTCGGACATCATTTTGGTGCAAGTGTATGTGGGCGACATTATTTTTGGTTCCACAAACGAAGCTTGGTGCAGGGAATTCGAGGAACTTATGAAGGGTGAATTTCAAATGAGTGCTATGGGAGAGCTTACATTCTTTTGGGTCTCCGTGTTCAGAACCGGATGGCATCTTTATCAGTCAAGATAAATATGTGAGGGACATTTTGAAGAAGTTTGGTATGGAAGGTGTTAGGGCCTTACAACACCTTATGAAGCTCCAAAGACTAAAGCAAATAATGAACCGGATCTACCTGTGAATGTTCATCATGCAGTGTCCATGATTGGTTCATTGATGTATTTGACCTTCAAGACACGATATTACATTTCTGTGAGTGTTTGTTCTCGACATCAAGTCACTCCACTTGCTTCCCATCTCAATCTCGTCAAGAAGATCTTTAGGTACCTCAAAGGCCAACCTCTTTTAGGCCTTTGGTACCCAAAAGAATCTCCTTTCAAGTTGGAAGCATATAGTGGCAGGTGATTATCTGGTGCAAATCGGATAGAAGATCCATGGCCAGGGTCGCCAATTTCTTGGCAAGAGGTTGATTTCTTGGCAATGCAAGAAACAAACCATCGTGGCCACCTCAACCATCAAGCGATGCGTTGCTGCTGCAAATTCTGTGGACAAGTCCTTTGGATTCGAACCAATTCTTTGGACTATGGGTACAACTCTATGAACACTACAATTCATATAGATAATCAAAGTACCATCTGCATAGTCAAAAATCCAGTTTTCACGAATCGAAACACATTGAAATCAGGAACCACTTTATAAGAGATGCTTATGAAAAACATTTGATAAAAGTGGCTAAAATCCATCCTGATGATAATGTGGCAGACTTGTTAACAAAAGCGTTTGATGGACCAAGGTTTCAACACCTCGTGGTCAATATTGGAATGTTAAACCCTTGATGCATAGTTTGAGGGAGGCATAGGCCTCAAGGGAGGCATATGCCTCAGGGGAGGATTTTGTGCAAACTCTGCATTATTTTTGTATATTAGTTTGTATTCTAACTCTAACTACTAATTTTTCTCTAGTTTGTTTGTTTTTGTTGTTGTGTATGTTGTTGTGTCTGTTTTGCGGTTATGCGTACTACATTTTGTGCTTTCCTTATCCGGATTGCAGTGTATATATCCAATGATCAAGATCAAAGTCATCAAGTGTGGTTCATTAGTAAATGGTCGATAGTGAAAGGGTGTTACTTGTTTCTTCCGATATCAAATCTTGAAGCATACAATTTGATTCCACCGAAGTTATAATATCAAGAAAAGAAATTGAAGTCAAATTGTTCATTCATTCATTCAAGAGCAGTTTACGACTTACGACTTACATAAAGTCAACCTACTACTATGCATCTACAAGATCACAGTACACTTAAGCTAAGCCTAAACTAGTGTATATCCCTCATTCCGAAATCTAAGTGAATGTTGGATATGCGTTAGATGTTGGCTTTGCTTTCGTAGGTCTTCTTGTATCCACCCATTCCACTTAACGGCGGTTGGATATGCATGACCAACTCGACGAAGATGCTAACGACCAAAATGGGAGGATGGATTGATGCAAACGATTGATGATGACGATGACCACGCAGGATGACGTAGAGAACTAACGTGTCCTGTGTGCTTCATCTACTCATTTCAACCAAAATGCAATCGATCCACCCTCCTTAAGCCCTTCTACTATACGATGTGTGTTCATGCACCAAAAGATGGCGCAGTGAGACCAAGAACCACCTCTCTATCTTTGGGGAGTGGCGGATTCTTGGCACGAGGTCTTTGTGGAGACCAAGGTGCTGGAGGTTGGGAGTAAGACGTTCCCTCCTTATAGGAGTCATCAGAATCATCAGCAGATTCACTTGGATTCACTACTGTCATCTTCTTAAGAAGGGAGAAAGAGGCGATTTATTTGGTCATAGATAGGGTTGAGGGAAGTAATGGAACCATGGGTTTGATTCACCACTTGATGATGATGAAGAGGTTGATGAAGATGAGGAAGTGAGATCTATGATCTCGAGGTTTTGGTATTCATGGTGCAATTCGGTTAATTGGGTTTATTTTGCATCTAGGGTTTATGGTAATTATTTGGGGATCTTGATGAAGAGATGAGTTACATTGGGATCATTTTATAGGCGGATTGAGGTTCAATGAGTTTAATGCAAGTGGGTGGCACAAGTAATTCTAGAAACTTACGAAGATACTCTAATCTTTGATGCATTCTCGAAGTTATAACTCAGAGATTGATCATATGTTTACGCGTGTTATTTTGGGTTGGGACAAAGATGCAATACGTCGGCAAAGGTCAACCAAACGGTCCATTTTTCTTTGACTATAATTTGGGCAAAACCCTTCATCCACCATTACTCGCGAGAACAAACCAATTCCCCCTCATTCCACTTTCACAAACACTCACCATTTCAAGAATCATAATCCTAAACACTCATATTCCTCATGGCTCTTGAATTCAAACATGATCACAACAAAGTTGCATTTCGGAAAGCGGCAAGGGATATGAACTGTATGCGAACCTATGGTGGAATTCCGAAAGGTCAAAGATTTACTATGCTCTATCTCATTCTCCAAATGAGATATATGAGCCACTGATCACTCAATTTTGGGAAAGCTGAGAAGAGGCGAGACAGAGATTAGAACGTGATTGATGAAATAGAGTACATTGTGACCGAGGAGTCGATCGGGAGGAAGCTTCACCGGAAGATCTGAAGGAGTATTTCTCTCTAATCAGGAAGATGTGCTTAATGGGCTAAGGGCTATTGGGTATCGAGGAACAAGAACGGATATGTGGCTAAAGAAGGAACTCTGCCCAAAATGGAGGTTCTGGTTCACACCTTGCTCCAATGCATGAGCAACAAGACTGGAGGATGGGACCAGTTCTCTACTCGACTGGGCTATGGTATTGTGTGTCTTTCACAAGGGGTAACTTTCAATTTTTCTAAGTATATTTTTGAAAACTTGGTTGAAAATATTCAAAAGACAAAGGGAAAGTTTTTAATGTACCCAAGGTTTCTTCAAATGATATTAGACACAAATACCCAAGCCCAATCTTTCTATCCCATAAGTACTTTAAGCGCTAAATTGTTTGCTACAATGAGAACCCACTTTCGGGGAACATCATCCCTTGCTAGCGACCATGTTGCCCCAAGGTAATGTGGTCTGATGAGGAGAATGTGGCTCATAGTCCTCCTTCCTCACTGTTGCTACTTGATGGTAATCCATTTGTTCACTTTGATGAGGGCCCATCTTCAACTGTTGAAGCAACTCATGTTGCTCCGCACCAACCACCATGTCCCAGTCCTCCACCCACTCTAGCTACTCATGATGAGTCAGATCTCAATAGACCTCCCACACCAAGTCCTGTGAGGAATCCTCTCGATGAAGATCTTCCTCACATTGAGCATGACAGTTACTTCCGAAGGTCCAATGAGGCTCCCCTTACCACGAGCAATGCTGGTGGAGCCGAGGACCCCATTACACTCTCATCGTGTATGCTCTTGTCAACGTGGTATGCTGCGAGAGGTTAATAGTCGAAAAAGGAGCTTGCAGAGACCAAGTCTTCTCTTGGGGTTAAGATTGAAGAACTGAAATCAGTCAAGGTCTTAGAGCACAAACTAAAGGGGCCTCCAAAGGAAACTTGTGGTTTCCTCGATGAAGAACAAGAAGATCCTCATTTTGAGTCTCTCGGACATGTTGGCAGCTGTTTCTCTCAATGATCCTTTATCATTAGCCGCCACTTCCTCAAAGAAGAAGGAGCCATCCTTTACAAAGAAGGAAGAGATCTTATTCTCATAAGGTTTCTTCCGAAGCTTCAAAGGAACACAGGGTTGATAAGGATGCATCTGGCTGATGTACTTATGGAGGATGTATCTTCGATCCTAATCAATCGCATCGGTTCAAGAACCAATGACCTTTCCCTCGCCAGACTGGTCCCGACATTGCTACTATGACCACTCCGGTTGATGATCAAGATCAACATGTTGACCTAGGTACTACTACAGAGGTACTGTCATTGATTTAACGAAGAAGAGTGTGCCAAGAAGCCTCGATGATAAAGGGAAAAATGTCATCACGAAGATGAGCTTGGTCCCGACACGGTGAGTGAGGTGGAAAGACTGGGTCAAGCAAGTAGATTGGCAGAGTTTGAGAAGTCAAAGGAAAGTGTAGCATTGGCTAAACAACTTGAAGCGAGAGGAATTTTCATCTTTAACTCCCCGAGAGAAAAGAACTCGATGAACTGAGGGTTGAGATGCCTTTGAACAGGGATATTCTAACTCAGCAAGTCATTTCAAGACCCTCTCTAGCTCAAAGTATACTAGGTGGTGATTTTCTCAGTGACAATTATGTAGAGCGAATGATGGCTCAGGGAAGACAAAGGAGGCAAGAAGCAATTGCACAAAAGAGGGCCATCCAAGCTCAGAAGGCCAAAGACAAACCCCCTACTAAAGATGAAATGAGAAGGGTGGTGAAGAACCAATGCTCAATGTACAACTCTGGGTTAACAATGAAACAAGTCAAGGCTTTCCCCGATCATGTCTGTATCGCAAATATAACCAAATCATGAAGGAGATCATCATCCTCACTCCTTCTACCAACTTAAAAGGATTTCAGAGAATGAAGATGCTCCGAAGCTAAAAGACTCAAGTCGATGATGCTCCAACCAAGGAATCCTCTTGATCATTCCTGCTGAAGCAACTTCTGAAGTTGCTTCCTCTACTATCAAGGGTCAATCTGTTGAACCATCTTCCATTTCTCTGAAGCACTGAAGCATCAACTCCCTCCCCTCAGCGGCACCTTGTCACACCGGAAGATTCGAAGTAAAGGAAGCTGACCTCACGTAGACACTAAAACGAGAGGGCTATAAAGATATTCCACGGGATGAATGCACTTCGCGCTCCAACCAAGTCTCAATCTACCGGTTCAAGTCCTACCACAAATGCACAAGATGAAAATGCTCCCTCTAGGGAAATCTATCACCGAGAAGGAAGAAGAGAATGGCCAAAAGATCTTCTTTGGATCTTGAAGATGATGAATCAACTTTCATTATAGAAGTGCTGATTTTCCGATGGAAATTCGAGATGAGGTGTTAGAATGGCAATTAAAGGATGATGAGATGAATGTTCTTCTTCGAAGGGACTCCACTTCAATAGAATTCACCTTTCTAAAGGAAATTCTACACTTGGTAGGCAGGCGTGACTTACTTTCTCTGCTCACTCAAGTCAACACCTATTATCGCAACAAGGAACCACAAGGTTCTGGGATGTTCTTACCAGGAGATCTTCAAGTTCTGTTAAACTCCCACATTCCCAATAGCAAAGCATCTTCCATTTGGGAAAACTCACATCGGTGGAAGCTTACATCCTGGAGATTCTATCCTCTCCCTCGTGTGCATGTGCTTGAGACTAAGGGTGGAATCACCGCATGCGCATGTTTTCTCAAAGAAAGTATCCCTTGCCCCAAAGACTTATGGAAAAGATCCGAGTCAAAATTGGAAATTCCTCCGGATCTTGTGGGAAATGAAAGACAGTGCTTTAACACGGTGGGATTGATCAAAACTCAACTCCAACAACAGCAATAGGCCTATTCTTCATCCATATCAGGACACTTGGTACTCTCTGCACTACTTTGTTTTGATCATTTAGTTTGCTTTATTTATGTTATTTGTCTATTTTTGTCTAAGTTTTTTTTTGTTAGATAAAAGACTTTCATAAAAGGAAAACTCACAAAAACATCATTTTAAAAATAGTGATAGCGTTTATTTAATAAAAATTAAGTTTTAATTTTCCTTTTCAACTTATTATTAATCTTTTTCAGTTTTATATTTTATTATTAGTTAAAAAAAAAAAAACTTTTATGCGTGTTTGTTCGTTGTCCAATTCAGATGGTCTTTAACTCACCAAATGTACCTTGTGTATATCAAAGAGTTGGCTAGTCCAAAGGGTACAGCTTTGGTAAAGACACATCAAATCATTGATACTGTAATGGTTTGCTCAAAATCATAGGGTATGCAACCACCCATGCTTAACTCCTGAGGGTTGTATGGTCATCAATTCACCATGATCTATTCCTGTTTGGAATCCAAGAATTGGCTAGCCCACATGTATATGGCATGTGGTAAAGGCAAGCGACTCCATATTTGGTGCTCAATTCACCAATACTAAGAATTGACTAGTCCCGAGCAAACGGCTACGTAAAGACAAGACAAATCCGCTTATATGGTTGCCGGTTTGCCAATAAATCGGATGGTTATCAATGTACCATAGTTTTCAACCTAAACATGTGGCTACTCCAAAGAGTAATGGCTATTGGTAAAGAGACATCAAACCCATTAATTTCAATGATTCACCTCTCACAGGAGTTAACACACCTGGAAGTGATGAGAATAGTATGAAACTTATATGTTTTGATGTACATGGTGTCATATGTTGCCGCAAAGATCCGGGCGTATCACAGCCTATCATCATAGAGATGTTCCTCCTTTTTCTTTGTTGCTGATGTTTGAACACAATCCTCAACAATTTTACAGATCTATCACGAAACTGAACTTAACCTTGTTAAATTCCGTTTAGGGGAGGATTGTTGGGAATTAAGGTAAACTAATGATTAGAAGATTCGCCAAGAGATTCTCGCCGAAGAAGAATGGATTCTCACTGTTATACTTCGCCAGAAAATGCTAAAGCAGTATATTGTGTTGTCTTTGAAAGCTGCACTAATACGAGGAGAGATAAGCTCGGTATAGAGTAAAAGTCAAAGTATTAAAGATAGGTTGGCTACTTATGTAGAGCTTAATCTAATAAACAAAATGATGAACAAAACAAGATGATTAGTTGCATGCTTAGTCTATGTTAGTATTAGGAGTGTAAATTGTCAACGCTCATTAGGGTTTCTTGCCTATATAAGAAACCATGCTTAGTTTGTAATAGATAAGGTTTTGAAAAAGCTTTTCTAAAGTCTTTTCAAGTCTTGTAAAACATCTGAAACATAGAGTTTCTATAATCAAAAGATCCATAGAGGATCAAAGAGTTCTTAGTTATTGTATCTTGTATTTTATTTCCGCTACAAAATACTAGTTGTAGAGATCTTCTATTAGTTTGCTTGTGATTACATAGGCAACACTAACGATCTCCGAAAGTGCTTAAAGATCTATCAAGGTCTTTTGTGTTTTCAACAACATAGACTCACAACATCAACAATGGGAATCATACAACAAGCAATTTATTTTGTTTTTGATATATACACGGCCCATATGGTGTGTGCTAATGTTTTTGATTCCCGAGTCACTAGCTTGACTCGACCTCCCGCGATTCATTGGTTCATGGGAAAAGTTTGTAGATCCGGGACAATCACGGGTGGAATGTCCTCTCCAAAGTAATGCTTCAATCGATGACCATTCACTTTAAAATTTGGACCATCGTGCGAGATAACTCAATGGTACCATAAGGATAAACCTTAGTGATAGTAAATGGACCGCATAACGGGACTTAAGCTTTCCCAGAAAATCTTCAATCTTGAATTGAAAAGAAGGACTCGATCACCAACGCTGAAAACGCGGTTCTTGATTTTAGAGTCATGAATCTTCTTTGTCTTTTGTTTGTAGATCAAAGAGTTTTCGTATGCTTGATCACGGAGTTCATTTAGTTCATTCATTTGAACTTTCCTGATCACCAGCCTCAGATATTGAAGTTTGCATGCTTCAAGGCCCAAGATGCCTTGTGCTCTAGCTCAATCGGAAGATGACATGCCTTTCCGCATAACTAGCTTGATGGGAGTACACCCGATGGGTGTTTTGTAGTCTGCATTTAAAGGCCGTGAGTCATCCGCTTTATCCGACCGTGATGCACTTTTCGCCATCGTCCCTTCTAGAATTCTTTTAATACCACGGTTGGAGACTTCCACCTGCCCACTTGTTTGGGGGTGGTATGCAATAGATAGACGGTGGGTAACACCATACTTTTGCATGACACGATCAAATTGGTCATTACAAAATGTACCACGCATCATCGACATTATAGCTCTGAGTTCCAAACCTCGCAAAGAGATTTCAAAAATTTCACAACTACTCGGGCATCATTTGTAGGTAAAGCCTTTGCTTCAACCCATTTTGACAAATAGTCACCAGCCACGAGTATGTATTTGTTACCTCGAGAAGATGGAAATGGCCCCATAAAGTCGACACCGTGATGTCAAATATCTCACACACTTGAATGGCGTTTTGCGGCATTTCATTTCTTTGAGATATATTTCGCGGACGCTGACAAGCGCCGTGCTTTGACAAAATCGCGGCATCCTTATAAATTGTGGGCCAATAAAACCCGAATCAAACACCTTTTGGCGTGTAGTTTGGACTATGATGGCCCCAGTGGGTCCAGCATGGCAAGCTTTGAGAATGTCAAGAGCTTCTTGTCCATAAACACACCGCCGGATGACTTGATCCGCACACGCATTTTGAATAAGTAGGGTCGCCCCGTATAATGTTTAACATCTTTGAAGAATTTGTTCTTCTTGCGGTCGACATCCTTTCACTATGAAGTTACCCGCATGGTAATTTGCGAAGTCAGCAAACCATGGGGTGGTAGAGTTTCCACTAAAAGAAACGATTGAGTGTTTCGAGAGGAAATGTTTAATTTATTTCTAAAACATCTTGGTGAGGGTTCTCTAATCGATAGATGATCGCCAGCCTGTGTACTCAGCTCCTTTTATCACGTATGATGATATCAAATTCCTGGAGGAGGAGAACCCAACAGAGCAATCTCGGCTTTGCATCTTGTTTTGCAAAGAGATATTTGAGAGCCGAATGATCCGTATACACCACGATTTGGTCAAGATTAAATATGGTTTAAACTTCTCAAACGCACACACCACGGCTAATAGCTCTTTTTCTGTGGTGGTGTAATGAGTTTGAGCTTCGATATAGTCTTACTCTGCGTAGGGATAGATAGGCTGAAATGCTTGTTTCAAGGTTCTAAGATCGCACCGATAGCAAAATCACTTGCATCGCACATGAGCTCAAAGGCAAGTCCCACGGAGCAACGAGAATTGGTGCTTCAGTAAGCTTTTTTCTTTAATGTTTCAAAAGCTTCATGCACTCTCGGGTGAGAAGATCAAAGGAGCATCCTTTTCAAGAAGATGAGTCATAGGCCGGGCGATTTTAGAAAAATCTTGTATGAATCTGCGATAGAAACCGGCATGACCTAGAAAACTCCTAATACCTTTGACGGTAGTAGGATGAGGCAATTTAGCAATAACATCGACTTTTGCTCTATCGACCTCAATCCCATTTTTAGAAATCTTATGGCCAAGGACTATGCCTTCTTTGACCATAAAGTGGCTTTTCTCCCAATTTAGACAAAGATTGGTGTCTTCACACCTTTGAAGCATTTTTTCTAAATGGGAGAGACATGTTTGAAACGTGTCCCCAATGACCGAGAAGTCATCCATAAACACCTCCATTGTTTCCCCGATCATGTCGTGGAAAATGGCCATCATACATCGCTGGAACGCGCCAGAGCATTACATAAGCCAAAAGGCATACGCCTCAGTAGGCAAAAGTTCCTGTATGGGCGTGAATGTGGTCTATTCGATCCCGGATCAATGGGGATCTGAAAATAACCCGAAACCATCAAGGAAACAATAGTATTCGCTCCGCTAATCTCTCAAGCATTTGGTCCATAAAGGGTAGAGGAAAATGGTCTTTTTCGGTAGCGCCATCAACTTACGATAGTCGATGCAAACACGCCATCCCGTTACCAATCGAGTTGGAATTAACTCGTTATCTTCATTTGTGACAGCTTATGCCACCCCTTTTAGGAACACAATGAATTGGGCTAACCTAAGGACTATCGAGATTGGGTAAATCAATCCTGCATCAAGAAGTTTGATAACCTCCTGTTTGATAACATCATGGATTTTTGGATTTACTCTTCTCTCGATGTTGAATCATTGGCTTGAAGTCATCCTCCATCAAGATTTTGTGAGTACAAAATTCAAGGTTGATACCCTTAATGTCGGAGAGTTTCCAAGCAATTGCTTGCTTGTGTGACTTCAAGATCTTTATGAGAACAGCTTTTTCATCTTTACTCAAATCTCTAGCAATAATGACCGGTAATTTATCATCACCTTCAAGAAATGCATACTCGATGAGGAGGTAAGTCCCAAGTTCGACTTCAGAAATTCTTCGCTTATCAATGACTTGACTTCCTTGTTATGAAGTTCGACGGGAGGGAGTGGAGGAGAAATGTCATGATTTAACAACTTTTCAAGAAGAATATCTCCGATTAATCTCATTTTGATTAATTTCATCGAATTGAATCACTAGTGTGAGGGCCGATGATGGATCATCATTAAGCAATTCTCAATGAGAAGTATGTCCCCTCAATGTCAATTGGAGCGGATCAATTTCCCATGGAATGTAATCACTATGCTTCAATCTCTTCCAAGATGAAGTTGCTTCCCTCAAATGGAGTGAGAGAAGGAGTATAATTGGCTATGATAGGTTGAGAAGATGTAGGGATCCCCACTCACGTAATTATGAGAATAACCAAGAACTTCTTGAGAGTACTCTTCAGATGCAACATCAATGATATCTATTCGTTAACCGACTCGTAATCATAGTTTCGGAGTACCTCAAGTTTGATCAAGGTTAAAGGTGAAAACTTCATTACCAACACGTAATGTGATTTCTTGCTCAAATACATCAATGAGAGCACGCGCCCGCTCGAATCCTACCAACAATGAGAGGAACCCGATGATCGCATCAAAATCAACAACTACAAAGTCAGTCGAAATGGAACTTTCCTACTTTCACAATACGCCCTCGCAATGCCAAGAGGATGGATATTGTACGATCCGCAAGCTCGAGAGTCATGCATGTAGAGTAAGTTCCTAAGAGAAAGTTTCTTCCATATCGAATAAGGCATCGTGTTGATGCTTGCACCAAGATCTGCTAAGGCAAAGCATTCAACCATTCCTCGAAATACACAAGGTAAGAGAAATTTTCCAGATTCTGCTTTCCTGAAGCTTCTTCTGTGATAATCACGGAAAGGCCTCATTAAGAGGAGTTTTTAGCCATTTCAAACAGCTCTTCCTTGTTGCTTAACATGTGTTTGAGAGTTGATGCAAACTTGGGCATCAAGATGATAGCATCCGCAAAGCTTATGTCAAAATGTAACTCTTGGAAAATTTGAAAAATTTGTCCATTTGATGATCGCTTCTTCGCTGAGCTTTTGCTCATTCAAACGTGATGGGTAAGGAATAGAAGTTTTGGATTTGGTATTTTCAACGGGAGCTACAGGAGGTTCAAAAACACCTCGGATTAGACTTGGGTTTCGGACAACTTGAGGTTGGACTACCGGCGTGGACGCAAAGTGTACTTCGTGGGCTTGAATAATGCACCTTGTCCGTTGTATCCTTGGTAACTTGACTCATTTCTCCTAGTGGAGGAGGCATTGGAGTCGAAGGTCCATTGTGTGTCCTAGGTTGACTTTCCACTACCTTTGGGATAGAAGAAGAAGAGGTAGTAGGAATAGCAGGTCCATCATATGAAACACCACTTCGGGTTGTGATCGCCTTTGCATCGCCCCTCGGGTTAGCGATCGTGTTGCTCGGAAGTTTTCCCGAGCCCGAGGGTTGATCATTTAAAGACTTGAGATCAGCCGATCCGACTCACCAACAACCTCGCTCATTTCATCTTGGGACTTCATTAATTGTTTCAATAGCTCATCGATGATGGTCCGCTTGGAACAATGGCGGGAGGGGGATTAGGAAAATTCTGGCCTCTAATGTTAGGAATAGGGCCTTGGTTTTGAAAATTTCCTTGATTAGGATTCATATTCCCATGAAATTGATTCCCCGATTGAAATTTGTTTTGATTAAGGTTTCTTTGATGTTGGAAACCTTGATTGGGTCCTGATAGAAATTACCTTGATTTTGATAACCTTGGTTCATTCTAGGTTGATTCTCGATTCCGTTAGGATTCGTTAAACCGGGTGGTGCCCGATAAGTGTTAGCACGTAGAGTGTGTTCATTTTGAGGACGGTATTGATTACCTCCTTGATTTGAAGTACCGGCTATATCATTTGCTTCAAATGGACTACCATCGGTGGCAAGATGTTTTGTAGTATGCATGAGGGCCACCACAAGTAACACAAACTTCAAATTTCTTCACTTCACCATGTGATGGTGTCTGTGTGAAAGTGACTTTCTTTGGGTTAGCAAGAACCAAAGCCTGAACAATATCCGTGAGTTTGTCAATCTTAGCATCGTGCTAGATGTACCCATCGGAGATGAAGTAGAAGGTCCAGATTAGACTGAGATTGATATGTTTTGCTCGAAGGGCGGACTCGGGACTTGTTTTCATTATTTGCAAGGCTTATTTTGTGGTCTTGCTCAAGAAATTACCTCATGAGGCATTTAAAGAGTCTTGGTACCTTGTGCGTAACCATTGTAGAAAGTATCCATTTGCATTAACTCGTAAAACAATGATGCGACACTTCGGAGCAATTCTTTGTAACGATCCCATGCCTCCCCTAATGATTCATCAAATCTTTGAGAAAATTTCATTATCTCATTCTTAAGACTTGTAGTTCGGGATGGAGGATAGAATTCGTTAACAAACTTGGTAACTAGATCCTCCCATGTCTCAATGGAACGAGGGTTGCCAAGCCAATTCCGGCTTGTCCCTCTAGAGAAAATGGGAACCGAAGAAGCTTGATAGCTTCATGTGGGACATTCTTGTACTTGATGGTAGATGCAATCTTGTTAAACCATCGAATGTGTGCATGAGGATCATCCCAAAACCATAGAATTGGCTCGTTACTAGATTAAGCAACCCGGTTTTGAGCTCAAAAGTATGCCACAATGGCTGGGACAATGGCATCTCCGTAACCTCGATGGGTGCTTGGAGAAGCTCATTCATAGGTTTGTCTTCCGCCATTTCGGCGGGGTGGTGGTGGTAGACGCCTCACCACGGCCGAAGGAGCGTAACGCCCCTCTACGCCTACGGGAATATTTGCTAGCTCGAAGTGGACTTGTAGAATCGAAGAACGAAAAGCATGCACTAAGTATAAAATCAATTTTTCAAAACAAATGCAGGCAAAACGACAAGTGAACTTAACCATAATCACAAATGAAATGGCTTTTTGTAAAAGGTACACCAAATCACAAGGACCCAAAGGCAAGTTTTAAATCTGATGTTCGGGAACTTATTATGGTCACACCCCCAGCTAGTAGGTGTACTGCCTTGATTTGCGGTGGTTGATTTTTATGTATATATTAAGTACCACTTGAAAAGACGTAGGTAATGATTTGTGCAGATGGGTTTAAAAACTTTTGGACAATATTGGATCGCTCCTTAACCCAAATCGATCTCTTTAAGAATCACCTCAAAGAAAATACAAGATAGAAAACGCTCCATTGTTTTGTTGTTTTATAATGTTTTTGGTGTTTTTAACACTTTAGGAAAAGTGCTAATGAACTTTTTGATTTTCTTATAACTTTACAAAAAACTTTTTACAAAAGATGGTATATGTGCAAGAATGGGTCTGAAAACTCGCTAGAACACGCTTTGTCACCGCACGCGCCAAAATTTGATCGCTCCCGAACCGTCAAGTTATATCACACAAGCTAACCACTTGTGAATGGCTAACCGTAATAAACTCAAAACTGCTCAGAAACCAATGCAATGAAGATCAGAGGAATATAGGGATTCCCGGTCGTTAAGTCCCACCTGAGGATGAATTGGTGTTAAACAACTTCGATGTCGAATAATCACTAAGGATATTGATCGAAGGATTTTGAAATATTTATACCTAAAGAAAAGATCTACAAATTACAAATGAATTAAATGCAAAAAGGAAATTAAAAAGATAAAATATATTAAATAAACGCTATCACTATTTTTACAATGATGTTTTTTGTGATTTTATAAAATAAAATAACTTAAATAAACTATTTTAATTTAAACTTAAACTTAAATTACCTAAAAACGTGATTTAAAATGAAACGCATTTAAAGTCTAAAATTACGCGAAAGGCAAGCAAACGTAAAATTTATGAACTAAAAGTCCTACAAGTGTAAAACAATTTTATTACGTGACTATATGATAAAATAAAATTTTAGAAAAAGATTAATATTTTTAGACTTTTTATATTTTTATTATGAATTAAATAAGATTTTACACTAATTAAATGTTTAAAAATACTAAAACTATTGAGAAAAATCCAAACTTTTTATAAAATACTTAATACTAATACAATTATATGAAAAATACAAAAGTTGAAAAAGCTATTATAAATAAGCTGGAAATAAGCTAAATTAGTCGAATAAGCTAAATGGACAAAGTTGGCTTAAGTAATAAATTGTGCAAACTAAAACCACAAAGACCCAAGGGCAATACATGCACACACTATCACTATCCTAAGGTGGGAGGTCTCTGTGTTCGAGCCTGCCTCCCACCTTTTGCTAAACATTTTTTTTTTTTCGATTTTTACAAACGTTAAACACACTAAGATAAGCACTTTTATAATTACAACTTTTACAAATATGACTAATAAGCATGATTAAGCTATGATTTTATCACAAATTAAAAAGAATAGAAATAAGAACAAGTTTTTAAGCTAAATTGGCTATTAAGCTAGAAATAAGCACAAGTAAACTAGAAATAAGCTACTTAACTGTTAAAAAGCTAGTTTAACAACTGAATGAGCACAATTATTTGGAAATAATCACTAAACAACTCAAAATAAGCACAAAGATCATCGCTTGCACAGATTAACATTTTAGTTTTCTAGCTACTTTCTAACTAATTTTTAAGCACTTGAATAAGCTAATAAATGAAAACAACTATTGGAATTAACTAGCTAACCAACTGAGCTATCTAAAAAACTAATTTGCAAAGATTGGCTTACACTAATAAGCTTGTGAGAAGCTTATGAAGAACTGGAAAACACTGACTAACCTGCATAATTTAAACAAAATGGGATGTAATTAAAAGCTATGAGCAGACCAACTAAATAAGCTAGGAATTGGAATTTCAAGCTTAAACCCTTGAGACAGCTAGGTGAGCTTCTCAAAAAGCTAGGGTACATAAGCTAGAGGCCATTAATAAGCTCTCTAAGAGCTTGTGAAATGGGGTACCACAATCAGTGGGCACAGGCACTTTTGACAAGGGACTCAAAAGAAGTTTATGAAATGTTTAATAAGCTAAGTAGAAGTTAACTATTATTTTTATAATTTAGTTTAGCAGCCAAACTTTAATATCCCACAAGCTTTAATTAAAACTCGATAATCAAGAAATTCTAAGTTTTATTCAAAAACGTATTTAGAAATTTTGACTTTTATTATTAACTAGTACTTTGACTTTTAAGAACTTGTAACTGATTCTATGGACTTAATATGTTATAATAAGCTGTAATAAGATTATCTAGAGCTAGACTAACAACTTTTAAGCTTGCAAAATGAATTTGACAATTCAAAAATCCCAACAAAGGAACTGCTAAAGGGTAAGATTTGGAATTTTGACTTTTATTCAAACAAGGATCGGTTTAAATGGTAGAACTGAATAATAGATGCTAATATGACATAGAGAAACCATAAACACACAAGCATTCACTGAATGCCATCAATCAAGAATTCCAACACTTCAATACTAAACTCTTTTGAAGAGTTTAGCATTAAAACAAGTTTTGAAACTGAGAAATTGCTTATTAACTTAAAATTACTATATTTAAACAGATTCAACCATACTCATTGTGTGTTAAGTACTTAAACTAGAAAATGTAAAAATCAAGAAAATAGCTTACAAATGAGTTAATGCACAAGACTAAATACCAAGGACCGAGATCACTCTATAGCTTCACTAAGCTCTAAACCATAATCAATCCAAATATTACCATGCTTCAAATTGATCTTCATTCCTACGATTTTTAATTTTTGACTAATTTTTTTTTTTATATTTTGGAGAATTTTTCTATTTTGAATGTAAATCGAAGTTTTAAGGTTCTAATAGCTTTCAAAGGTTATATAATGAGCTTATATAAGCTTATAAGTCCAATACAACAACCAAAGATAACATTCATACCTATTGAGATTTTTGAATTTGAAATTGCAAAAATCAATTCTTGCACAAATACTGAAATTGAAACCTAAAATATGATTTTATTACACTAAAACAAGATTACAAGATCTTTCAAAGCTTAAACATTCACTTGAAAATTTAAAATATTAAAACGACATGAACAAAAATAAAATTACTCTAGATCTTTTGATACATTGCACCCCACTTGCTTTTATTGAGCTTTTTCATCTCTCATTGATATTCTTGAGCAAATCCCACTTCAATCCAGCCGTTGATTTTATCCAACTCATCATAATTGCCAAATGGCAATTTTTGGCGCCAAAAGTCTTTTTGATCGAATGGTTAGGTTTTAGCAATTAAAGAAGTTTGGGATGTTATGAGGTGGAGGGAGAAATTTAGATAGTAGGTATGGGGTCAAGGAGGAGTTGGAAAGCAACAGAGGCGGTGAGGATGAAGTGTTTGATGGTGGGGAAGCATTAAATGCAGTTGTGGGCTAATGATAGGAGGGGGGTGAGCTGGAAAGATGAGGTGAGGTGGAGAGGTGGGCAAGTGGTGGTGAAACCACTGGTAATTGGTTTGCAGTGGAGAGTGAGGAGATGTACGTTATGAAGTTTTTATTTAAACACCGGTTTTGGGTTTGGGCTGGTATTGGGGTTGATATTGGGCCTACGGTGTAATGGATTGGATTTGGGTTTAGATAATAACAAGGGTCCGTTTGGTTTATTTTTAACAACAAGGACCAATCTTGTAAATTCTGAAAGTATAGGACTGAAACTGCCACATTTCCAAAGTTATCACAAGGGTGAATTTTGCCAAGTTTCATTAGTACAAGGACCAATATTGCATAAAGTTCCATTTATATAAGTCCAGGGACCAAAACGGCAATTTTGAAACTTTAAGTGCCTAACTTGTAATTTCTCCAAAGTTTACCATAAGGACCAATTTTGTCATTTATGAATAGTACAAGGTTTATTTTTGATAGATTTCCATTTTTAAATTCACCAAGGACTATTTTTGACATTTTTCAAAGTTTTAGGGACTAAAGTTGTGATTTTGCAAATTTTAAACTTTAAAGGGTTAATTTTGACAACTTTTGAATCCCATGGACCTTAAATGACATTTTACAAGTTTTTGAATTACAGTGGACTAGATTTGACAACTTTCAAACTTGGGGACTAAACTCCAATTATAAACTTGGTATCTTGCATCCGATTTTGATATTTTTGCATTAAAAACACATAAAACACTGATTTGTGATATTTTCATCATTTGATGCATTTCTGAGTGTTTTCAGATGTTTTTGCAGTCTAGATAGTACAAAAATGATGAGTATTTAGACACTCATCAAGTCACAGAGGAGTTGTTCACCAAACAACTTTATCCAAATCTTATGCAGATCGCCAAGCAAACTATTCGATCAACGCCCTTAACCGTCACAATCAATCCAACCGATCCGGTTGTTTTCTAGGATAATGAATTGGTGGCCAAGCTTGTTACACAAATGTCTGCACGATCCGGGACATTTACTCGATGAAGGAAAGCCGCTTCAAGCATTGCCGACTACCAACTTCAAGAAGCTTGTAGATTCAAGTTTAAAAGTCTAAACGCCCTAGAGACGATGAAGACAAGGATAAGGATAAAGACTCGCGACCTAAACGCCGTATAGCCCGGTGAATCTTCTTTGATGCAACCTCTCCACAACGCCTCCTCGTCTCAACAAAAATCTCCTCCTCGTTCTTCTGTTCTAAAAACCTCGTGGACGATTCGAGTTACCACCCCACTCGTAAAACCGATGATCACATTGAGTATACAGGTGGTGACGATGAAGAGGTCCTTGAGCCCCTACAACAACCCACCTCTCCCAAACAAGTTCGTAAACCGAATCATCATCTAGG
This sequence comes from Chrysanthemum makinoi, assembly GCA_910596185.1. Lineage (NCBI taxonomy): Eukaryota > Viridiplantae > Streptophyta > Magnoliopsida > Asterales > Asteraceae > Chrysanthemum > Chrysanthemum makinoi. The sequence continues at coordinate 326,463,241 of OU343225.1, read as the reverse complement.
CCTTCGAAAAGAAGAAGAAGAAGACGCCGACCGACGCCGTGATCATGGCTAGATGACGATAAAACCGAGGAATTTGAATGGTTTGCTAATCTTGTTAACAACACTCCCTACCCCGAAGAAGGTCGATTTGGTAGATCGGTTCTACATTGGAGCATGCAAAATTCTGCAAGAAAAGTTCCATGTGAAGAAAATGACTAAACTGAGTCGGCTTAATCAAGAATGAAGCGCTTCAACTTCTAAAAGACACCAAATTGCCCTCGAGGTCGAAAATCACCTTGAAAACATTGCTCGAGCTATGTCTAACAACATGGATTGGCTCAACTTGAAGCAAACATTGACTTCACACAAAGGGACAACCCTCCATACTAAACCGATTGGACCAAACCTCTACCAACACTTACAACCAAATTAACCACGGATTCCTTTCGAGATACTTCTTCAATAAAGACTCGATTTTCTACACGTAACGATGATTCAAGAAAATATGCTACATCGTTGACATCCATTCCCAAATAGCTTTGTACTAAACCGTGATAGCCATTGAGGAACGTGCCAATCACTTGTTCTCCAACACAAGGAAGCATACAATGACCGAGATGCATTGTATGGGATTCATCATCGCCAAACGCCAATTTAATCTACTACGATTGCCAGTTCGAAGTCTCAACATGCCGTGTGTATAGTTCTAAAGATATCGCTTGCCATCATACACGCTGACCTTTCGCCTAAGGGAGTACACATTCCTAAAGAAGATCGAAGTAAACCACAAGATGAACGGACTATGCTTTCTCCGAGGTGACTTTGAGAATTTGTCTCTCAATGACATCAAGACATGTACCTTGCCAAGGTACAGGCCGCATGAAACAATTCTCAACCGCAGCATAACGCGAATTTATCAAGTCACTTCTCATCTTCATAAGACGCATTGTCATCAAGGAACGTAGAAGATCTCCACCGTTTGAATCTTTTATCAGACGCTGTCAACTTACTCCTCCAAAGCTTGATCTTCCCGATATCAACCAGCTATCTCAATATACACTCATCGAAACCTTTCGCGTTGTTTACCGTAGTGAACTTCAAAGAAACCGCTTAATGGTGCAGCTTAACTCCACAAGTTCGGGATCATACCTTGAAGTCGTTAGGATGGATTGGCATACAGGTTGAAGGATATACGTAAAATTGGGTCTCCTAAGCGCGGAATTCTCGTGAAAGGAGGGATGGAGACGGATCATCACAATGATTGATGAACGGTTGTTTCAAGGGATCGGCCAGATGATTGGAGAGTTATGTGTCTGTGGTCGCACCCGAGATTAACATAACCGTTTCAACGCCTGCACACTGAACATCACCGCACTTCCTGGTACCCCTTGAATTGTTTACTTCATATAATTTTGGATGTTTGATTAATTATGTATATGGCTTGTGCACACATTACAAAGGTACAACCCGACTTTGTAAATAAAGGACCCCGTGGCACGCCACAATCCTTAGAAAAGGAGCGAAAGCTTCTTACTTTTGAGTAAAACCTATCAAACCTTTCATTTTTCAAAGTTTTGCTCAAAAGAACAAGTACTTCCCCTTATGATTTTTCAAAACCTCAACCGCTTATATCACTTGTTGAGGGGGAGTATTTGAAACTTTGTTCAAAAATTGTTCACAAAGGTCATTCTTCCAAAGAACACTCGAAATGGTCATATTTATTTCAAACGCTTCAAAAATAACACTTTAATATGTCATTTTTAGGGGAGAAAATGTGATAAGAAATATGTTGTGTAAAATGCAAATGAATCGCGGTGCTTCTCGAATTGACAATGCACTAGTAACTCAAAGACTTGTCCCGACGGTAATAATTTCAAGCTAGTTCGCTAGTGATGTAAACGTGTCTCGCAGAGGACTTGTCTGAGTAGAATGTACCATTCGAGAAACTCTTGATAAACATGAACTCGGACGGGTTTGACGACCTTTCGAGGATTGTCTACACCTTCAAGGTAGTAGTTACTAGAGCCGCTTGTCACCTAAAAATGACAATGCAATCTTAACTATGCCACGAATCTGTCTCATGGGAATGTCTATCTTGAGTTAATCAATTCAAAAGTGCTCGCTTTTCCTCACTTTGTGCATTTTAACCGTTAAAACTCTTAAGCACATGTGGAGGAGGAGTATTTATGCAAAATCTTATCTCAACAGTGGTACTAAAATGTTTTTCATTCATAAACACTTTGAGAGATTTTTCACATCAGTGGTTTTATGGCAACATAGGTTAGTCATGGAGTTATAAGGTGACTAAGGTTAGAATAACTGTCCTATGATCCGCCCGCCAGGAGGGATCTACCCCCAGGACACCACAAATAGTTAGTATTTAGAAGTCCTTAGGTATGATTATAAAAAGGAGAAAATGAGAATCGGAGAAAGAATGAGAAGAATGCAAAGAAAAGGTGAAAAGAAATAGCCCTCCGTGATTATTCATTCCACTTAGGCATAATCGTTCAATTCATATGCTACTGGTTGTCACTTAGTGACGCCGGTATTGAAGATTAAAAGTCGCCATGGACCCAGGTGGACGCATGCACTAAACCTTCTTATCCACTCAAGGTTCTCTTAATGAAGCTTGTTTCATTCTCACAGGGAACCCTACGTAAACTATCGGCTTTCTTTTAGAGATTGCCGGTATTGAAGAAGGAGACCCTCTCCCTAGTCTCCGCCAGAAAACCAAAACGCACTATTGAGTCTAGAGCCACGAGATTCATCAAAAGATCTCTTAGGTACACTTGACATTTCATCACTTGATATTCAACAATAAGAATTTCGGTGATACATTATCGAGTCCTTCACAGATCTTAGCAATCTGTCGAGAACATTTATGAGAGGTTCACAATTGTGATCCTCGGTGATTGAATGGAAACTCCTGCGCCGGGTCAACATCAAATGCGGTAACGCCTCGACAGAATTAAACGCGGCAACTCCCCGTGGATTGCGCTTAGTGGTCTCAAACGGTCTAGTCGTGAGGTGATGCTTCGGTGTACCTCACCGACTCATCTGAATCGTAGGTGTACTTCGGTACATCGTGTTATCTCACTTGTGGGACTCCGATTCAGAACCGGCCTTTGTAAGAATTAGAGTTGTGTTTTCACACTATGCTATTAACACTCTCGAAGTTCAAACTTGTAAGTGCCGAATCGCTTATTACTAACCGCTTAAATGTTTTCTTCTTATGGAAGCTCCAGAGCGGGATGATCGTGCAAATTCTTCTCATGCTCACGCCAACATCATTACTAATAGAAGTTCTATCCAAGAGCAACACAACAATGTAATGATTCTTCATCAATTCAAAGAATCTATAAAGTTAAAGACTTAAAGAACTTCGTCAAGATCTCTGAATTCCAACGCCAAAGAGCGTGTGAGCATCTTGAAGAATGACTTGGAGACACTCTTAGCAAGTGAAGCGCACTGAGGCATATGATGCATAACAACATACTATCACTTTCATCACAAAGAACAATGATCAAAGAACATAGTTAAAGATGACGTCAAAGCATAACCGTTCAAAGTAAACTATCTCTCTACACCGGGGAGATTGTTCAAATCAAGGCAATTCTTCTCACAAGAAAGAAGAATGTCAGAAGACGTCAAAGCTACTATTACATCAACGCCTTCACCATTTTTCATCACCAACACTTGAGTGTTTGTTACTCATATGTAATAACACTTGAGGGGAGATTGTTGGAATCACTCCTAAACCTTATTCAAATGTTAGTTACTCATATGTAATAGTTAGCTTATTTTGGCCTTTATGTTTGTTATTACCCTTAAGCTTATGTAGAAGACCCATGAGCTTAGGCCCAAGCCCAATAAGGAAAGGAAGGGAACTAGGAGTGTTGCCCTAGCTTCCCTCCGATAAATACCCCTTGTAAACCTTCATTTGAAGGTTGGTTGTTCAAGTTATTCTCTTCTCACATACTACGCTTCTAACCGCTCAAGTCTATAATGGCTGTGTGTGTTTGGATACTTGTTCAATCGCCTCTCTATCTCTTATATAAGCTTGTGTGGTAAACCTTGTGACCTAACAGTTCACAATCAAGAAGTACCTTCAAATCAAAGTACTCCTCCACAAGCAGTACTCTTCAGAAAACATTTTCAAAACAATACTGCTAAACCTTTTTGGGATAACTTTGGTCAAAACATGTTTAATCAATCACCAAGAAGGCAAAATAATTTTGGGCATAGACATAGAAGATGTCACTTTGGCAAGATATGGGTCAAAACGTGTTTTGTGTGTTTTAGTCCTACTCATCTAATTAAGGATTGTGAACATCACCGTAATATCTTAGTAAATTTCCAAAGAACAGTTCTGCCAACCGAAATCTAGAGAGCACAAATCAGGTTTGGAATAATTCAAATAGGGTTAATCACAGTAAACTTTTCACCGATCATAGATACCCACATCAAAGAAGATCTTTTTCAAGACCATCGGTATCTCACAAGATTTTTCAAAGTATCATAACTCGCCCAAGACTTTCTCAAAGTACTTTGCATAAAACAAGGTATCGATCACACTACTTGGAATAAGAATCCTAGGAGATCTCACTATCAACCTAGAAGGTATTACAATTCACATAGGAGATTTAGATCACAGAACCAAGTGTTAAAACAGTATGGGTTAAGAGGGAAAGTACGCAGAGGGACAAACAATACTTTCAACCAAAAGTGAATCTGATGTTTTTGTGATACAAGAAAAAGCAAATGAACCTATAAAAGAGATTTATGTTGAAAAACCAGAAAGTTTTGAAAATCCACATGCTAAAAATCAAAAGATAATTCTGGATCACCATTTGAAAGATAGTGGACATTACATACTCAAATAATTTGAGTTTGTAACTCCACAAGGGGAACACAAGTCAGTAATGGCTTGGGTTCCTAAAAATCACTAACTCTTTTCTTTATGTGCAGGGCAACCTAGAAGAGGAGCTTAAAGATCATCTTATTGTGGATAGTGGTTGCTCTGGAAGTATGACAGAGACAAAGAGATCCTGTCTGATTTTAGGAAGATTAGTGGAGGAAGAGTTGCATTTGGGAATGATCCCAATGGAGGAAAGATTACTGAAAAAGGAACTATCAAAGCAGGGCTTATAGATTTTGAGAATGTTAGATATGTTAAGGAGTTAAAGTTCAACCTATTGTCAAGATCACAAATTGTGATAAAAAGCATCATGTGTTATTCACTAACACAGAATGTCTCATCCTTTCCTCTGACTTTAAGCCTGTTGATGATGAATTAGTAGTTCTTAGAGTACCAAGGACAAATGATGTGTATAGTTTAGACATGAAGAGTCTACATTCTTATGGAAGAGCCACATGTTTGGTGGCTAAGGCAACATCTGAAGAGGCACATCAATGGCATAGAAGATTGGGCCATGTTAATTTCAAGAATATCAACAAACTGGTTAAAGGCAATTTAGTTAGAGGTTTACCTTCAAAGACTTACAGAAATGATCAATCATGCTTGGCATGCAAGAAGGGTAAACAACATAAAGCTTCCTGCAAGAAGCTTGAGGAGAGAGCTATTAGAGAACCTTTGGAGCTGCTACATATGGATTTGTTTTGACCTGTTTCTGTGGCAAGTTTAAACAAGAAAAAGTACCGCTTAGTTGTAAGATGATTGCAAGAGATTCAGTTGGGTATTTTTCTTGGGTTTTAAAGATGATACTTTTGATGCTATTCACACTCGATTATAGCCCTTGAAAACCAATTGAGACTCAAGGTTAGCGGTATTAGATGTGACAATGGGACTGAATTCAAGAACAAGCTCATGGATGAATTTTGTGCTAACAAAGGCATAAAAGGGAGTTTAGTATTGCAAGAACACCACAAAGTAATGGTGTTGCAGAGAAAGAATAGGACTTTGATTGAAGCAAAGAAGAACAATGTTAGCAGATTCTCACCTACCTATTCAGCTTCAAGTGTAATGTAAGTACCGCTTGCTATGTACTTAACAGAGTCTCACACTAAACCACGATGAAGACACCTTATGAATTGCTGATGGGCAATAAACCCAACATTCGTTTTATGAAGCCTTTTGGATGCCCGCTTACTATTTTAAACACTATTGATAATCTGGGGAAGCTTGATGGCAAGTCAGAAGAAGGCTACTTATTGGGATATTGCACTAACAGTAAAGGCTTTAGAATGTATAACAGAGTTACTAAGAATGTTCAAGATTGTCTTCATGTAGAGTTTTTAGAAGATCAAGACAATGAGAAAGGTAAAGGTCCTGATTGGATGTTTGATCTTGATGTTTTAACTCCATCCATGAACTATGTACCTGTTCGAGAAGAAAATCAACCTCTGCATAATGGAGAAGATTTACAATATGTTGTTCATGGAGTTCATATTAGACCTGATGTTGTCCATGATGAAGATCCTGTTAGTCCAAAACAAAGTACTGATGTTCCAAAGCAAAGTATCATTGTTTCAAAGATCCTCTTTATCTGCTGAAGATCAATCTATTCAAGAGGAACTTAATCAAATGCTTCTTCAAGATGTTTTAGCACATTCTTACACTGATGAACAAAGGCGAGCTTATGAAGAGGCAAAGAAGAAAAACAAGACTGCAGAGTACTCTCACAAGACTTTGGACAAGATTTTCGACCAAAGTACCGCTGCACCTGACAGTACTTTAGATGATTTGGATGATCCTACCATGCCTGGATTAGAAGATACCGATGATGAACTTGAAGATGAAGGTATTTTTACAAATTCCAATGCAGGTGCTGATGTTACTAATTTGGAGGATACTTATGGAGTTCCACAGTCTCCAAACTTAAGAATTCATAAGAATCATCCTTCTGATCAAATCATTGGTCCCTCTACTTCTAGAGTAATGACTAGACACAAAGCTAAGACTTTCTCTACACCTCACAATGCTTTACTTAGCTTTGTGTATAAACAAAACAGGCTGAATTATAAGGACCATCAAACCTGCCTATTTACTTGTTTTATCTCTCAAGAGGAACCCAAGAATATTGCTCAAGCTTTGACTAAAGAAAGTTGGGTTGAAGCTATGCAGGAAGAACTTCTTCAATTTAAACTTCAAGAAGTTTGGTTTTATGTGATCTTCTAGATGGGAAGAGAGTTATTGGAACCAGATGGGTTTTTAGAGTCAAAAGAGATGAAATAGGTAATGTTATCAAAAATAAGGCAAGGTTAGTAGCACAAGGCTACAAACAAGAAGAGGGAGTAGATTATGATGAAGTATTTGCTCTTGTAGCAAGGATTGAAGCTATTAGAATATTTCTTGCTTTTGCTTCTTATATGGGATTTCAAGTTTACCAGATGGATGTCAAGAGTGCCTTTTTATATGGCAAGATTACAGTAAGAAGTTTATGTCAAACAACCTCCTGGTTTTGAAGATCCTAAACACCCAAACAAAGTTTACAAGGTGGTTAAGGCTCTTTATGGCCTTCATCGTGCACCTAGAGCCCGGTATGAGAGACTCTCCACATTCTTATTACAACATGGATACATAAGGGGAGCTATTGACAAGACTTTGTTTATCAAGAGAGACAAGAAAGATATCATGTTAGTTCAAGTTTATGTTGATGATATCATCTTTGGGGCTACCAAACAATCCATGGTTAAAGAGTTTGAGCTTGATGCGAAGGAATTTCAAATGAGTTCAATGGGAGAGTTGACTTTCTTTTTAGGACTTCAGTTTAAGCAGTCAAAGGAAGGTATTTTTATAAGTCAAGACAAGTATGTCACAAACATACTTAAGAAAATCAATTTTGATGATATGAAGGCTGTCACTACACCTATTAAATCTATTAATTCATTGGGCAAAGATGAAGATGGACAACCTGTTGAAGTCAAGTTTTATAGATCAATGATTGGCTCTCTTATGTATCTTACTGCATCAAGGCCTGATATCATGTTTGCAGTTTGCCTATGTGCAAGATATCAAGTCTCACCAAAAATCTCTCACATGAATGCAAAGTGAAAAGAATTTTCTCATATTTGAAACAACAACCTAAGATGGGGTTGTGGTATCCAAAAGAGTCACCTTTTCACTTGGAAGCTTTTTCAGATAGTGATTATGCATGTGATAACTATGATAGAAGATCAACCACCGGAGGATGCCAATATCTTGGAAGAAGATTAGTCTCTCGGCAATGCAAGAAACAAACAATTGCAGCAACATCCTCTGAAGTGAATATGTAGCTGCCTGCAAGTCGTTGTGGACAAGTTTTATGGATGCAAAATCAACTCTTGGACTATGGATTCAATTTCAAGAATACTCCTATCAACATTGATAATGAGAGTACCATATGTATTGTGAAGAATCCAGTTTATCATTCCAAGACCAAACACATACAGATTAGACATCACTTTATCAGAGATTGCTATGAGCACAGGCTTATTAATGTGGTTAAGGTTCACACACGATGATAATGTAGTGACTTACTCACCAAATGCTTTGATGTTTCAAGATTCACTCACTTGGTGGTGAGCATTGGCATGATTAACTATCTGAGCTACATTTAAGGGGATGACTATTTAGTTTTAGTATAGTCCTGTGTATTGCTTGAGGGGAGGATAGTTATGTATACATAGTTGATACTGAAGAAATTGGAAAAGTAATCGCTTTTCCACAAGTCGCATCAAAAGAAGGTACGTGATCTCCACAAGGTAATCTGCCTTCCCCAAGTACTGAACTTTAAGAAGATGTTGCAGCTTTCACCTTCTCCATCTCCATAAGGGTCTGCTCCTCGCTTCTCAATAAGAGGAACATTCACCTATTCAAGGAGAAGATTCACATACCATACCTCCTGAAGAAATCACATTGGATAATTATGTTTTGACAAGGGAGTTGGTTAAGTTGAAAAAGACTATTGAGGCTCAAGTCAAACAGATAAAGAAATTAAAACTGAAGTTTAGAAGGCTAAAGACTTTAGTGTGGCCATTAGTTCAAGAATTTCAGACTGGGTTAAATCAAAGAAAAGGCCAAAGGCAGCCTAGAAAGCAACGCCAAAGGTTCATCAACAATCTTCACAATTTGGGGAGGAATTTAGAAGAAGAAAATTTGAAAGAAGATGTTGAGAAGGAGAAAGAACCGAAGGTACTGATGATCAAGGTAATCGATGAACATGAAAAGATCATTCAAGATAATGAGGAACAAGAGGAACAAGTTCAAGGTACCGATGATCAAGGTACCGAACACCAAAGTACTCGGTTTGCAAGGTACTTTCGGACAAAGAGGTGATAACTCCAAGAGTATTGAATTTTGAAGAAGAAGTTGGTCCTTCTACAACAGTTATACAAGAAGAGGAGGAAGCTACACTCAAACCTATTCATTCTGCAAGTGATGATGAGTTCATTGCTACAATTTTAGAAGATTTATCACAACCTAGAGGTGGTGTTACTATTCGAGAAGTACAAGAAGATGAACAACAAAGAACTTCTCAACCTACAATCGATCCTAAGGATAAAGGGAAAGGTGTTCTAGTAGAAGTAAAGAAGAAGAAACTTACTTTAGCATAAATTAGAGAAATTGAAGTTGCTAGGAATGAAGCTGCTGCTAGAAAGCTTCAAGAAGAATTAAATGCTAAAGATAGAGCGACTCAAGAAGTTTCTGAAGAAGCTCAAAGTAGAGAAGCAAATAAGAAGTTACATGATGAATTAAATAATCGAAACGCTGAACCATTACAACCATACCTACCCCTGTAGATATATGCCTAGAAAACCTAATTTAGCTAAGGACAGGAATGCTATGATGGCTTATTTGAAAGGTCGAGGGTATAAAGGATTGCGGAAGCTGAACTATTTTGACATGAAAAGACTCTATGATGTCAAACAGAGGCTTATAAGAAGAGTGTTGCATATCAAAGATTTTAGAGAAGAAGTTAATTGGATGAAGCCGAAAGGAAGAAGAGCTTAAAAAGAAAAAGGAAAACAGAAGTTACAGATAGACAGTTCTCAAAGAAAGAAAGAGTTGAATTAAGATCTGAGACAAGAGATGCATTAAGAAATTATCTCAGAGTGGTAGATTTTGATTATTCAAAAGAAGATGCGGACATGAAGATGAACAGATCTCAGATTAGTGCTTTTGAAGTTGTGAAATCCAAAGAAGGAGATTATATGATTTTTCATAAAGAAGATGAAAGCTTCAAAGTTTTCAATAGGCTATGGGATTTATTACACATTATAGATAGAGTGGATCTATTCTATCTATATCATGTGGTGAAAGCTTATTTTGGAGATAATTAATCAGAAGGAATTGGTCTAGTTTTGCTTGGAGATCTCATAACCATGTGGGAAACGAAGAGGAAAGCACCGATGATATATGGAAGAATCAAGAAAACTGGAAATTGTTTCTGGAGATTCTTTGAAGAATCGGAGTTCATGTTTTAGAGCTGGAAAATGGTACAATGATACACATGTTTGTAAACAGAAGATATCCTCTCACAGTTGAGCTTATGAGAAGAATGCTAGAGCATGGATTGGAAGTAGAAGAGGATAATGAAACTGCTTGCATGCTCATCAATTTGTTTATCAACTGGACTACCATTGTCAAGATAATGAGTAAACTGGTATGAATTTCATTGAATAAATTTTTGATAAATCAGTACTTTATTCAAAGTATCTGCGATCAAACAAGACTTTCATCAAAGTATGCGCTTGCAGCTTTAAACCGCTTAAGTGATTTTTGAAAGAAATCTTTTGTTAAAATATCAAATATTTTGAAAACAAAGGTTAAGTGAAATAAATGGTTTTGAGATGGCAACATCAATAGGTCATCAATCCACCATGGTTACAAAAGGATTGACTAATCCATGAGCAAACGGCTCGGGTAAAGATATATCAAATCCGTTTTAGTTGACAACTTGCTAATAAGTTGTATGGTAATCAACTCACCATATCGGTTAATGTGAAGAGTTGGCTAGCCCACAAGAAAATGGTTTGTGGTAAAGGTCAGTGGAAAATCCATTATTGGTAATTAGTTCACCATTAGATAGAAGAACTAACTAGTCCGGAAGGGTACAGCTTTTGGTAAAGACAAATCAAATCTGTTGATAGCTGATGCTTTGCTAAAAATCATATGGTTATCAATGTACCATGGTCTTAAACACCAAAACATTTGGCTACTCCAGAGATTAATGGCTTTGGTAAAGAGATCTAAATCCATTAAATTTTCAATGATTCACCTCTCACAGGAGTTAACACACCTGGAAGTGATGAGAATAGTATGCAACTTAAACTGAATTAATGTACAAATTGTCATATGTTGTTGTGTTGCTGAAAAGATGGAGCTTGTTGGATGCTGCTGAGAAAGAACAATTCTAAGAGATACTTTGACAAGCACAGACATTACAGAGATACAATCCAAAGATTAAGAAACAATCTGTCCTTAAAGATGAAGCAGTAAAGATACATTCACACAGGAACTTGAAGTCAAGCAAGTAGAATTCAAGTTAGGGGAGGATTGTTGGGATATGAAAGTGTTGAAGACATGAAAGTATCAAGATATGAAAGTACGTAAGTCGCAAAATCCTGAAACCGATAAAGAGTCAAAGTACTGCTAAATATAAAGTCAAAGTACAGCACAACAAGTCAAAGTACCGCAAGAACAAAAGAACTGTTATTCGTTTATGGAAAGTATTGTATTCTATGTTTAGATTACTTGTCGTACAAGGTTATCAATTGTAAACCGACTAGGATATCCTTGAGCCTATAAAAGGACTCCTAGATTGGCATTAGATGTACGAGTCTATGAGTTTTAGAGTTTACGAATTCACAAGTTGTTTAGTGTTTTAGAGAGAAGTTCGATTATCTTAGAGTTGTATTAGAGTATCCGCATAATAAGCAGATTTAGAGTTTATAATAAAAGTTATTCTTCTTAGCTTTGTTAAGTAAATTCCGCGTACTTGATAAAGATTGCTCTGTGTTTCTTTGTTAATAACTTAGGATTTATCCGAGGTTATTAAACCTTAACAAGCTAGTTAAGTTAGTTTGATTAAAGTATATCGATCCAACAGCTGATGACATTACCTTCAAAGATCCAATTTGTTCTTCCAAATCCATTTTAGACCAATGACGTGAGAGACCCTCGATGGTCTTTCAACCAGCCTCCCATACTTCAAGACGTATGAATTGGTTGAGTTCTTCTTGCATGGATTCAATCCAGTTGTCTTTTGTCATTGCGCCTTTAATGTTTTTAGGCTCAGATTGGCAGACAGTGAGTGCATAAATGCAATGTTCACCGCTCGATTGAAGACGCTTGTCTCGTAAGGACTGGTTGATTCGGGTTGCCAATAATATTTTCCAGAGGATGGTCTTTTGTCCATCGATGTGTGGAGGGTTGATGTTGGTATACGTAGTGTGCATTTTGAGGATTCAAATGGCTTGTTGAAGATTCCGCGACATCTGGTGTAGCAGCCTCATTAGCAAACGGGTTAAAGAACGCATTTGGATCAAAATCTGCAGATGGGGGTACTTCATTAAGAACATCATCAGCCGGTTCATCATTGTTGGAAGCGGTTTGTTCAATTGTGTGTTGGAGTCAACGGTGGTGCTTCTTCAACAAGGTTGTTGTAGCGGTGTATCGTATAAGAGTAGTATCGTTGAGCATGAAATGCGGATACACGAGCACGCTCATCAATATCGCCATCACATGGAGCAAAAAGACTTTCCATTTGTTGACGAAAGTAAGTCCGGGGATTTGTTCACCGATGATGGGTTTGGGGAAGTTTAAGCCGTTGTGACCGGTTCCAAGTTGTTATACTCGTAAGTCATTTCCGTAAGTTCATCAAAATGAGCATGAATCATTTCCATAACCTCCTTTGTTCGACGATTCCAGATTCGAAAACCTTTAGAATTATCACAATATCCAATAAAGACTCCAATGTCGGCTTTGGCTTTGAGCTTTCCAAAGTCATCACGATCATTATTCGGATAGCAAAGAGATCCAAATACATGAAAGTGTTTGAGATTCGGTTTTGCTGTGGACAAGCTCGAAGGCGTTTTGTTTTGACGCTTTGTAATCATAGAACGGTTTTGAGTATAGCATGCAAGAGATACGCTTCACAAGTAATCTGGAGTTTATCATTGATTAACATTGTTCTTGCGCTTCCACTAACGCTCGGTTTCGCTCTTTCAACAACTCCGCTTTGTTCATGTGTACGCGGCAATAGATGTCTCGATGTCAATTCCCACTTTCTCATAAAATTTACAAAGAGTTTTGTTAACAAATTCAGTTCCTTTGTCCTGTCTTGTTTGTCGGTTATTCGACGTTTCGAGTTGAACTTGTATTTTCATGAGAAAGGTGATGATCATCTGTGGAGCTTGGTCTTTGCTTCGAAGAAAATAGACCCAAGTCCAGCGTGAATAGTCATCAACAATTACTAAGATGTAGCGCTTGCCATTAATCGCTTGCACACGCATCGGACCACACAAATCCATGTGAAGAAGATGAAGCACATGCTGAGAGTCGTGTTCCACCTTTGAAGGAAAATGAGCACGAGTGCTTTTCCCTTGTTCACAAGCCGAGCAAAGGTGATCTTTAGAATACCGAAATCGTGGGAGACCTTCAACTAGTTTGTGTCGAGCAAGATTGGTTATAGTTTGAAAGTTTAAATGTGATAGACGACGGTGCCATAGCCAGGATTTTGTTGATGTTGCCTTTGAAAGTAAGCAGATGGGAGATGAAGCAACCATGTCTTGCATAGAGATAGTGTAAAGACTTGAATTACGAGCATATAAGGTCGCTTTCCTTGTAGATCACTTAATGAAACAAGATTTCTCCCTCAAAGCAACCTCCAAATCTCCATCACGTAACTCCACTCATCGAAAACAGATTGTGACCGAGGCCTTCCACATAATAAACCCAGCTAATTTTGATGTTCCCATTGATATAGTCTCCGTAGCCCATGATAGCTGCGAAGTGATCATTCCCTAATTTGACAAAGGCCAATGAACTTTGCAATAAAGTTTGATAACAGCTTTAAGATTGCCTGTCATGTGCTCCGGAACATCCGCTATCAACAATCCAGAGAATGATAGTATCACCCGCATTACAATAACGCATCTAATAATGATGGAATAGAAGTAGATGTGGAACCCGAAATGTTAGAGGGTTCCGAGCGCTTATAGTAGACATACACACATCAATAACTTTAGGTATCCATTTAAATCCTAGTGTGTTATATATCCATTTCTGCCATCTCCAACTAGTATTTGCTTTAGTCTTAGTGAATGCACTAGGTGGTACTACATTCCTAGGAGGTGAAACTCGAGCTACAGGGACAACAATGCGCTTCCTAGAATCTAAAGAGGGCGGTTTACCAAGCAATGACTTAGAGAGATTAGTGGGCCTAGAGGTATTCCGATTCTTAGGATTCCGTAAACGAGAAATGATAGCTTTAGCAACACATTTGTCATGACAATCAGAATTCATACTTTTACAAAAAATAACACAAGGTGCATCGACTCAAATATCAAAAGTACTTAAAGGTGTAGCATTCGTTACATCACTATTTCTATTACATTTGCCGACTAATATTTATAGTGGAAGCTACGTGAGTCTTATTCATAGTCCTAGGGTGTTCTTCTACTTTAGCATTCTTTATTGTTCTTTTCTTAGGTCGCAACTTCCTATTCTTCCTTTTATTGCTCCTAGGCCGTGAAGTGCGGACGCTTTGTAAAAGAGGCAACTATTCCTCGCTTCAAGAGAAGGAAGCACGCTAGCAACTTGTGATTTGGCAGTAGGGATTCTAGGTTCACGATTACTAAGTGTTACCGGTACTATTCTCTTAATGATGGTTGGCGGAAGTTGTTCATACTTTCCTAACATTTCTCTTAACTTAAAGATAGTGTGAACCAATTCTTGATTTTCGTGAGCTAAGATTTCCGAAAAATTCATGACGTCCTTAGTGTGTGCAAGAAAATGATCAAGCTCGTTTGATGCTTCATCACGAGTCTTTTTGAGTAAATCAAATATGACACCATATTCCTTTTAACTTTTACAAGTTCTTGTTCATATTTTGAGATTTGACATTTCAAAGACACGCTTTGATCATCCAGCTTGCTCAAATATTGGATTAAACGTATTGGATTGCAACGTTGATTTTTGTTTGCAAAAGCAAGTTCACGATTTTAACAATATTTTTGACACCATTGAAGACGACGTTTTGCATTTGAAAGCTCGTTAATCAATCGTTCATTTTCAACTTTTAAAGACTCGACCGATGCACATTATCATAATACTCAACATTTACCACGTAATCAACAGTATCGATCAGAGATATAATCAAATGCATATGACAAAGAATTTAATAACACAGATTATGGACATCAAAGACGTATAACATCATCCAAGAGTCGATCAACATCTTTTCTCAACAGTTTCTTTTTACGTTTAGTATTAGAAATAGATGTTTCGCTTTCTCGAAAACGACCTTCATTAATCCAAGTTCCTTATGAAAGTACCTTTCCCAAGACAATGCACAACTTTTCAAATTTTTAACATTTGGTAAAAGATTTTTCCGAAAAATGTCTCTTTGTTCTCGCGCCAGAGGCTTATTGAAAATGTTGAACTTTGATTTCATAATGATATTCTATCTCATGTTGTAAAGTTTTGAGGTCAGCCATGAAAAGGTCAAAATATCTAAGAATTTTGCGATTTTCAGTTTTTGAGTTTACTTCACTGATGGAAGGTAAAGGACCATAAGTTTGTGCATAATCCGGTTTGGGATTAACATTAGAAGACTCAGACGTTTTTATGATAATCCTTGGTGTGTTAGAAGAATCCATTGGTGTGACGAAAGTGACCGCTTTTGAATAGTTAAAAGGTTTGTTGTAAACAACAGTTTCTAATTTTGATCGACTCGCCTTCGCATCTAATTCCTCTTGACGATGATATTCAATAACACTCATAACATAATTATCAATTTTATATTCTCCTGACCGAAACTTCGTGATTTGGTTTGAATGCTTTGGTTGAAAGCTTAGGTTTGTAATCGCAAGATTCGTCCATATCCATTTGGATTTGGTTTTAAAGTAAACTTTTCAATAGTTGTGACCGACTCACCATGTTTGTAAACAACAGTTTTAAACTCTTTAAGTTTGTTTTGCAAGCCGATAATTTCTTCAAGATGATCATCTATTCGCTTCGTTGAATGCTTTTTGTATGCGAGAACTGCTTTTTGACAAGTTAACAACTCGCCTTTTAGCTTTTTGATTTTCCAAGGTGAGAGCGTTAATTTGCTTTTTATGTTCATGTTTCGCTTGTTCTATTTCGCATAACAAAGCATTCTTCAAGCTGCTAGATCAATGACTGCCTCTAAATATTTTTCGCTTTGATTAGATTTAGCAAAGGCTGCTTCAAAACCTTTTTCCCGTTTTTCTTGAGTTTTGAAAAGTTGAGTTGCTTTTGTAAACATTCAAAATCCTTGGTTAACAGCGCATTTTTACTTTTCAAGTCCCGACATGGCACGACATTCTTCCACTATGGATTGTTGGTTCTTAAGCAACAGATCAACATCTGGACGAGGCAAAGTTGGTGTGTTCAACGTGAGTCACAACATGATCATTATTTAGATCCTCAAGTATAACCACGCAGTCAATTTGATTATCAAGGGAAACCATAAGGTCATCTTGATCGTCAAATATAACTACGGGTTCTAGTTGAAAATCGTCGAATGAGATGTGGACTCATTTTGAACATTTTGAGCCTTGCCGATTCGCATATTGGCGAGATATTAGATCGAGATAAATATGGTTTGTTCGGGTACCGAGACAAGCCATCAATGTCATACACCTGTCCCGCGGTCACTCATGTGTAAATCATGCATATTGGCCATCAACATAATAAAATGTGATTGGCTCCGCAAGTCCTCCATATCATCATCCGAGTGCGCGATTTGCCATAAAACTCGTTTTTGTCTGTGAGAGTTCCACCGCCTTCATCCTTAAGAGCCAGAAGTAGAGCCTCCTTGTGATAAGCACTGCCCCTAGTCCTCGGCTTTGGGCATGCATTAGCCAGTGTCCCTTCTCATTGCGCTTGTAGCATCAAGACCATTCAACCCATTCAGGCATTTCGTTGTTCCACCACTTGAGCTCGTTGTTATTCCTACCCACGATTAAACCCTTGACCACCGCCATCCGACGACCATAACCACGATTCTCAACTTCAACTCGTCCATTGTTCACAACAGCCTGATTCCTTGTGTTAGATGAGGAACGAATACGATTGTTGGATTTGTTGGTATAACGGCCAAAAGCATTAGCAATCATAACAAATCCTTGTTGCAATGCTTCGAACGGATCGGATTCCTCATTAGCTTGACTATAAAGTGCCTGATCAGTGTTGTTGTTGTAAGGAACCAATTGAGTTTGTTGAGTTTGCTGTGATTGATCATGTGGTGTGATTGTGCGCGTTGGTTGAGTTGCTTGTTGAGGAGGATAACTGTTTTGAGCATACAAGGCAAGTTGTGGATTTTCCAGATGTGAAGGTGAAGCAATTTGAGCACGGAGAATCCTTTCCTTATCAACTTCCTTTTCATGAGGCTTCAAGTAATCGCATACAATCCGTATGTAGAATGATGCATGTTCTTCGCATGACGGAGAAAAATGACATACTTCTCCCATTCAGGACCAAGACTACTCAGGAACTTAGTATTAACCGCAATTCTTGGCATGATGATGTTGTGTTTATCCAAATCATTTATGATGTCGGAGAATCGATGATGATAACACTCTAGTGTCTCCGTGTTCAATCATGAAGTGTTCATAAGCCAAGTAAATTTTGGATTCCATATCCTCCTGATTGAGTGCAGATCCTTCCATAAGAAGATGAATATGTTCCCACATCGCCTTTGCGCCTTTTGAGCATCAACACTGTGAAGAATTGGGTTTGGTAATCCTAAAAGGATATATTGCATTGCAAGCTCATCAGCTTCATAGTGTAGAAGTTCTTCTCGCATTCAGTCCTGCAAGAGCAATGTTTGATTGTTCATCTCTTGGTGGATTAGCATTTGGATCTCCGGGTATAATGACAGAGGGCATCCGAAATGGACCTTCCAAGATAACCTTCTTTAAGAACTTTCCATGTGGCTTCTTCGGATCACAAAACCTAAAGAACCTAATCACCCATTGATCGTAGTTTCCTGAGTGAGCATTGAGGTCTATCAAGTGATCCAGCCTCATGAATTGATTGTTGGCTGCTTAAAGCTTCACACATCTTTGCAAACCAAGTGTGTTCCTTCATAGTGTTCCTTGATGGATGTTGATTGAAATCGTTTGTGTAGGGTTGAACTTGAAGACTTGGTGGTGGTTGAACTATTTGAGGTTGTGGAATTGCTGCAAGTTGTGGAGTATGTTGTTGATTAAATTGTTGTTGATAAATTGCTTGTTGTTGATTCCATTGTTGATGTTGTGGACTTAATTGTTGTTGACGTTGAGTATAAGTGTAAGGGAAATAGTTAGAGTAAGGTGGTTGTGACATGTTGAAAAACTTGTGTTATAAAATGGATCTTTGTAGTCGAATGAACCTTTGTTGATGAAGTATCCTTAGGCGTAGAAATCACAATAAACCAAGTAGCACTTATGCGTAAAAACACCAAAGTTACGCTGCAAAAAGAGTTACGCGTAGGTTTAGCTTACGCGTAAGTAAGGTGAAACACTAAAGTTATGCGTGAAACAAGAAGTTAGGCGTGAAAAACTTAGGCGAGGATGACCTTATGCGAAAGACAAAGCTTAGGCGTAAGATAAATCTTATGCGTAGAAGTTTCTACGCGTAAGCTTATGCTTATGCGTAATTTTAGGGTTTTTGCCCAAGTGATCTTTTACACTATCATAGTGCAAAAGATATCCCAATTCGACGTACTTTCAGGCTTATCCAAGCAAGAAAACACGGAGTAAACCACGAAACTGAAGATCAAACCAAGGAATAAGTTACGCGTAAGTTTAGGGTTTTGATATGCGTAGACTTACTCGTAAAAATGACTTTTGCCCAAAGATGTTTCTAAACCATATTTTTGTGATAAAAGAGCTTCAATATCACCAAAATAACACAAAAGTGTGAAATTTTATGATCCAAAGTGTCTAAAATCAGTTATGCGTAGAACGAAACCTCGCCAAAACAAGCTCAAAAACAACAATCCACACGTAAAGGTTGAAACTTTTTGCCAAAAACAGTTATTTTAACACCTTAAAACGTTGAAAGCACAAGAATCTTGGATTAAAAAGTGTAAAAATTGTGTTTTTAAGCGAACCAAAGTATCACCGTATTCTTTACGCGTAGGACCAAAACCCACTTCAAAAGCAATACGTTCACCCAACTATTTGGCGATTGATACCACTGTTAGTTCACTAAGTTTACAACACAAGCATCAATAGAAAGAATAGAGAAGAAAGAAGATCGGATGAACAATAAACAAACACACACACACGTTAATACTTGACCGGTTATGCGTAGAGTATGTGAAAGAGAGTAAATTGAACAACCAACCCTCAAGTGAGGGTTATTACAAGGTATTTATAGGAAGGGGAGCTAGGGCAACACTCCTACTCCCTTCCTTTTCCTTATTGGGCTAGGCCTAGGCTTATGGGCCTTCTACATAATCCTAAGACTAATTACTAACATAAAGGCCATAATAAGCTAACTATTACATATGAATCACTAACACTTGAATAAGGTTTAGGAGTGATTCCAACAGAGTGAAAGAACTAGGTACTTAGCCTAGTACCTTATAAAGGGTAGGCGACGTTGTGTAGGTGTGGTTCACCTTGGAGTGAAAGAACCCGGTGGTTAGCCTAACACCGGAAAAAGGGTAGGCGACGTTGTGAAGGCTTCTCCGTCATAAGGAGATTGGTGTAGTGATTACGAACTCTCGATTAGGTGACTCGGGGAGGGGAGTAGGGCAAGGAAGGTGTCCTTGTAGCCGAACCACTATAAATACTCGTGTTGTGGTTTTGTGCTTCTTACTCTTATCTTTTCATTACTTACCTCTATATGCTTGGTTATCAACATCCAACACACACATCCAAATAGATTGACATAAGTCGATCTAAATAGTTTAAAAGGAAGTATTAATTGGCAAAACTATTCAACCCCCCTTCTAGTTTTCTACATAGGGAACCGGGATCCGCAAACAGATACGATATCGATCATGTTTCATCAAACCTGTCCTCTTGATCACATCACTCTAGCCAAACATGACTCTTTAAGACTACTTAAGTCCTCCTTAAGCTCAAGAGGTCTCACACTCACTCGTGGCTAACTTAGGATCAAATCCAAAGTGTTTTTGAATTATCAACTCATCAAAACTCACCATATCTCCGCTCCAATACTTACAAATTGCTCCTCACATCTCAAGACACTTAGTTTGATATATTTATCATTTTTAGCAAATTGATTTTAGTCATTCTTATCTTAAAATAGGCTTAAAACTAGTTTTCATTTTACTTTATTTTTTTAGGAATTTTTCAAATTTCTCTTAAGTCATCATCTGATCACTAGGATCAATTGCCACCATTTGCCATATTCAAATCAATGAGTATAATCCTTAAGCATAGAGTTACACTATCTAAAAGTCCACTTTCCTACCCAATACCATCATTAAGTATCCTCATTCTTTGTGGTTGGACATTTAAGTCACCTATCACTTAAGACATCTAAGGAAAGTCAAAATCTCAAGATTTATAGACTTTTGACCCTACAAGAGTATAATCACTTCACCATATTTCTGTCTGACAGACGGATCCCTGGTTTATAACCAGATGGATCCCTAATGAGAGGGATCCGTGGGATCCGTGTCTACAGAAAGCTTATAATCAGCTTTTCTTTCAATTTTAAACCATCTTTGGTAAACTAAACACTTTTAGTTACCATTTAATGATTCCCTAGAGCTGAACAACATCATAGTTGACTTTGGTGCATGCCTAATTCCCTTAGTGGTCATGAATTTAATTTCCTAATTCAAATTCACCCTTTAAAAACCAAACACTCTTGAGAGATTAAGTCATCACTCTTACCACGTTCCTAAAAATCAGTAGTTAGAAACCTCTATTGCACTCTCACCATCACTATGACTAAAGCATCTAGCAACAACTCTTCAACCAAAGGTTCATCCAAAAGGAATGGTCATATGATCCATGAAATATCATCCACCGAATCATCACCCCGTAAGAGGTAATAATATAAGAATCCCACCTCAACAATCTCAATCAAAAATTGCTAAGAGAACCGCAAGAATTAGTATTAGACCTCTTGGGTTAGAAAAGGGTTCATCTAGCTCTAAACCAAACGCACCTAGTTCTAGTAAAACGCCTAAGCCTTCATTCCTAGAACATAGACAACATTCCTTCACCGAACCTATTTCTCATCCAAATCTCTATTCATTAGAGCACTCACCACCGAGAACTTCCCACTCACCAACCTTCTCGTTAAATAGGGAACCACCTACATCACCAAATTGTCCACCATTGGAGACAATGAACCATCAAGGACTTGATCATATAGAGGACTTTCCATTACCACCACCTCCATTTTTAGTGGAATCTCATCCTACATTGCTCAATGTACCTCCACCATCATTTATAGAGCCTACTCAAAATATCCAATCTCCTCCGGTTCCTAATCAAGACAATAATTGCTCTAATTGTCTAATCACCGAAGGACTTGTTCAAGAAGTACGAAATGAGTTGCATTTCATGTTTAATCATCTTCTTGAACGATTGGACCAAATCAACAAGTCTACCCATCCTTAGACTCAAGCACATTGATGCTTTTTAAGCTTTTGGTCACTTATTAGAATTAGTAGAAAATGTATTACATGGTTAAATCATTCTCTTAGTTTTAGAGATTTGTAGATCATTTCTCGTAGTTTTATTGAATGAAGTTACATGTTTTATGCCATGTTATTTTGAGTATATGTTTTGTTGCTTGAATACATATCTCACTTTGATGTTAACATCATTTGTTACATCACCATTGCTGAATTCTGTTTTCAGACAGATGGATCCCTCCATTATGCTTAGACGGATCCCTCCAAGGAGGGAACCGTGGGATCCGTGCAACAGAAGACTAGTTTTCTACTAACTTGAGTCTTATTTGCAGGAAATTATGCATTATATACTCGTTTTCTAACCTTGTTTTGTAGATTTTCAAATATACACATGAAGACTTTGACACCCTAAGCTAGGGGAGCTTTGTGTCAAAACAATACATTGCAAAATCATTTGCAATATAATCCTCATTAGGATTACATTTCATGACGTCCCTTTGCAAAGTTGCAATCATCAAGGGGGAGCATTATCGTCACCAAGACGAAACCATTCGCAAACATAGTTGCAATGAATTAGCTTAGTAGTTTTTCTTACTTGACGCCCTCACAAAGGGATGGACTCGTCAAGGGGGAGTTAAGATGAGAACTCTTCCCGTCACTTGCTCTCTATATTTTTTTTCTCATTACATGTTTTTCTTAAAACATTGTGTTAGTTTCTTTTCGACGCTCTTTTTGTTTCGACAAAAAGGGGTAGAAGAGAGTAAAAACTTCAATTCAAACTTTTACGAATTTTAGTTTTTCCTTAAAAATAATCTTATGTTTTGTCATCAACAAAAAAGGGGAGATTGTTAATATAAATAAGCTGTAAAAACGTTTATTTATATTTTACGATCTTCTAATATTTTGTCGATGACAAACGTAAAACCATTTTAACGAAACAAATAAAATACATAAATGGTTTGAGCCAATAGTTTACTAACACACATACGTTTTTCACATAAAATACTAAACAAGTAAAAGTGGTTTTATGATTTAGTAATACATATGTACAACAACTAGGGTTTACATATTGGGCAAATATATACATAACTAGTGTGTATCATAATGGGTAATATAATGGTAGAAGTTTAAGTATTTGACCCATTGACCAAATACATTGAATGTTGTTGGGTAAAACCCAAAGTCCATGACACATGCCCATGGAGCATGACCCATAACCCATTGCATGACATCATGCATAAGTCATATATGGATATTATCCAGGACCCATGGTTTTAACCCATGACCCATGGACTAGATGCATTGCATCTTGTAGATACATTGTATCTACTTGGATACCCATGGTCCAAAGTCTAGGACCCATGACCCAAAACCCATGACCCATGACCCAAAACCCATGGGCAAAGAGGAGCGTCCCACGGATCCCCAGGATTACACTAGACGGATCCCTCAAGTGAGGGATTCGTGGGATCCGTGGAACAGTAGCTAAAATCCCTCTATAAATAGTGAGTCATTTCTTCATTTTGGGTTGCCACTCCCACACATACTTTCCCCAAGTATTGTAACCTTCTAACCTCATATCCAAAGGATCTCTCTATGTAGTTTGTCTTTTGTTTTTGTGTGATTCTCTAGGTTCCTCTTAAAGGCGAGATCACCACCTCTTGAAGTCGAGCAAGCTCAAGTCCATGAGTTGCCATGCTTCGTCATCATCAAGACTACTAAGGTTCTCTTGTTGATAGTTCTTTCTTCCTCCATAGAGGTGTTGTGTCAAAAGGCATTAGTGAAGGATGCCGAAAGAGTCAAGACGAAAGCATTAGTGAAAGGTGCTTAACGTTCGTGTCAAAGGCATTAGTGAAGAATGCCAATGGAGTCAAGACGAAGGCATTAGTGAAAGGTGCCAAACGTCCGTGTCAAAGGCATTGGTGAAGAATGCCTATAAGTCAAGTCAAGTGGCATTAGTGAAAGATGCCAAGGGCGTATAATCGATGAGGTGCATCGATATACAAATAGAGATAGGTTGTATCCAAGGATATTGATATCCTTGATGATGTTGTAATAAGGAGTGGGTCTCCTTTGGGATAGGTGTTGTGTAGTGTTGGGTAGTAGTTCCTCCATTGTAATGGAACTCGGTATTTAGCCTAGTACCGGATAAAGGGTAGGCGATGTTGTGATAGGTGTGGTTCTACCTTGTGGAAGAACCCGGTGGTTAGCCTAGTACCGGAAAAAGAGTATGCGACGCTGAAGGCTTCTCCGCCATAAGGAGTTGGTGTCGTGTAGTGTTTACGAACTCGCGAGTAGGTGACTCGGGGAGTGGAGTAGGGCAAGGAAGGTGTCCTTGTAGCCAACCACTATAAATACTCGTGTCGTGGTTATGTGCTTCTTACTCCGTATCTTTCATTGCACATTTATATATCTATCTCTCAACGCCGTCCAACATACACATCCAAATAGATTGACATAAGTCGATCTAAATAAATTAAAACGAAGATTTAATTGGTAAAACTATTCAACCCCCTTCTAGTTTTCCACAAAGTTGGCACAAAACCATCTCTCCTTTGGTAAAGTGGGCACAAACCATCCCTCCATTAGTAAAGTCAGTCAATGAAGACAGACGGTGCAAATTAGTTCTCCGTTATCTCTTAACGGAGGAGAAAATATTTGCAAGGTTAGTCCTAAATACTAAGAGCACAAGGTATGGGAAGAATTTAACGTGCCAAAGGTCTATTTTTCATGCCGTTGGTGAGCCAAACCATACCACCACTTGGTGCCATTCGTGAGCCAAAGGTATTTGAGCCATTCCACTAGCTCAAGCCATTTGTGATGTTTGGTGTTCTTTTGTTTTTCTTTGTGTGATTGTGAGTGAGTGGATATTTTTAGTTGTGTATTTTGTGGGACCCAATAACATGTTAGTGGTGTGTTATGAGGGAGGGTGTTTTAGTTATTGGTGAGTTATGGGAGGTGTATGATGTGGCGCTGATGTGGCATACCAATAACGTGTTATTGGTATCCACGATACCTTGTGCTCTAATGGTGCAATTTTTTTTGGAAATAAATTGCATCGTTAGTTCTGAAGACTAACGGTGCAATTTTTTTTTGGAAAAAAAATTAAAAGGTGGCAACAAGGCTCGAACTCGTCTGGAGGGCGAAAGTGAACGCCTCAAACCATGGACTAGTGTTCAGTGGTGTAATATCCAAAACAAATTATATTTAACCTATTATTTTTTCGATTTTATAGTATATTAACGATTTGTTCGATCGGCCGGTTATGGTGATCCGGGCCGGTTCTTGGGACGGGGCCAGATCCGTTGGACTCGTTTTTTCGTGCTCTTCCTTTTGCTATCATCGGGGATTCATTTGAACTTCGATAAAAATATATACGTGATACGTGATCGATCACCTATATACTTTTATCGAGGTTCAAATGAATCACCGATGATACCAAAAAAAGCTGAAAGAGCGGGAAAAAAACGAGTCCAACGGATCTAACCCGCCCCAAGAACATCGAATCACCATAAACCGGCCGATCGAAACTTAAATCGGTATATACTATAAAATCGAAAATAAATAGGTTAAATATAATTTGTTTTATATTATTACACCACCGGACACTTTCGGTTGGGGCGTTCATTTTCGGTCCTCCGCACCGAAGTTAGAGCCTTGTTGCCACCTTTTAATTTATTTTACAAAAATAATTTGAACCGTTAGTCCTCAGGATTAACGATGCAATTTATTTCCGAAAAATAATTGCACCACCGTTAGTCCCTAGGACTAATGTTGCAAATATTTTCTCCTCCGTTAGAGAAAAAGAGAAGTAATTTGCACCGTTAGTCCTCATTGACTGACTTTACTAATTGAGAGATGGTTTTGTGTCAACTTTACTAACGAAGGGAAAGTTTTTTTGCCAAAAAAAACCAGGAGGATATAAAGCGAGACACAAGACAAACCACAAGGATGTATTTTGGACTTTACTCTTCACAATATTTTTGGGTAATCATAGTTTCGACATGTTGGTGACTAATCCACAAGATTATAGCCCACCGCCACACATACTCAAACATGGTAAATCCCTCTCTTTTTCAGGATGATTGATGTGGCCACTTGAAGTTATTTGCACTTAGTAAAATTGAACTTAAAACATCAAAGTTGTTGATCATTATTCACTATTTGTATTGGTTATTCAAGTAAACAAAAAGTGCAGATTTCATTATTTATGGCTTACTAATACCATTATTTACTGTAAATTTGTTGTTAATGACAGCCTTGTTAGCATTTTCCAAAAGAAATTTGAAAGATTCTATGCCAATTAAATTAAATGATGTGCATATAATTCTATAATTATGGCGAAATTATGTAATTTGCTCGACATGTATTTCAGAAGGACAAGCTCTTTGTGTGCTCCAGATTGTGTGAAAATTGCGCACTTTTTAAGCACTTATGTTCTCCCACAAACTAACACGAACAAATAATGTGTAGCGAACATTTGCTCATTTGATTCATGTAAAACAAAAATTTCACAAGCGCTATCGATCCATGTCATTTTCTCATACATACATTGTTCCAATGTCTCGTTATGATGGGCCTCCCTATATTGAAGCAAAAATGCTACGTAGTATAACAAATCCTTGCCAATGCTTTATCATCATCAAGGCATTTCCCCCACCACTCCTCTGAGCCAATAAAAACACCATCAGGTCCATCACAACCACAAGAATGACAAATAAATACTCTTATAAGAATTAAAATAAACTAAGAAAAAAAAAATTACGACAATGATTTTATAATAACAAATAAGAGAACTTACTATAAAGCAAATATGTAACGTATTTAACAGTTTAATGATGGTAGGTATGTTGCATTCAATGGTACAAAACTGCAGGGCATATTGGAAATTGCAGAGTTGCAGGATTGGCGATTAAAAAGTCCATACAATATGCAAATTTTGACAAAAAAAGATTAAAAGTTTATGCATCAATGGTCCAAATCAGGCTCTATATCTACAAAACTATGTAGAATGAATGGCTAAATGTGTTTTTTATGTTTAACAACTTAATATACAAAAAATAACAATGAAATTTTACCTGTTTAAACCATCTTCAACGCTACAATAAGTATTTACTCGTCAACTTCTGTCACTGCTGAATGTAATCTAACTCTACAACACCATTATATACAGGATTATCAACTGCAACCAAAAGCAAATAACATTAGATACATATTATCATAAAAATTACAATGGGAAAATGGTTAAATTAATATGTAGCCTACGCACCTCTAAAGACAGAAACTTGATGCCATCCGCAAGCTAATCACCTTATGATTTTCCAAAAATGACAAGAAAATAACAAATTAACAACAAAGAATTGACCTTTTCACAGTTGTGTCAAAAACCATCCTCACTAATCTGATCAAAATCTATTATCTGCACTTTTTTATTTGATCAGAACTGGATCTTGGGTCCTTAATTCTATCGAAAAGTAATGCAGTCCAACTAGTAATGTACAGTTGTACAAAGGGTGCTTGAGACGAAAACAAAATCCGCCATAAAAAAATTCTCATTTGCAACTCCCCGACGTATAATATATTCTTCTGTATTAGGTTCCCAGATGCATCAAATTACCCTACGTCACCTGCTAATTACTTCCATTGCAACCCTTACAATTTGTAACAATCCTTCAACGTCTTGGAAGTTGAAATCAAGAGCTGGTTTTATTACTTCTTTATGGTGGGCATGTTCGGGTTGTGAAGCAGACGCTGCTAAAGCAATCTGTGATCTTCTTGAAGCTTCCATTGCAAAATTGACATCCTGTGCCTGCAAAGATTTTGGATGTAAGATGCCAAAAGAGATATAATGGGAGTCTGGGTAACAGTATGTACGAGTTTGAGTCAAAAGTAAGATTTTCAAAATTTGATAACAGGTCTATCCGGGTCAGGTTGACTGGTTGACCCATCAATGCTGTTTCTCCCATTTTCAACTTGATAAATAATTAATATATAAAATAATACTACGAAAATTGTGCTATTAAGATAGAAAGCAAGTTTATGAGGTTGGTAATATCTATATACATTTTCGGCGACTTGACCCGTGAGATCACATATAATTCACATAACCCGTGCCACTTCTAGTTACAGACTTGCAACAAAAAGATTAATTGGTTTTCAGGAGTGCACTTACAAAGATAAGAATCCGCAAAAAGTTAGGTTTATTTCGAGCAGCAATTACATGATTGCCACCAATTTGAGGATCATTAACACCCTTGGCTAAGGCAGCTTTGTCAACAGCTGCTGGGTTGTTCAAGTTATCGATGTCAGATGCAGAAGAAGAAGGAGACTCACCTACAGATTAGAACCAACAGGAGTCATGTATAGTAATGAATTAGATAGAAAGTGAAGTTACTAGAGAATTTTTACAATTTCTCCCACAAAAAAAAAAAAAAAAAAAAAAAAATTAAAGAATGTGACAACTGACATACCGGTAGGACCTAATTGGAGAGAGGTTTGCAATTCCTGCCTATCTTTCGAGGCACCGGTATGTGAAGAATAGACCACCTTTAAGTATGCCACTTCTGCTAATTTGTAGGACAGTGCTGCAGCTGTCTCTTTGATTTTTCAGATTCATGAGCAACATACCTATTGATTAAACATTGTCAAAAGGTATCCGTATTGTTGGCTGATCGAGATTTTCCAACTCAAGAATGCAAACATTAATAAACTGAACTTAACTTGTCGAGGTCATCAGAATGTTACTTACTTGCAAAGTTTTGCAGTGCTACTGTACATGGTCATTGACTGAGCTATATCACCATGCTTGCCACTCTCGGTATAGCTGGATTCTAATAAAGAGGATCCATAGAGAAACTTAAGGGCTGCTTGGAAATACATAGAATTACTCTCATGGTTTGATCCATTATTCTGCAAAAACCAATGAAGGTACAACAATCATCACACAAAGGTACAGAAACAAATATTATCAAGGGGGTCGTAGGATGTGCATTTTCATTTTTAAAATTTAATTAGGTGATATTGAATAATGATAACGGTGTAAACACGATCACTTTCAAATGCATATCCAAACACCCGTTAGATGTAAGAGAAGAAACGCTAAAAACCTTAAGACGATCAGCCATGTGTTTAAGAGCTTTTGCCTCTTTTATAGCACTTGCAGCCTGATTGGATGACTCCCGTCTAAGTGGACTAGGTGTTCCCCTATGCGTGTTTGGGGTGGGATATCTTACACTCACCGACTGATTTCCATTCATGTTTTCACCTTTCTTTTTCTGCTTTGCCGCTTTTGATACATCAGCCATATCAACACCATCCACCGACAACTTATTTCCCTTATTTTCTTTTAAAGAATGCTGGGGAGGACGTGATGTCTCGTTTTGACCTTTACCGGATGGTGGTAACGAGTGCGGTTTTCCTCTTTCCGACACATCCCGCTTAGAAGATCTTTCACCATCAGGTTCCATTTTCACATTCTGCTTCACATCCTGAACTGAGACCGGTTTTCCAGAAGAGACTTTCTTTGAAGCAGACCCCTTTTCAAACTTATCGGGATTACTGGATGGTTTATCTTGAGACCTATTTTCATTCATAGGTTCAGATACCTTAAGATTAATCTTTTCATTATCATATTTTGAACTCCGATGTTTGTCTTTAGATCTTGAAGACGATCCTTTCCCACTTTTCCTTGCACGAGACCCATTGGAATGAGATTGATGGTCTTTCTTCTTTTCTCCATTATGTCCTATAAATGACGATTTTGCACCTAATGTTTCAAATTCAACAGACGGTACTATGTCCCCCTTACTTGGTAAGTGACCTAAACCCTTGTCTAAAGATTCCACTACACCTAATTCCTTCTTGAATGAGTTTGATCTGTAACTTCCTCTATCATCTTCCCAATCCTTTTTAAGAGTGACGGGATCTTGATAATTATCAACACCTTCAATATTTCTTCTAGATGATGCAAGTTTTTCGGGATTTAAGATCCTCAAAGGAGATGAAGAAACAGACTCCACAGGTGACCCTTTTGTTTCAAGGTTATTCACTTTATTTTTATGAGAACCCGAAACCTTTGAAGAGCTCGAATTGGCAGCCAATAGCCTACCTTTGTCTTCCTCGTGGAATTCAGGTACTTTTACCTTTTTACCCTTCCTCTGACCACTTTCACTCGTTTCTTCTATTTGGGCATCATCAAATTCATTGGATTTCCTTTTCCTGACAGAATCCTTTTCTTCACCTTTGACTGTATCAAAGGTTCCATTTTGATGTTTTGGATTTATAACTTTTGAGACAGAATTTGAATCTTTGGGACGGTCATCATATTTCAGATGATCCTTTCTTGGAGGTAAATCAGTAACGGAACTATTAATTGCTTTAAAGACAGACCCATCATGGTCAGAAGACCTCTCTTTGTCGGTCCCATGATTATTATCTGTTTTTACTTTCTTGGAATCCCTTGAATAATCTTGACTAGACTCTCTTTTGTTCCTAATCTTTAATTGAAGGGCATTATTACCTGAAATCGACATTTAACACTTGATAATCAGAGACTCTAGAAAACATAGGTAACGGGTCAAAATGGGTACTTGTTAAGGCGCGTCAAAACTGGTTAGGTCGGGCCGACCTGGAAACCCTCAATTTCTGTGGTAAATGATTAATGAGTTAAATATAACTAGATGAATACCGGTAAAAACAAAGTGTATAGCGGCAAATAATTATACTTGCGAAATTGTAGATTCTAGTTTGACCCTTGATGCAAAATTTACGGGTTCAATTTGTAGTCATTGCGAGAAAATAATTCATGGGTTAAAAACAAAAAATAATAAAAGTTGATTAAACAGCATTTAAATTTACTTGTAGATGATATTACCATTTTTAATCAAGGGTATAATAGTGCACTAACATTACTCAAATTTTAAGTTTAATGAATGTATATGCATGCATTATAAGTAGTAGAGATTAAATAGTTTAAAGTTTTACAACAAAAATGTAACTCTTTGTATTTAATTGATTTACGAGGTTTTATGCATTTAAATACACTTCCGAAAATGTTTGACCCTTTGATTTATTAGAAAAAAAAAAAAAAAAAAAAGCAACCTCAATGACTTATTTATGGGACATAATTGCTACCTCAGCATACAAGAAAAGAGATCAAAGTAAATTTCATATGAAATACCTTCATCCACAACTTTATCACGTAGTTTTTTCTTTTCTTTGTGCTTTAATCTATGCTTTTCCGTAATCAAGCTAATAGACTGACCAGAATCTTGAAATTCCACTTCATTCACAAGTGGGCTCTGGTTAGCACCATTCAAGCTTCTAGTTTTATTCGAGGTATGAAGATTCTTTTTTGTGGAGTTGGAAGACAATGAGGGTCTATCTTGCTTTGGTTCATGCGATCGATCTTTTGTTCCATGTTTTTTCTTTACACCAGCTTGTGGACCAAAAGGCTGGTGTCTTTGATCAGGATAAGGAAGTTCAACTGAAAATGGCGGTCCACCAGGATGAACCGGCTGTAAACATTGAATCGCAGGAGCAGGGACAAGATATTGGAGAGTTACAGCCTTAGTTGTCTCATCCTCATCTATGCTGCACCGATTCATTCCAGGCCTATTGATGGGACAATTGTTTAATATATCTCACAAGGCCTTGCTTATTTTGCAAAGGAATAATCAATAAAAGTTAACATCCATTGTTGTATAAAAGAAATTAAAGATGGGAGAAAGAACTTACAGCCAATCGAGCATGCTGCAGAGCCACTTCTCAGGAAGGTTGCCCGGATTTAGACCGGGCGGTAAAAGTCTCCATTTCTCACATCTGTCACAAAAAACCCAATCTACCTTATCTTCCTTGACTAAGGCAGCAGGTACTGCTGCAGAAGCTGCATCAAGAACAGGCACACCATTTCCCGATGCAGATACTAGTTGTGGGGTCGGGCCTGGACCAACTCCTGGATATACCAACGAAGACGGTTTTGGACCTTTTTTTCCAATCTTAGTCTCTTTTGAAGAAACGTTACTTTCTAGACTACCTTTTTCAGCAACATTGTAGTCCTTCGGCTTGTCCATAAAAGGCTTCTCCTCCACAGCCATGTCCTCACCATCTTCAAGTTCGGATAAAGTTCCCAAAGAAATCTTTATATGTCTCTCTCACCTTTCCATTATTCTTCAGGTCGTCCACTTTTGAGCCATGAGTGTTATTTCTATTTTTGGAAGAAGAATCACTCTTAAAACCAACTTTTGGGACCTCTACACTTTGGATTCCATTTTCCAAACTCTGGCTTCCTTTCGATTTCTTCTTGCCTCCCGAAGAAGACGTCGCCAACTTCATGCCATCTGTCTCATGTGATGTAGCTTTGTGAGCAGCCTTCTGCTTCAAAGGCTTTACTAATTCGGTATCATGAATTTTACTACTGCCTTTGGAAACATCAGAACCAGATTTTATGGGGAAACCTGAATGCTTCTCATCAGAATTCACATTTCTGTTCTTTTTGTAAGGCTTCTCGACCCGGAAATCATCATGGGTTGATACTGGATCCAGTGACTCTTCTTTTGGTACAACAGAGGGTTCACCCTTAAAGGTAGTGCCTTTTCTAAAATCCAAAACATTATCGTGTGTATCTGATAGAAGAGGAAGCTTTAAGGCATTAGAAACATCTTCACAAAACAAATTATCTTTAACCGCTTCCTTCTTTCTTGCTTCTACCGAAGCAATATTATTCTCGGTCTTTGGCTTTTTCTCACAGAAAATGTTTCGATCAACTTTAGACTCAGACTTAATAACCGTAAAAGGAGTTTCTTGGCTTTGTTTATAAACAGAGCCACAGCTACTATCTTCTCGTTTTTCTTTTTCAGTCAAGCACAAGAGATCATAGGGAAGGGGGGACAGTAAACCTCCAAGAACTGGAAATGATGTCATCATCTGTTGTAGAATCAGAGTAAAAATCTCGCTGTTAACGAATACTACGTATGACATAAAATAACGTGCCAATTTCTACTCACCATAAATTTAAAATAGGAAGATTTGGTCCATACTTATTCCACGATAGGTCAAACAAGTAGAAATTTTAAACTTAACTACCATTTAAATGGAACAAAATTCGCCCAAAATGTATTCAACCCTCTTTAATAGCTTTATTGAAAAGATTAGATGATTATC
The DNA here is from genome assembly GCA_910596185.1 of Chrysanthemum makinoi. Taxonomy (NCBI): domain Eukaryota; kingdom Viridiplantae; phylum Streptophyta; class Magnoliopsida; order Asterales; family Asteraceae; genus Chrysanthemum; species Chrysanthemum makinoi. The sequence continues at coordinate 326,430,305 of OU343225.1, read as the reverse complement.
TAAACAGTATAATTTTGTAATCGTATTTGATACATGCATGATTTATGAACATAACAAAAATGGACAAAAGATGTTAGTTGGTCAACCTGACCGAACATGTTTGACCTGTTATGCAACACGCCCGGCAAGCCCATTTTGTCACCTTTAAAAACAGATAAGAAATATATATTAGGGACAATACCAACCTCAAGAATACTAGTGGGGGATTCATGACAAGGGGTGTCACGAGGCACATGACAGAAATCATCACTATCTACAGGACTGGCTTCCAATGATGACGAAGGAGAGACATCAAGCCCCAGTCCACTGTAAATTTCTGCCTTCTTTCGAGTCGACAAGTTATCAGAGCCAACTCTGATTCGAACCTTCAGTGACTTTTGGTCTGAAGTGTTAGCAGAGTTGTTAACAGGTTTTTGTCCATTAGAAGTGAACTTGTCACCAGTCTTAGCAGATGACATATGCACTTCCTGTTTCACTTTAGCATTCACTGGCGGCCCCTTAGGTGCTGGTGCACCGCTGGTTGAAGCTGGTCCATACCTAGTTGCATTTGATACAAATGCAGAGTTCTGACGACCACCCTGTGTAATAATATAACTGAATATGTTTGTGCAAAACAAAGTCACAAGTACCCTCGAGGGGATCAATATTGTATTAAATATATCAAAAATTCTCTAATTTACCCTAAATACGATCACAAACAAATGTTAATAGCAGATTTTTATGAGTTAAGCAGTCCCCACTATTTCAAATAGTCTATTAGGGTATGAGCTAGCCTAACAGATCTTAACAGAGACCACTAAATTAACATTTTTATTTTATTTTTTACAGCACAAAACACTATAAACAGTGTGTAGAGTAATCATGTGCATATCCATTGAACCATGTAAGTATGCTCGTTAAGCAAATCTAGTAGGCATGAAACTAACAAAATATAAAGTTTGTTGTCCACTTGTCCTACATGTTTATAAAACGTCAAAAATAATATAGATATATTTGATGAACCACACAGTTATTAGCAAGATTGAAATGATGGACGTTCCAAATATAATTACCTCTAAAAGCAGATCATTAGGGTGGATGGTCGCATTATTGAAAGAAGCTTTTGGCGGCGTCTTTGGATTAGGACAAGCAGGAGAGCGTTGATAAGAGGGCAAAAACGAACCGTATCCCCCAAACTTTGCTCCTGCAAATAAGTTTCACAAATGCTAGAAGAATCAGCATTACAAAACTTTTTAGTTTGGGAGTACAACGATCCGCTTACTTCTTTAACTTACCCAGATTTTCCTGAAACTCCACCTTCAAAATCCTTCTGAAAATGTCCCAACACGTCTTGAAGTTTCTCATCCTTCAAATATCGCAGCAACAAAAGTGACATAAGAACAAAGAAATGACCATCAAAACAAAAATTACAATGCATATAGATTCTCTGTCTAAAACTCCGATACTAATTGTCCTTGAATACCGGTATCAAACTATTGATCTTTCTCCTATCCAGGTCAAGCAACTACACAATAACATATTTTGCAAGGGTAAAACCGTAAAACTGAAATAGTGTTTTGCTTTACCGACTACAATTGCGTTTTTAATAGCATGACATAACATTAACGGACTAACTTTTTTCAAGGGAAAACTACTAAGCTAACAAAGTAACTTTAGTAAGGGGAGTATAATTACATAGAGGAAGCTAGCAATGTTGAATGTCAATCTTATCTACTTAGATAAAAACATCATCTTGGCATATTTACGTCATGTGCTTCTTACTGCTGCCTAGTGCTTTGGGGTGTGGCAAGGTGCTTAGGTGTTGACTATGTCCCCAATTTGCTGACTACAAACAATAGATATAAGATATGTAATTTTGGATACAACGGCAGCTCATTAATTTTATGGTAGCAAGTGAAAGCATGATGCAATGCAACACAACAACATGAATCGTTTTTGTTAGTTACGTTACATTAACGCCTAAAGAGCAATAAGGTTTAACATCTTTCTTATACTAATCAGTTTTCAGACATTATACATAATTGTATAGCTTCACATCATAATTTCAACCCTAACAACAACTCTATCGGTTTTCGTTAATCTTAAGGACCTTATCACTTGTTAGCTAAAAATTCCATCAATCAATCACGATACCTACTAATCTTCCCTAAAACGAAAGCACCAATCAAACTCATATCATAACATACACAACACATAGATCTAACTATCTAAGTATCTAGCTCATAAAAAACAGTCCACATTAACAATCTAACCATAACCAATCAACACAATTCAAAACCGAAAAAACAATCGAAACAAAATAAATTCCTTACAAGATAAGATAGAGCAACATCAGGATCAATAGTTGCATCATCGTACTCATTATCGTCATCATCCTCATAATTTCCATTATTAATATTATTATTATTATTATTAACATTATTTTGAAAATAAGCTTCACCTTCTTCAATCTCAGTATCTAAATCCATATCACCACCACCACCATACCTTAAACTATTCCTACCATCTCTACTCCCAACAGAAATCATCCAAACAAAAACCACCACACTTTTTTTGTTTTTTTTACTATTTTTTATTTATTTTTTTTATGTAATAATTACAATAAAAAAAAGTAAAAAACACAATTTGCTTGATGAAAGTTAAAAATCTCATCGACCCATTTCATAAAATCGAAAACCCATCAAAACCCACAAAGGAATTAATCCAAAACATCAAGATCCGATTATTAATAATTTATCAACAATTGATGGCAAAAAAAGGGAAATTAAAATATGAGCTGATCTATGACACAATTTTTATAAAAATTGTTTTATATAAAATTTGATGGAATTGAAATCGATGAGCGATGAAAAGAAACGAAAACGGAGGAGGAGACTCTGGTTTTGGTGTACAGCTGCCGCTTTTTTTATTTTTATTTTTATTTTTTGTTTTTGTAATAATTGTTTTCTATTATATTTTGTGAGTTGGTTTTTTGGAGTGAGGGATTTTTTAAAAAATAATGAAAAGAATTTGTGATAATGTTTTTTCAAGAAATAAGTTATTACGTAGTATTACATGTGTTTGTGTCCCTCCCTTACTTTGATTTCGGTGTCAAAATGTCAATTCACTACTTTTTATTTTAATTCAAATGGGATTAAATTATCTTGAGAGATATAATAAATGTAATGATTATTAGACCGATATCGACGTCATACTCATCACTTTCATAGTTTCATATCAGCGTCACATTATCATTCAACATATTATCAAATAGATCACACTAACGCTGTGTTCTTGAGTTTTGTCATTAAAATGGAAGTAAAGTAAAAATTAAAAATACTTTACTTCCTTTTCCCTACTTTGGGAGGAAACAAAATCACTAAAATTACACTAACTTTACTTACATTTCATTTTCTTTTCCTCCTTAAGTAAAACTCAAGAACACAATGTGGAAGTAAATATCTTCACTTTACTTCCCTTTCACTTTCTTTTCTTTAATGATCCGACTCGAGAACACATCGTAAGGTAAAAATATAAAAATACATCACTTTATACAAACATACCCCACAATATTAAAAATATATATATATAAACTTTTTGATGGTGGAGACCACTAAACGAGTGCAAATGTTGAACAGTTGACTTATAAAAGATTGAACTTTTGATATAAGTTAGCTTTTAAATTAGGTTTTGATTTATATAAGCTCAAACTAATTGAAACAATCGTTTAAAAACAAGTAAAACTTATAGTTAGTCAGATTACTTGAATACTTTTAAAATATATAGATGAATACATAAAATCTTGAAATATATGTGATTTTATGTATTTCTT